>QRFJ01001045.1:93414-277905 GCA_006176705.1 Cocos nucifera
CAAGAGGTTCGCATTCAGCTCTGATGGATTGCCACATATACTGCTAGGTTACTGGTGGATTTTTGGAAGCAATTAGAATGATTTAGATGATCGATCATTCTAGCTGTTCGAATCAGAAGAGTTCTGATCCATTGAAAGGAGTTTCGATGATGTCTATGATAGAGATCATACATATCCCATTACCATACAGAACTGAACCTAACTGGGTCACACAAACAAGGGTTTGAATCTGGTGATCATCAATTAACTGATCTAGTTCAATTGATCTTGAATGAGATTTAATTAGGTTCAAGGAAATCGTTGCTAGCACTCGATTGAACCTAACTTCTTCTTTTACTATCATAAATAAGTTGTCCTGACTGAGCCAAAGGAGGTTTGTGCTCAATCAGAGGCCTTCATATGGTCTGACTGGAGGTTGTCCAAGTCAGAATAGGTTGTGTCTTATTTGTTAAGACATTACCTACCATTTTTGGTCACCTGCCATTTCTTGTCTTTGACTTTGGTCAAAAGTCTACCTTTGACTGGTCAAACGTTGACCATTGACCCTTTGACTTTGACCACAAGTCATGCACCTATTGGAGAGCTGGTGGGGGCTTGTCCCCCTGCAGAACCTGGCAAGGAGAAGGGCGCATGCCAAGGGTGGCGTGAGGCCCAAGTAGAGGCGCCTAAGAGTCCTTGTTGGACAAGGACTCCACCTCCCTTTTGGATTCCAATCAGAGTTCTACTAAGAATCCAGTTTGACTGGTCTTAGGCGCCCTCTAAGGAGGAATCCAGGGGTCTCTATTCCAACCAATCAGATTTAGATCTGATTTCACAAAGGGTTGTGATTGGTTGAGAGGAAGAGGAGTTGGATCACAAGAGGTCTATAAATAAGACCCTGCGCCCAACCCTAATTCCAATGCTATTAGACACACCCCAAGGCTGCCTCTCCCCTCCTTCTCCATGCCATAGCCTCTTCTCCCCTTGCTCTCCACGTTCAAAAGTGTTTTGGATTTAGATTGATGCGATTCAGATCAAGGAAAGGCGATCAAAAGCAAGAAGGCTGCGCTGCTGCAAAAGGACGACTGCAGATCTTTAAAAGAGTTTTGAAGATCCTCCAGATCAGATCCAGATCTGATTTTTGGAGGTGTGATAGAAAAGAAGAGGATCTCTAGATCCAACCTGAGTGGATACCGGTAGAGGCCAGGCGCTTGCGTGGCTAAGATCCAGAACTTTCCGCTGCAATCAGGATCATCTACAGGGTAATAGGATTACCCAAATCAGGTAAATTAAATTTGATTTAATTTATCTTATTTTTTTTTATTTATTAAAATAATAATAATCAGATCTGAAACTTATCAAGATCTGATTGAGATCAAGAGAAAATTTTTGAAATATATCTCTTGATCTAATCAGATCTGGACGAACCTGGACCGAAAAATCAGGATTTCCCTTCAATAATACCTAAGTATCTTTCAGGAGGATGGGAAACTCTTTCCGATCTACGAGCTGGAGGAGGTAGTGTTCTTATTGGCTCAACCTGATTTGGTTCCACTTGGTCCTTAGCTCTTTCCACTTGTGAGACTTTCTCATCAAGCTTAATCTGCTTTCCAATGCCACTATCTTGAATAAACTATTTTTCAAGAAATATGGCATGTCGACTCACAATCACATTGTGGTCTTCTGGAATGTAGAAATAGTATCCTAATGACTCTTTAGGATATCCTATGAATCGAGCTCTGAAGGACCTAAACTCTAACTTATCCGCTTGTTGTCTTTTGACATGAGCCGGACAACCCCAAATTCTGAGATGACTCAGACTTGGTTTCTTACCGTTCCATATTTCATACGGTGTGGTAGGAACGGTTTTAGAGGGAACCCTATTCAGTAGATAATTGAAGTTAATAATGAATATCCCCAAAGAAAATCAGGGAGGTCTGTGAAGCTCATCATGGATCGAACCATATCCAATAGAGTCCGATTTCCCCATTCTGAAACCCGTTGAGTTGAGGTATTCCTAGTGGAGTTCATTGAGAGACTATGCCATTTTTCTTAAGATAGTCTAGGAATTCTCAGCTAAGGTATTCACCTCCTCGATCTGATCGAAGAACCTTAATGGGTTTTTCAGTTTGTTTTCTACTTCATGTCTGAATTCTTTGAACTTTTCAAAGGCTTCAGACTTATGTCTCATAAGATACACATACCCATACCTAGACAGATCATCGGTAAAGGTAATGAAGTAGACAAAATTGCCTCTAGCCGGCACATCAAATGGGCCGCACACATCAGTATGTACTAGGGCAAGGAGATCTGTGGCCCTCTCCCCATGTCCAACAAAAGGGAGTTTAGTCATTTTGCCTTGAAGACAGAATTCATAAGTTGGATATGACTCAAAAGTCAATGGACTCAATAGCCCATTTTTCTCCAATTTGTTAATCCTATCTTCTGCTATATGACCTAATCTTAGGTGCCATAGATATCTATCGTTTGGACTATCCCTAGGTCGTTTGGCATTTACGTTTTGCTCGATAGTTAAAATAGGTACATCAATATGCAACTGATAAAGACCATTAACAAGGAAACCATTTGCAATTTTATTTCTTTCATAAAGAATGTTACAATGGTCCTTAAAGAAGGTGATCACATAACCTTCTTGTGCTAAGCATGAAACAGAAATCAAATTCCTGCTAGCTGCAGGCACATAATAACAGTCTTTTAAAACTAAGTCTAAACCAGATGATAATCAAAGAGGGTGTGTTCCCATGGCTACTGCAGCAACTCTTGCTCCATTACCGACGTGTAGGATCATGTCTCCATCCCTCAGCCTCCTGCTATCCTCAAGACCCTGCATAGAAGTGCAGAGATGAGCACTAGAACCAGAGTCAAGCACCCAACTGGATGCAGAAGAAATCGTAAGGTTAGACTCAATAACGAGCAATCTCCAGAAGGACCTTCCTCTTGTTTCTTTAGGGTGGCCAGGTAAATAGGGCAGTTCCGCTTTCAATGGCCGTCCTGTTGCAATGAAACACTTCCTTTGCCATCGACCTTCTTCCTCGTTCTTGCCTTCTTCTTCTTTGATCCTTCCACCTTTTGCTTTTCACAGACTTCTTTTTCTTTCCATAAGATTTTCTTTGGAAGAAGTCGTTCCATAGCAAGAACTGAGCCTTTAAGAACCTTTCATAGAAAAGCTCAGCGATAACCAAGCATATTCATCAACTCAGCCAAGAATTTTTGAAGTTTATGCATGTGGTAATTCATTGATGAATTGCCCATATGCATCAGTCAAGGATTGCAGAATAATATCGTTCTGCAAGTCCAAGTCCAACTTCACACCGAGCTTCTCAAGCTCTTCCATGTCCTTGATCATTGTCAGACAGTGATCTTCGACTGACTGCCCATCATGCATCTTAGCCTTAAAAAGTCATTTTGTGACTTGATATTTGGATGCGCGACTCTGTTCACCAAATATCTCCTGCAGGTGAGCCAACATTTGGCGAGCAGTCCTGATATCCTCATGTTGGCGCTGGAGCTCATCAGACATCGAGCCCAACATGTAGTATCTGGCCTTATTATCTTCGTCAATCCATTTTTCCAGAGATGCTCTCTGTTCAGTGGATGGACGAGCTGGTAAGGTGGGAGGGTCCTGATCCAAAACATATGTTAACTTCTCTGAACCCAAAATAATTTTGTAGTTCCTGAGCCAATCTTTATAATTGGGTCCGGTCAATCTATGTGTGTCTAGGATACGTGCCAATGGGTTTGACGCAGACATATTCCTATAGAGAGTCAAAGATTCTAGTTAGATATTGTAATTTTGACTTGACCAATTTATTTAGGGATTTTATTTTTAAACAAATTAGCTTCCACTATTTTCTCGAATCCCTACACTCCCTCTGTAGAGATGCGAAAATCTCCACGATTGATGATTTCTAGTGGGTGGTGCGGTCTCACCAACTGACTCATCACCTCACCTAACAGTTATTGGTGATGGGTTAGCCAATGAGTGAACAACTCTTGTTCAATGATTCTCTAATCATGGTGCACCCAAACTTGATCTCTAATTCATGAATCTCACCGTATCCGGAATATTGATCCACTCCTTAGTTAAGTCAGACCCACCATTTGCATAGACTGGGTTCCTAATTGGGTCTCTCACCGTATCCGGAATATTGAGCCGAACTCATCCTCCAGCCCATAACATCCAATGCCTAATAGACATGGTTGCATCTTCCCAGTGCAACTGAGCCACTGTATCCAGCCGAGAACAATCAACCCCGGGAAGGGCCCGCACGTCTACAATGGTGGAAGACCTCGGACTTAATCTTTTCTTAGGGAGAATTGATTCAGTCTCATTAAACTAGACTTGGCTTAGTCATAACAATTATGACTAACCTAGTGGCATGGGTCAGCTCGGATTATTGACCACCTCAGATCAGAACTATGTCAACAGATATGGCCAGGTAAGTGAGATCGATGGAAGGAATATGCCGTTAACTCGCACAAGAACGCATTCAGGTCGAGTAGCTTCCAATTAAAAACCAGTCGGTCGTCTATGCCAAACTTACCTTAGACACCAAATTGTTGAGTCAGAACCAATTGGGTTAGCCTACAATCCAGACTCTAATCTCTGAGCCTAATTAGGTCTTGCTTGATCGTGACTCGATCTTGACCCAGACTTAATCCTATTAGGCTGGTCAATTTAAGCATTGTTGATCCCATCTAACCAACTCTTGATTCGGTTTGATCAACCGCTTAGACCTAATTGAGCTACCCAAGCCCGAACCCAGTATTATGAATATGTCTTAGATCTGAAATTCTCAATTTTAGACCTAATTAATATTCCATAAACTTAATTCTTAATTAAGTTGGGTTCATAAATAAAATATGCATAATAAATCCTAGGTTTCAGGATCTAGGGTTTTGCAGAAAGTAAGTTTTGGGTTTCTGATTAAGGACAAACACGCAGCACCCCTACACGTCATAAGAACACCCCATCGAATGGGAAGAGAGGGCCATTAAACCCTTCTTCATTCTTATGACCGGACGGCCAAGAGGAACGCCTTAATCAGGAACATTCAATACTACAAAACTAATATCAGATCTATATCATATATCTCATATATAAAGTAGATCTAATCATGGCATATTTTGCATACATCTCATGTATCATAATCATGCATGTTTTCAGATCTAAATTATCACATAATAATCTAAAAAATTAGATTTAAATTGATCTAATCAAAATAAATTCTAATCTAGATAATTATGTAGAAACTATTCTACAACTAGTCTAGTCATGCATCTATCATATCTCATATGATATTTAAAATTAAATAATTTTTTTATTTACTATTTATCAGATGTTATTATAACACTTATAATATCAGAAAATAGTAAATAAGAAGATCTAAAATATGATTTAATCAGATTAAATCAAAGACATGCAAAACTATTCTATAGAACTATTCTATTCTAGAACTAGTCATGCATATCTTCATGTTCTTAGATCCAAATCATTTAATTTTAATTTTTCTGATTTTAGATCTGATCACATCTCATGTGACATCTAAAATCACTTTATTTTCTAATTAAAATAAAATTAAAATCAGATCTAAATAATTTAGAACCATGGCTCTGATACCAGTTGAAGGGAAATCCTGATTTTTCGGTCCAGGTTCGTCCAGATCTGATTAGATCAAGAGATATATTTTAAAAATTTTTTCTTAATCTCAATCAGATCTTGATATGTTTCATATCTGATTCTTATTATTTTAATAAATAAAATAAAATAAAATAAATTCAATCAAATTTAATTTACCTGATTTGGGTAATCCTATTACCCTGTGGATGATCCTGATTGCAGCAGAAGGTTCTGGATCTAGCCACGCAAGCACCTGGCCTCTACCAGTATCCACTCGGGTTGGATCTGGAGATCCTCTTCTTCTCTATCATGCCTCCAAAAATCAAATCTGGATCTGATCTGGAGGATCTTCAAAACTCTTTTGAAGATCTGCAGTCATCCTTTTGCAGCAGCGCAGCCTTCTTGCTTTTGATCGCCTTTCCTTGATCTGAATCGCACCAACCTAAGTCCAAAACTCTTTTGGACATGGAGAGAAAGGGGAGAAGAGACTATGACATGGAGAAGGAGGGGAGAGGCAGCCTTGGGGCGTGTCTAATTGCATTAGCATTAGGGTTGGGCGCAGGGTCTTATTTATAGACCTCTTGTGATCCAACTCCTCTTCCTCTCAACCAATCACAACCCTTTGTGAAATCAGATCTAAATCTGATTGGTTAGAATAGAGACCCCTGGATTCCTCCATAGAGGGTGCCTAAGACCAGTCAAACTGGATTCTTAGTAGAACTCTGATTGGAATCCAAAAGGGAGGTGGAATCCTTGTCCAACAAGGACTCCTAGGCGCCTCCTACTTGGGCTCACGCCACCCTTGGCGTGCGCCCTTCTCCTTGCCAAGTTCTGGCAGGGGGACAGGCCCCACCAGCTCTCCAATAGGTGCATGACATGTGGTCAAAAGTCAAAGGGTCAATGGTCAACATTTGACCAGTCAAAGGTAGACTTTTGACCAAAGTCAAAGAACAAGAAATGGCAGGTGACCAAAAATGGCAGGTAATATCTTATAAATAAGACAACCTATTCTGACTTGGACAACCTCCAGTCAGACCATATGAAGGCCTCTGATTGAGCACAAACTCCTTTGGCTCAGTTATGACAACTTATTTGTGATAGTAAAAGAAGAACGTTAGGTTCAATCGAGTGCTAGCACGATTTCCTTGAACCTAATTGAATCTCATTCAGATCAATTGAACTAGATCAGTTCAATTGATGATCACCAGATTCAAAACCTTATTTGTGTGACCCAGTTAGGTTCAGTTCTATATGGTAATGGAATATGTCATGATCTCTATCATAGACATCATCGAAACTCCTTTCGATGGATCAAAACTCTTCTGATTCGAATAGCTAGAATGATCGATCATCTAAATCATTCTAATTGCTCCCAAAATCCACCAGTGACACCTAGCAGTATATGGTGGCAACCCATCAGAGCTGAATGTGAACCTCTTAGTGCAGCTACCTATGTGATTAAGTTCTTCTATCTTGAGCCCCGATCAGATTAGGGTTAAGGTAAACTCGTCAAACCCTAGTCTCTGTCATATGATATAATCATTCGATTCGAGTCCAATGTGAAAATCTAAATAGAAACTCTTTCTATTATTTCACTCTGCCATGGCCATGGGCTTCAGGACTTGATTCTCATGATTATCATAGGGCTGCTCCTCTACCACCGAGGTAGATAGATCCCATCTTGATGCAATCCAGTTCCTACAATGAATATGCTATAGCCAACATACACCTCAGGGTTCCATATGGCTAGGAGACCGAGTAATGGTGTAGTCAAACTATAACACCCTCAAGGTGAATAGCTGATTTATCTCAGGTCAAAGAACAGACACACTACGCCCAGCATCGAGTCAGTCATGACGAGAAGGTAGATTCCTAATGACTACTCGAGGTGGTCACGCTCAGTGCCCTCGTTCTCTAACGAGTACCTGTACTCTCACTCTGGTGTCTCCGCACCATAGACTCAAGACTCATCTACTAAAGAGAAGCGATTGTACACCAACCTTCCGGATCAATCACCATCCTCGTGATGATCCTATGGTCGGGAGCTGTTTATGAGTTAATAATGATTATTCATGTCTTAAATTTTCAACTCTTGAAAATATATGAATTATCATTACCATTAACTCAAAGGATGTATCACAGACACTAAATACATAGGTGTGATAGAAAATAACCCATTTCATTAATTATAGTCAAAATTACAATTTTGCCCCTAGAAGTGTATTACAAGTGTCAGCCAATTCTGGCTTCTAGGGCATATATATCTAACAATAAGTCCATCATGTAAGCTTGACAAGGATGAAGGAGGTAAAAGTATTGATCAAAAACTTTATAGAGACATGATTGATTCTTTATTCTATTTAACTACTAGTAGATCAGATATCATATTTAGTATTTATTTATGTGCAAGATTTCAATCGAATCCAAAAGAATCACATTTAAATGCTGTAAAAAAAATACTTAAATACCTTAAAGAAACTCAATCCATTGGTTTATGGTACTTTAAGAATTCTTCAATCGATTTAATTAGATATTCAGATGCAGAATTTGCTGGATGTAAATTAGATAGAAAAATACTAGTGAAACTTGCCAATTTTTAGGAGTTAACTTAATCTCTTAGTTTAGCAAGAAGTAAAATTTGATAGTATTATCTACGGTCGAGATTGAATACATTGCAGCCAAAATTTGCTATACACAAATCTTGTAAATTAAGCAACAACTTGAGGATTTTAGCATCAAACTAAACAAAACTACCATAAAATGTGATAATACTAGTGCCATAAATCTATCTAAGAATTCAATCTAATACTCTAGATCAAAATATATTAAAATAAGACATCATTTTATAAGAGAGCATGTTCAAAATAATAACATAATTCTTGATTATGTTTGTACTGAAAATCAATTGGCTGATATTTTTACTAAGGCCTTAAATAAAGATAAATTCTGTGAGATTAGAAGAGAATTGAAAATTCTTGATCCCCTAGCTTAAACATCTTTATGATTCCAAGCTCTCTTCTATCAAAATATCATCTTAAACTATCTTGAGCCTATATCTCACTTTTCTATCTAAAAAAGCTCAAATCTAAACTTTCTTAATCATTCCCATCAATGAAATTTCAATCCTTAAAATCTTATATTTTTTCAAAATTTTTCTATCTCTCTTGAATCTTTGAAGTTCAAAATAATTTTGTTTAATGCATTTATATTATTCAAAAAGGGAAGATGTGTTTTTAATTCATGTTGTTCTTAAATAGAATTTTAAAAAAAAAAGATATTCATTCTAAATTTATTGTGTTCATTCAAAATGGGGAAGAAAATCTAAAAGATAAATTTATCCAACAACAATTATGGAAAAGAGAGGGGGAAAATATTATGTGATGAATTTTCTAGTATTTACTCTTAAAAAATAAGGGAAAAGATATTTATTTGTTAAATATTATCTAGTTAGCCTTGACTGAATATTCTAATTAATTTGAGTTAAGGATAATGAACTTTGATTGTTTTATGATCCTTTTAACTTAAGCCTTCATGTGATTATTCAGTTTAAATTCAATTGATTTGATTGTCAAATTATTTTTGATAACTAATTAAAGTTAAAACTAATTTAAAATATATTCTCACTCTAAAATAAATTAATTTTGATACATACTTTTAATTTTGAAACTCATTTAAAAATATGAATATAATACATAATTCTTAATGTGCCTTTAAAAATATTTATAAAATTATTTTTGATCTGATACTATCTTCATTTTGCTCAATACATTTCTAATATATATTTTTTTCAAGCTTAATTGACTAAAATTTATTTAGGAAAAGGAAAGAATGAATAATAAATTAAATATTGTGCTTGATTTCACTATTTAAATCTTTGAAAAGCTCTAATTCTCTTAAAGCTTAAAAGTACATACTTGAAAATCTATTCAAAGAATCATATACATTCAAAAAGGAGGAGAGCCTTTGATATTTGAGTTTAAGCTAATATTTTGTGAAGAAAAAAATTTTAAATGATAAACTTTTAAAGGGGAGCTAATTCATTTGATATGATTCAATTTTTTGAATTTTTGATTTAATTTTTTGAATTTGATACATTTGTCATTTGACACACCCCATCACATCTCTGATTCCTCATTTGATTCAGATGCTTCCAGCCATGATCTCTACTAGATTTAGTTTAGTCATCTTTGTATTAGGTTGTAATCAAGTATCTCTTAGTTATTTCTATGAGTTGTTGATCAAGTCATGGTTGGTTATATTTTTTTTGGATCAAACTTATGGCATTGGTACTATTGGCTATTTGGATCATGGATAGTTTTATCCATAAATTTTGTATATTTTGATGGCCTAATTCTCATGAATACTTTTGATACCTTTATATTTTGTATGTTTAGCACTTATATATTTTGATGACTTGATGTTATGATAATCATTTGGATGTAAATAGGCAATGACGTCATTTGAATGATGTGAAATGAAACCTTTATGAATTGGCTAAATGTCATTATGATCATTATGTTGTAAATTAAAAATTTTGTTATAAACTCTTGTTCTAATAGGAAAACATATGGAATAAATTAAAGAGAAGGCTTTTTTATTTTTGAATTTTAAAATTTTTTAAGATCATTCTTGATGATGTCAAAAAGAGGGGTAGAGTAAATAAAATTAGCCTATAAGCAAAATTAAAGTAAAATTGATAAAAAAAATAAAATAAAAGTAAAATTAATAAAAGAAATAAGTAAGTCAAATACTTTTATAAATTATTTAAATGTCTGACTATAAGTAATCATCAAACTGCTCTTGATGCCATATTAATCAAATAATTGAATATAATATCCTAGTATGTGATGTAGCATGTTCCTTCAAAATTTTTGAAATCCTCAATCAATGTTTCTACATGCTTTATTTTTACTTATGCTCAAATATTTTGTCATCATAAAAAAGAGAGAAATTGTGGATCCAAGAATTAATTTTGATGATTACAAAGCATTTGAGGAGATTACTAATAAATTTGGCTTGGAAAAGACTTTTTGAATTTCAGTGGCAAAATCATAATTTTATCAAGTTTTGATCTGAGAGCCTTAAGAGCAAGTATAGAAGATTTTTAATCTTTTGGAGGTAGTTCCACGATCTTTGAATATTTATTTTGGAAGAAAATCAAGTTTGAAGCGAAAGGATCGACCCCTAGGTCGTCCTCTGCTGAAAAGGGCTATTAGGCATACTGTCTCTGTGCCAAGGGTCAACCCCAGGATCGACCTCTACTATTCCGAAGGCTAAAAATATAGAACGGCTATTTTTTTGGATTTTATCTTAGAGGTCGACCTTGAGGTCAACCCCTATGCCATGAGTCGACCCTTGTTCCATGAGTCGACCCTTGCAATGAAAATTTTTCTACAACGACTATTCTTTTCTTATTTTGCTAGATTTTAATGATTTCTTTAATATCTCCAATGGCTACAAATCTTATTCAAGATTCTCTCCTCCACCTATTGAAGATTTAAAAAACTTTAAATAGGAAAAAATATAAGAAATTGAAGAACTAATTATCAGTCCTAAGCAATAAGTATTCATCAAGAAAAGAAGCTATCATCTTCAAGTTCACCAACCTTTTAAGAGCTCATTCAAGTCTCCAACAACCTTAAGAGAAATCAAAGAAGCTTCCTCCACTATTGTGAAAAATGATTTTAAGGTTTTATTTGCTCATAAAGGGAGCTAAACTTGTTTTTGATTGTCAATAAATCTTTTACTCTGCTTTACTATTTTGATTCGAGTTTTGGAGAGGTTCTAAAAGTTGGGAAGGTTGATCCTAACCTTGAATAGGATTGTATTGGGTTGGCTTGTATCCGAGAAATAAGTGTTCTAGCTTAAGATAGCTAGGGTTGGAGGTTTCCAATGGTGTATTCAGTTTGAATATGGTTAGTGGATTTTAATTTTCAAGTAAGAGTTTGGAGGGTGGATGTAGGTGCAAGAAAAGCATCGAACCACTATAAATCTTGCTTGTTTATGGTGTGCTTGCTATTTTTCTTTTCTTAGTTTGTCAAATTCTTCTCTCTAATTTTTTATATTTTTTCTCTAACCTAAATTGCTTCACACACACATCTTGCATATCATCATTCAATCTTGATATCTTTAAATTAGCTTTAAAATTTTAAAAATCTAATTCACCCCCCCTCTTGGGTTACATAGCTGGGCAACAATCAGAGCATTGATCTTGCTAGCATCACTTTCTTCTTCATATAAGTTCTTGGTGACTGCTCTTCCAGTGGAGAAGAGTACCATCAAGATGGATGAGATCACTATGGTAATTTTCTAGAATGAGATTCTCAAGAGGGAGAACCCAACTTCGAGCTCAGATGGTGATAGCTCAGCTTTGGCAGTTTCTGTAGGAGCAGGTGGCAGCAAATAGAGCGATAGAAAATTGCAAGATGGATGATCCAGGTCCAAAATGAGGAATCCTAGCAAGATTAGATGCTCTGATGTGATGAGTCATAGCATCATGTCAAAGATTATCTGCAACTCCAGGATCGGATAAGGGCACTATAGTGATGGCCAATAGTGAGTTATAGGATGATATCTTGGTGATATCTGATGAAGTATCTATTTTTTTTCAGTAGTGAATTTTAGATTCTACATACATATATCATGTTTGTTGTAGAGAGAAGCAGTTTGACTTCCTGGAGAGTAGTGAGGGCACTATTCATCGGCTGCATGGATCAAGCTGTGTGATCAGAGGCATCGAGATGGTCAGCTAGAGGATACATGATGGTGTAGTGAGGAGATTGGAAGAGGTCCGATACATATCCAATTTTAGGCAAAATCTTATCTCACTGAGCAGACTTGATTCAAACAGCTATAAGTGGGTAACTAGTGATGGAATCCTAAAGGTCATGCATGACAATAGGATTATTCTAGAGGAGAAAAAGAGGATGAGAGGATATTACTATCTAGCAGAGAGCTCAGTACGAGATGGAGCTTTAAGAGCTAGAGGGAGCCCAATGTGAGGTGGAGCTCCAGATGGAGGTGAATCGAGCATGAGATATAAGACTCGAAAGGATAAGAGGCAACATCGTAAAGTAAAGTTTCTATTGCCATAGGAGACTTCTTCGAGCAAATCTCAGGTCAGGAGGATCACAACTATTAACAGAGATGGGATCGAGCAGCTTAGCTTGACTCCCATGTTTGCTCATCCATGAGACAGCAGGCATGCCCCAGGGCATGGGGGCGAGATGGATCATAGGATCTCAAAGATAGGTGAAGGCCAAATATCGAGTTGAGGTAGGATTGTTAAGAAAAATATCTTAAGATTTGATCCATAATAAGCCCAGAACGAGGTCTAAGATGACAAACGAAATCCGACGAGACCAAGAATAATCTAAACGGAGTCCAAATGGAGAAGCTACACACGAAAGAAGGATCAGGTAAGGTAGCCAGCCCTCAGGCCCACCAGAGGGGCCCATAGGTGGTGCCGACCAGCGACGGCATGGCCCAGGCCAGCAACGCATGGTGATGCTGGGCTAGTCATGCACTAGGCCGACCCAAGCGCATGTGCGGGCACATGCTGGCTGCATGAGCACCCAGCCTAGGAATTGGAGTGCTGTCCACCATGGATCGCCAGCTCACAGTGCCTACATAGACCCTTCTGCCATTTTTCTAGCCATTTCATGTGGTCCATGGTACTATTCCATGGACCGATCATGAGCCGACAGCTCAGAGAGGAGCCGATCATGGTCGAATGGTTCAAGGTTGATCTAGCATGATGAACTATTGTTTTGCGCAATCTAATGATCAGAAGAGCTTCCAATCATGATTGGATGGATGAGGAGCAAACTTGACTTGATCAGGAGCTGTGTGCATGATCTGATGGTTCAGAAGGGAGCCAATTATGATCGAACGATCCAGAATTGATCTTGAATATGTTTGGGACTAGGTTTTCTACTGAAATACTATTTTTAGATTTTTGGAGTCTATATAACTTCGATTGACAAACCATTTATTGCATTAAAAAGTTGGTGACATCCTAGAGGTACTGAGAGGCTTCTTGAGAGATTTCAGAGAGCTTTTATAAGAGTTTTAAGGCTTCTTATTAAGAGACTCATGTACAAAGATTGAGTGGTAAGTTTCTCTTGTATTATTTATTTTTCTTTCTTTCATAGTAAAGTTTGTACACCCCATGGAGATAGTCTTGAGGCCAAATCCACGTATACTTGATTGTGTGCTCTCTTGTCTTTTGTTCTTCTTTCTTTCTCTTATGGTATCCATACGTGAGCAAGTACAATACAAGTGGTATCAAGAAGGTCCTGAGGTTGTGGTGTCCTAGCTAGACTTCCATAACAATCGGTATCAGAGTGAGTTGGTACCCTAACACTTCTTTGATGGTGACTTTAGCAGGCCTCTTCTTTGAGGTTCCAAACAACTCGCCAACATCAAACTTCATTGTTGCAATAACGAGACCATCAAGTTAGTCAATCGAGTATCTATACTTGAGAGGAAACAAAAGCAAATGAAATTACCCTCAATAGAAGCAATGTTGAGACTGACATTCACCAAAGCCGCCTCGTAAAGCAACTTAGCCAAAGCTGGAGCCTTCATCCTATGAAGGCCATTGACTGATGCCTGCTTCTTATTTGATAGGATGGGGAAGAGGCTTAATGCCATCTTCCTTGGCATCTTCCATTGCTTCTAAATGCCCTAAAAGCATGTTGAGGTCACCAAGGAAGAGCTAAAAGGAAGGATGTTGTAGTCCTTCCTACAGGAAAGATACTGCCATCCTTTGTTCCAAAGATATAACTACATCTAGAAGAAGGCTTGGAACATCCCCATGAATGGGGCAATTTCATGGAGCCCCAAAAAATAGAAAAATCCAACAATCATCTTTCAAGCATCAGGGATGAGCTAGGCTAGGATGAGTTGGTACTGAGCTAGCAAATCAACAATGATCAAAAGAATCAAGAGATTTAGCCCTACCCTTCAAGTTTCCATATAGAGGTGGAGCTGATCTCCCAAGGCTACATCATCCAATCAGGACTGAGCAACTCCAAAGAGAAGTTCCAAGGAATGAAGAACTTGACTTGCATTCGATCGAGGTCAAACTCTCCCAACATGCTCTTTTTAGTATCCAAACCCAAGATTACATCGGATTGGGTTCTGCTCAAAACCACAGAAGCTTGGTTAGGAGAGCACTAATCTAGTCTATTATTGTCCATAGACCACTCCTTAAGAGATAGAGGGATGAAGGAAAAGGGGAAAAAAGAACATAAGATCTTGGAAGGGCTGAAAAAAACTTGGAAGGAAAGCATGGAACATACCGGAGACTTCTAAAGATGAATGAACTCCAATAAGGTGTCAGAACTCTGACAGAAGCATGGGAAGGAAGCAACCACAACAGCCTAGTCACGGTCTCTCTCTCTCACTCCCTCTGCACCCCCCCCCAAAAAAAAAAAAAAAAAAAAAGATTGGGGCATAGAAGGTCCAAATGGGGTAGATACATTAGTCTCCTATCTTATATAAAGCCTTGGACAACTTGGATCAGCACGATAATCCACCTACCCTAGCCGATCTTCATCATGTGTCGTCTAGATATTCACTTTTGAATAATCACTCAGGTCGCCGTCAACCTAAATGTCTAATCATTATTATGATATTCTTGCACTCAATGATATGACTTTAGGAATTGGACATTGGCACATTCTTCAAAAATGTAGTATCCAGAAGATCTGTCTAGAAAAACTAAAAGAACGGTTATGGTAGCTTGGTCTCATAAATTGATTCCAAACCCGACTTTATGGCTCATCTTGGTTGGTCAGCCTCACCAACAATTCTACTTCTATCATCCAAGCCAACAAGTTAGCTCAGCTTCAAAAGTGGGAGGCAAGTGATATGCGTTGAAACTAACCACAGCAATATAGAAGACTAACTAATTTGAGCTTGCCATGATGCCTCTAATCTAGTCAAAGCCCACCATGTGGCCAACCCTAGAGGCACATGAAGAGTCCTTTAAATTTCAAATTCCTATCCAAGCTATGATAGCGGGCGATTTTCATAACCACATAACAACCAAGCAAGATGCACGTAGCATGATGCATGGGAAAAATGCTTGCATATGATCTTCAAGATGTGCAATTAGTTACCAAAAATAGCTGATCCGCATATTTGGATTCCTCAACGATGGGAGCCAACCCTTGTCTATGTAAACTATTCCTGAGAGATCATATATGTTGGGGGACTTTTATACTTGCCGAAGACATGGGAATGTAGGCTGATTGAAGGCCTTCGGAAGGCTGTGGCCGAGATCCTAAGTCAAGACAAGCTTGATATCATCAAAGGAGGGAAGCCAGGGTCATAATATAGGTTAGTTGAAGACCATTGAAGGCTAAGGCCGAGGTCCCATCTCAAGCCGAGCTTGAAGTTATTGAAAGGACGAACTCCTTCAGGACGAACTCCTCCAGGACGAACTCCCCTAGGATGAACCCTTCCAGGATGAACCCCTCTAGGATGAGCTCTCCCAGGATGAGCTTCCTTAAGATGAACTCCTCCAGTATGAACTCTCCCGGGAGGAACTCCTCCAGGATGAACTCCTCCAGGACGAACTCATCCAGGATGAACTCCTCCAGGATGAACACTCCCAGGATGAACTCTCCTAGGATGAACCCTCCAGAAGGAACTCCCGCGGGATAAACTCCTCCAGGACGAACTCCCTCAGGATGAACTCCTCCAGGATGAACTCCCCAGAGATGAACTCATTCAAAATGAACTCCTCCAGAATGAACTCCTCGAGGATGAACTCCTCCAGAAGGAACTCCTCTAGGATGAACACCTTCAGAATGAACTCTCTCAGGATGAGCTCCTTTAAGATCCAGGATGAGCTCCTCTAGGATCCAGGATGAACTCCTTTAGGATGAACTCCCCCAAGATGAACTCTCTCGAGACGAACTCCTCCAGGATGAACTCCTCCAAGATAAACTCCCCTAGGATGAGCTCCTCCAGGATGAGCTTCTCCAGAATGAACTATCCTAAGATGAACTCCTCCGGATTGTCAACATTTTCTCTACATGCCATGAGGGAACAATACCTGACATGATTCTTGAGAATATTCTAGTGGGCAAATAAAATATCTCTGACAACCCACTCATCTTCCATGACTAACAACCTACAACCCATTCTAACAAACTCCAGACCCTTCTATAAGAAAAAAAGAGGGATACTAAGGTACACAACTCTTCTCTTCCAAACGCTCATCTTCTTTTCTCTATTGAACAAAAAACTAACTTGAGCATCAGAGGGTCCCAATCGGAGCCAACTTCGATCGAGGACTTCTCTTGCAGATACGGCTGCCTCCATCCCATCACCGCCGACTCACCGCCATCGTGCAACTCCAGTGATCTGATCTCAAGATGGATTTCTGTGTCAATAGATGGCACTAGAAGGGGGCCTTTGAGCCCATTTTGGGAGAAAATAAGCATCCAACGAGAGAAGCTCCATCGCCCTGCTTCAATAATGATAATAATGATGGGATTTAGCATCCATCTTCAAACTCTCCCACCTGGCCTAAATTGGGGGGCTTCGAATGAGAAAGAAATTTTAATCAGAAAAAAAATTTCAAGGAAGGAGACCATGACAAGGATGATCTAAACCAACAAAAACACCATGGGATCCAGATAAGCAATATAATTATGCAAATCTCTTTTTAGTCATACTATATTCTTGATTTTTCATTCATTCCCTTAAGTTCTAGATAGAATCAAATATTAGAAAGGAGAGATCTTCATTTGCACTACAATATACTGGGCAAAATAAAAGCAACCTCTAAAATCTAAAATGAAATGGAGAGACTGAGGTCCTGAGAGAGAAAAAAAATGAAGTAGTATTATAAAAAATTAGAGAAGAATGAAGAGAGACCTTCTTGGATTGGCGGTCACTTTGGCATCCTATTGTTATACTTATTACATCTTCATTCGAGACTATGATATCATTTCTATTCGTTATTCCCAAGGATCACAAATTTTACCTATTTGGGTCAAATCAGAGCTATATTTTTCAAGCTAAGAGATGTGCCATTTTTTTAGATACTACTGTAACTATTTATTATTTTTCATATGTTACTCTGTTAAATGGGATATGTAGATCTAAAAATTTAGCTACTATCATGCACCATCTGGACAGTGAATCATCCTCATCAACTAACTAGAAGTTTTATGGCTCTTCTTCAAATATCGTATATTCATATTGATGACCGATGTTTTATTGATACATACTACTCACAAGTTGGATTTATTATTAAAACTCTACATGCTATTAATTTTATTTGATCTCTTATTACCTCAAGTGATTTTCACTCAATCGTATTTAACACCGGAATCCTATATGCACTACTATAAAAATGATCTATGGCAGTGCATACTATGGCAGCGATTTTTGAAATCACTGCCATAGATCCTACAATAATGATTTTCGGTAACTGCTGCTATAGGTCGGACCGATGACAGCGATTTTTGTAACCACTACTATAGGTCCGACATATAGCAGTGGTTAACAAAAATCGCTGTCGTAAGTCGAACTTATAGCAGCGGTTACAAAAAACCGCTTCCATAGATCGACCTATAGCAGCGGTTCTTTGTAACCACTGCTATAGGTCAGATCTATAGTAGCAGTCAGTGAAACCGCTGCCATAAGTCAGACCTATAGCAGTGGTTAGCATGAACCGCTGCTATAAGCTTATTTATGGCCGTTGCCATATATTTTTTTTCTCTTTAAATATTATATAATTTTAAAATTTAATACTCATCTTCATCATTCATTATCTAAATAATTATCAAAAGTTTGCCTCAATCCGACGGCCCTAGCTTCATCGATCAAAAGAATTTAATTTCGATGATTACTAATGATGATGCGATGATCTGATAGATGGAGACCTCCAATGGATCTAAAAATCTGCAATGATGATCTTGATGATGTTTGTAGTGTACTATCAATATTTTACTTCAATCGGATATCGTTATCTTGGTCAATTTAGTATAGGTTAGTTTCGACCGTTAAATGATAAATGAGTGATCAAAGGACCAAACGATACCCGATTATGAGATATTCTTTTTTATAAATGATCTTAACTACTACTTTAATTATTTTTTATGATATTGATTAAAAAATTTAACTCATGAGATGAAGAACGATCTAAAACTATACATCTCCTGATAATCATTCTGAAACTTCACTAGTTGTTATGCTCGTGCTTTTGCAATATCTGCTTAACATGAATAGTTTATATGAAAATGATTTAAATTTTACTATCATCACTATATAAAATATTTAAAATTATAATAAAGATCATTAACTAAAAAATCATCTCATAATCGAACGTCGTTTAATCCTTTGATCGCTTGTTTCTAATTTAACGGTCGAAATCATTCCATACTAAATTGACCATAATAACAACATCCGATTGAAGTGAAACTTTAATAGTATGCTACAAACATCATCAAGATCATCGTTGCAGGTTTTTGGATCTATCGAAGATCTTCATCTATTAAATCATCACATCATCATTCATGATCGTCGAAATCAAATTTTTCTAATCGATGAAGCTAGGACCATCGGATCAAAGCGACCTTTTGCGATGACACTCTAATGATAATTATTTAGATAATGAATGATGAAGATGGGTATTAAATTTTAAAATTATTCAATATTTAGAGAAAAAATAAGAAAAAAATAGATCTATGGCAGCAGTTCGATAACTGCTGCCGTAGGTTTGGTTAAAAATCTCCAAATTTTTTTTGCTTCCCTCCCATGCATGCTCGATCTCTCTCTGTCTCTCCTCCTTCTCTTCATCGTCGGTGAGGCTTCTTCCCCCTCGATCGATGCCGCCCCTCCTTCCTCCTTGGCCGATGCTGCCCCTTTGGCCCCCCATCCCTGGCCACCCCTCTCCGCCACCCCCCACCCTCCCTGACCGCCCTCCTTCCCCCATCCCCGACCGCCCTCTCAGCCACCCTGCCACCCCCCAACCCCCATCTCCAACCACTGCTCCCCGGACCCCCCACCGACCCCCACCTCGCACGCCCTCTTCCCATCGACCTCCCACCCCCCCCAGCCCCTTCGATCGTTTCCATCCCATCACTGTGCCCCCGGGCCTTTCATCACTATGCCCCCTCCCCGACCCTCCTCCCGACCCCTGCTCTCTCTCTCTTTTCTCTTTTCTCTCTCTTCTCTATCTCACTATCTTACTTTTATTTCATAGGTTACCTCTAGTGCCGTCGTCCTCCTCTAGCATCATCGTCGATGACCCTCGGAGCTTTCGGTGTGACCCGCTCTCTATAGCCGTAGGTATAATTTTTTTTAATTTTATAGTATTATTTATTAATCATGTATATATTTATAATAATTTATAAAATATTTATAATAAATATTATAAATATTTATTATAAATATTATAATTATCTATATGCCATAGTTTTTGGATGTACGAAATCTATAGGATATTCAGATCCGAACTCAATTTTAATTATTGGTACCGGATCCAAACCTGAATATTCGATGGGTCTATACTTGAAGTACTAGACCCGGATCCTAATGGATCCCGAAAGATCGGACCTAATTTTGGAACTCAAAACTAAGAAATGGAGAGACTGAGAGAGAGATCGACTAGATTGAGAGAGGGAGGGTCCGGTCGCTCGCTGACCGATTGGTAAGGGAGACCAAGAGTGGGAGGGAGGGAGGGAGGGGGTCCGGCCTCACCGTCGTCGTCGTGAGGAAGATCGAGAGAGGGAGAGAGGAAGGGAGGGATCGCCAGAGAGTGAGAGATGGAGGGAGAGTCCGAGAGAGCCAAAGAGAGGGTCCGACCTCGGGCATCACTGGAAGGGATGGGGTCCGACGTTGCTGATGAGGGAGATCGAGAGAGTGAGAGAGGAAGGGATGGGGTCCGACCTCGTCGGCAAGGGAGATCGAGAGAGGGAGAGAGAAAGATCAAGAGATGAAAAAGCTAGGAGGGAGGGGTTCGACCTCGCCGCCATCACCGATGAGAGAGATCGAGAGAGGGAGAGAGAGAGTGATCGAGGGGATGGCACACAGCCAAGTCAGCTTAGATACACAGCTTAGTCAGCTCAGATATGCAGCCAAGCCAACTCAAGCCGTGATCGAGCCAACTGGGGGAGGACCCGAGCCAGATGTCTCAGGCATGAAGCCGACTATCTCAGGAATGGAGCCGGCTCGGCTTTTGAGTAAATAAAATTTGATATGTCTCTCTAAGGTTCCAACTTTAAGTCCTAAGGTACCACCATCATCTACTTTGTTCTTCTTTCAGGTTTCTGAATTAATACCAAGGTTCGCGCAAGAGATCGGATCTAGGACTATTGCTCATCCTTAATTATTTATGAATGTAATTCATATTGTAGAATTTATTATATAACATTTTTTGAATGTTTATATCTTGTTGCTTTTGTTTATTGCATTACATAACGATTGACCCATCAATTGATTAACGTACATATTAGAGACTATTTATTGATGTTATACTAATATTATTATTTAACATGTTATATTGATTAATGATCATTAATGTTACAGATCACGATGCCACCAAAATGCCATCTAGCTTTCACCCCTGCCCCTCGACGGATTATGCGTAGTTCAGCATCCGAGGAGTGGTCGAGCATACTCCATCCATCTCGACATCGGCTACTCAGGGACCTCCACCATCGGCATCTACTCCACCGATGACATCTACTCCACCGGTAGCTGAGCCTCTACCATCGTCCATATTTGAGACACATGCTACTACGCAAGCATCTGAGTGTACATTTTTATCGAACTAGCACAACTTTATTTTTTATATAGTATTTGTACACTTATATATTTGCATAACGTATTTGCATTGTAGGTGCATCATCCAGCTGAACATTTTATGGTCCCATACATTGCACACGTGTGGAACCGTCAGCATCAAGTGATGGTCTATTATGATGCGAAAAGGTGGCCGATAGGAAAGATCATGCGGGAGATACATTCCTTTTTTAGAATACTTGTGAGGCAGTCGAACATCATTCCTGTAGAGTCCAAAGACTGACGTTTGATGGATGCTGCCGTCAGAGATCGGGTATGAAAGGAGATATGGGTAAGTACGTGCATCTTAGTTATATTTATGCATTTTATATGTTTACACTATATATGATTGATTAAAATAATTTTGTAATTAATTTTTGATAATTTTATGCAGAGAAGGTATGACTTTTTCAATCATAAGAGGGCTCGAGATGCCCAACTAATGAAGATCGGAGAGTTATACTGGGGTTACAAGGTCAAACTCCATAGAGGATGGCTCGAGCATTGATGAGATACTCTGGAGGAGGTTGTTCCCTGGAAATAGGACTGTCCTCTAAGTCAGTGGGAGAGGATGGTTAGACACTGGAGGAGTCAGGAGTTTAAGATAAAATTTCTAACTTTTAAATTTTTCAATATGCTTAAAATTTTATTTAAATATTTTTTAAATATTTATTATTTATTTGAATACTTATTAGGCTATCTTCCATCAAAATCGGAAGAATCGTATAGTCCAATAGTATACGCAGCCGTGAGTCTATGACCAGTCATATGCATAGAGAGATAATTAATTCTAAATCTTACTAGATAAATTAAATTCATATTTTTTATCATCTTTTTGATAAATTTATTCTTTGTTATAGCTGATGAGAGATAGAGTGATACCCAACTATAGCGAGATCTTTCGATCCAACCGCATGAAAAAGATGGACAGGCCGTTGAACACCGCAATCGGGTGTATTTTTGTAAGTATTAAATATATTAGTATATATGATTAGTATTATAGCATTTCTTATAAAATTTTATTTTAATTTATAATTATAGGATTAGTTAGATGCGCTCGCTCGCAAGGGCCCAGATACCTCTGGGCCCTATGACCATCTATCTCAGGTCTTGGGTTCCGAGCACTCTAGGAGGATCCGATGTAGGCCCGGATATACGTCGATGAGCTACTGATCCAAGGTGAGCATCTCCTCATAGACTTCTGGTGTCATCAGCTAGGAGGAGCTTGAGGAGATGTTGGTATGGATAGATCATGCTGCAACGTGGGTAGATCGGGCTGAGGAGCACACATCTCATCTAGAGGGCATCGTAAGAGACATGATGTCGATGCTCAACGCATGTTTTGAAGTCACGAACTTCGAGGATATGTTGGCCCATATTTTAGCTCCAATTCTGGCTCCAGCTCCAACTCCAACTCCAGCTCCGACTCCCAGTGACAACGACGATGATGTAAATTTAGAAGACTTTTGATGTATTTTATTTTTTAAAAAAATATTATAATAAATTTTATTTGATAATAAAATTTTAGTATTTCAGAATAATTTTTATGTTTATTATATTTTTTCATATTATATATCTATATTTATCAGATAAAATATATAAAAAAATAAAAATTTTAATTCTTTTAATTATTTAAGATCTATGGTAGTGATTTTATAATTGCTGCCATATCCGTGCCAACTGCTGCCATAGATTCCTGATACAAATGGTGCCAACCGCTATATTAGACATATGGCAGTGGTTAAGAAACTGCTACTATAGAAAATCTATGGCAGCGGTTACATAACTGCTGCTATAGATCAATCTATTATAGCGGTTTATAAATTACTGTAATAGTCTATCTACTGTAGTGGTTCAAACAACCACCGCCATAGAGCTACGACAATGGCTTTAGAAGCAGCGGTTAAATAACCACTGCCATAGCCTTTGTTAGCAATTTTTTGGGCTACGATAGTCGTTACGAACCGCTGTCGTAGCCCTTTTTGTAGTAGTGATGCTTTTAATGTTACTCCCATTCTTAATATATGCAATCACATTTGGCTCTTCTCAATTTTGACTTTTAGAAGTAAGAAAGAAGGGAGGGAATGATGTCCACAGGCCTCTCTCCAGCCCAGGCGACCAAACTAGCCGATGTCCTTCTCGTGCATGCATTCCACCAATCTCCCTAACGATCCCAGGCGGTGCCGAATTCAAAAAAAAAATAAGAAGAAGAAGAAGAAAGAATCAAAAGAAATAGGAGGGGTTGGGTCAGCGACCTTCCCTCTCGCAATCTCCCCACATCCGACCTTCTCTCTCGCGATCCCAACAGCTATGACCTCCTTCTCCCTCACGATCCTAGCAGCACCGGAGTCTCCCATCATGATCTTAGGTGGTGCCAACCTCCTCCCACAAAAGAAGAAGAAGAAGGAGGGGGAAAGAAGCAGTCGGCGCCTCTCCGATCGATCTCCCCTCTCCCATGTGTTCGCACGCATCTGGCCGACCTCCCCCATGCTCCAGGCATGGTTGAGATAGTGCCAATGACCTCCGATCGATCTTCATTCTTCCCCATGCGATGACTCCAGTGGATCCCTTACCCGTGCGATGATCTTCCCTCGATCCTGGATGTTTACGACCTCCTCCCCTGCACTTTCAGGTGCGTCCAGCGATGGCAAGGTCTCTCCCTAGCTCCTGTAACTTCGGCCAGCCTCCCTCGTGCCCGTCATGTGACCATTCAGTCTTCCCCATGTTCGTCGCGACCGTCCAGCCAACCTTCTCCAACCCACGGCATCCCTTTGGCCTCCTCCGAACCCATGGGACCCCTCCGGCCGTCTCCTCTCAGATGTGCTAATCCATTAGGCTATTCAATCAAAAGCAAGAAAAGCGAAAAAAGAGCCGGGGTCGACAACTTTCCCTCTCATGGTCGACCCTCTCTCGCAACCCCAGTTGACCTCCATACGTTCAAGCTCCTCCGACATATTTCTTCTGCACTCCTAGGTGAAACCCCTGTGCACCCGTCGACATCCAGCCGACTTTCTCCCCCATGCTTTCAGACGCAGCGCACGACGGCAAGGTCTCTCATCCACACCCACCATTCCTCCAATCGATATCTAGTTGATTTCTCTCTCCAACCCATGGCAAGGTCCTCCATCACGAGCTCAGACGGCGCCGACCTCTTCAAAAATAAAAAGCAAAAGGAGAAGGGGAAGCTAGCACACCTATCATCGAGCTTCTCTCCCGCGCATCTTGTCTCCTCATTCGCCCACGCCTGTCGCACCTTCGATCGATCTCCCCTCTACATGCAAATCTTCTCTCTCTCCCATGCCCGACACACCTCTGGTTGGTCTTCTTTCTCGTGCACCCGGGCATGATTGGTCTCACCTATCCAATGCCCCTCTGGTTGATCTCGCCCATTCAGTCGAGCTCCTTCCTACGCTCTCAGGTGCAATGCGATGACCACTCTGATCTCCTCCCTTCTGCACATCCAAGCACGCCGCCTGAAGTCCACATACATGGGTGCCAAAGTCGGTGCACTCCCAATACGGTCGAAGTTCTATGCATACATTCAACTTTTCCTGAAGTCCTCCTGTGCACATTAAACAATCAAAGTTGACTTGGAATAACCTCAGAACCACTCGAGTGCCCCATGAATTTCACCCGAAGCCAAGTTAATGCAAAAAAATAAGAAGAAAAAGAAGAAGAAGAGAAAGAAGAAGAAGGCAAAGTTTGATGTAAACCAAGGATCAAACAGAAACCAAGATCTCTCAAACAGAAAACTCATGGTGAAAAGCTTCCAAACTTCTATCCATTATTATTTTATTATTTTTTTCTCTTTTCTTTCTTGCAGGGCTATAGGATACCAAAATCATGGCCGAACTCAAAGCTAATTAAGACTTAAGTTCAAGAAACCAAGGCTAAAGCTTGAGTAAAAATAAATGCTGAAGTTGAAGTTGAAATTTAGATCCATCCGAGGTCAAGTTCAAGACTCATCCAAGGTGCAAGCAAAACAAATTCGAGGTAAAAATCATACAAATCCAAGACCAACAAAAGTCCAATCCCATTAAGCTGAGCTCATTAAAAGATCAATCTGAGGTCAAAATCTAAGCCAAGCTAAAGGCAGATCTCAAACCAATCCAAGGTCAAGTTCAAGATCTATTTAAAGTGAAAGCAAGACAAATCTAAGGCAAAGACATACAAGTCCAAGGTCTGCATTGGTTCAAGCTCAAAAGATTGAGGCTAACAAAAATTCAACCTCAGTAAGCCAAGCTCATCAAAAAAAAATAATAATCTAAGGTTAAAGCCTAAGCCGAGCTTAAGTCAGATTCAAAACCAAGCCAAAGTCAGAATCAAGGATAAGCTAAAGCTAAAATCACAACCAAGCTAAAATTAAAATCACAACTAAACTGAAGTAAAAATCACAGTTGGGCCAAAGTCAAAGTCATGACCAAGGCCAAACTACCAAGCCTAAATTCAAGTCAAGAAAAAATCAAAGCCAAGAAAGCAGACTTAATAAGAACATCAACCAAACGAAGACCCTGTTAACTTGAGATGGGACGAGGCGAGAGGCTCTTTCAACAGCCCTCATGCGCCCCTACAATCATATTAGGAATAGAAGGAGAACCTCATCCTAACATGAGCAAAGCGAAGATCTCATTGATCTAAAATGAGGTGAGGAAAGAGATCCTTCCAATGATCCTAATGTACCCTTATAGTCATATTAGGAACAGGAGGAGAACCTTGTCCTAATATGTGCAAAGTCAATGACCTTGTTAATCTAAAATGAGATGAGGGAAGAGACCCTTCCAACGGTCCTAATGTGTCCCTACAGCCACGTTAGGAACAGAAGAAAAATCTCATCCTAATGTGAGCAAAGTCGAAGGCCTCGTTAATCTAAGATGAGATGAGAGAAAAGATCCTTTCAACGGTCCTAATGTGCCCCTATAGCTACGTTAGGAACAGAAGAGGAACCTCGACCTAACGTGAGCAAAGTCGAAGGTCTCGTTAATCTAAGACGAGATGAGGGAAGAGGCCCTTTCAGTGGCCCTAATGTGCCCCTACAGTCCTGTTAGAAATAGGAGGAGAACCTCATCCTAACATGAGCAAAGTGAAGACCTCATTAATCTTAGACTAGATAAGGGGAGAGGCCCCTCCAGTGGCCCTAATGCGCCCCTATAGCCATGTTAGGAATAGAAGGAGAACCTCATCCTAACATGAGCAAAGTGAAGATCTCGTTGATCTAAGATAAGATGTGGAAAGAGGCTCTTTCAACAATCCAGTATTCTTCTACAGCTGTGTGAAGAACAAGAGAAGGACCTCATCTCGATACAGAGAGAAATCCTCCAATTATTTAAGACAGGAAGATAACCTCATCCTAACAAGGATGAAAATCTCCAATTTCTAAATATGAGGCAAATATCTATAGAAATCCAAGCTCCAAATATCAATATTTACATAAATCCGACCTTAGAAGATAAAAATCTACAAAAATTCGAGCTCAGAAGGTCAACATGCATAGAAATCTGACCTTAGAAAGTAGAGGTCAATAGAAATCTAAGCTCAAAAAACTGAGCATAAAATTGAAGACCTTTAAATAATTTCAATAAGAAACCTGAAGATCCTAAGTTTAAATGACAAAAAAGAACATATCTTCAGCAAGTCTGATTTAGTATACTCCTTTCATCCAAACCAAGGCTCGGACATGAAAGTAGGGGGCTATTATTGGAGGACTTTAATGCCTGCCAAAGACATGAGAATGTAGGCTGATTGAACGCCTTCAGAAGATTATGGCCAAGATCCTAAGATAGGTCGAGCTTGATATCATCAAAGGAGGAAAGCAAGGGTCACAATATAGGTTAGTTGAAGACCATTGAAGGTTGAGGCCGAGGTCCCATCTCAGGCCGAGCTTGAAGTTACCAAAAGGATGAACCCTCTAGGTTGAACTCCTTCAGGATGAACTCTTCCAAGACGAACTCCCCCAAGACGAACTCTCCCAAAATAAACCCCTCTAGGATAAACCCCTCTAGGATGAACCCCTCCAGGGTGAGCTCCTCCGGATGAACTCCTTCAGGATGAACATCCTCAGGAGCTCCTTCAGGATGAACTCTCTTAGGATGAACTCCTCCATGATGAACTCCTCTAGGATGAACTTTCTTAGGATGAACTTCTCCAGGATGAACTCTCTCAGGAGGAACTCCTCCAAGACGAACTCCTCCAGGATGAACTCCTCCAGAATGAACTCCCTCAGGATGAGCTCCTCTAGGATGAACTCCTCCATGATAAACTCTTCTAGGATGAACTCCCCAAGGATGAACTCCTCTGGGTTGGCAACTTTTTCTCTACATGCCATGAGGGGATAATACCTGATATGATTTTTGAGAATATTCTAGTTGGCAAACAAAATATCTCTGACAATCCACTGATCTTCCATGACTAACAACCTACAAGCCATCCTAACAAACTCCAGACCCTTCTATAAAAGGAGAAAAAGAGGGATCCCAAGGTACGCAACTCATCTCTCCCAAACACTCATCTTCTTTTCTATATTGAATGAAAAATTGACTTAAGCATCGAAGGATTCCCATCAGAGCTAACTCCAGTCGAGAACTTCTCTTGCAAGTACTGCAACCTCCGTCCCGTTGTCATCGACTTGCCACCATCATGCAACTCCAGTGATTCTATCTCGAGATGGATTTCTACATCAACAATCTAGATAAGTGCCCTCGAGCACTTTTATGCCCCCATGTGGCCACTTTAGCACTCTTATGATACCTATTCTATTCCTTGAGAGTCCATCTAAATTAGGCATCAAAGGGTTTCCCATTAGACACTCTCTAGCAAAACAACTTTCTTATCTTTGCTATTTCAAGTTGGATCCAACATCAGACCAAAGGTCCAAGCATGGTCTCCTTCATTTAGCATCATCTTGGGAGTAACCAGTGTTGGGGCCCTTGCCACCCAAGCACTAGGACCATCATATCACCACCTTGAAGACATATCACAATCTTCAACCAATCATTATGGTCTAAATAGCCAATCTTTTGAGCTCTCTAGCAACTCAGCCTGCTTGGCCCCTTGGTCAAACCAATTTCTAGCAACAACAACATGTAAGTTATTATAATTAACAATGCATGCCTCCTTGCACTAGGAGACATGTTTTCTTTTTTGGGTGGATGAGTACATCAAGTGCTGATCACTTGGTGAGAGAATGATAGCCCCATGAAGAATGATAGCCCCACCAAGTGCTGATCACTTGGTGAGAGAATGATAGCCCCATCAAGTGCTGATCACTTGGTGAGAGAATGATAGCCCCATGAAGAATGGCCTAGAAGAAGCAAATTCTACCACCAAGTCAAGGGATACGAGTTGAACACCACACTGCCAAGGTCATTGATGCCATTTACTATGGCCATATATTCCTGAAGTAAATGGACTCATATATATTTCAAATCATCAAAAAGGAGACACCATGATATATCACAGGCAAAATTGCAAAGACAACCCTTTAAGTATGGGTCATTTATACTTGAACCCTAGAACTTTAAAACATGTCAATTAGACTCCAAAGTTTTAAAAATCGTTGCAAACTAGTCCAGCCATGTATCTTTGCTAGAGAACATTATCACGTGAGAGTCACCTGATAGTTTAATTTTTCTAAAATCCCATAACTATCCTTCTCACTAACTTAGCAAGAGGCTCTTATTTTGCCAAAAATTGAAAAGGGAGGAAAGTAGCATTTTGAAAATATACCCATGGATGAATGACTTTATCCTTTAAGATCTATACAGCTGGATTGATGATGAAAAGCATAATGCTTTAAGATTCATGCAAATAAATGAACGTTAGAGGATGGAGTACTTTGAGATATGTGCAGATAGATGTATAAAAAAAATAGTGTTTTAAGATCTTTATAGGCATCTAAATAACAATAAATGGAGCTCTTTAAAATTTGTGCAGGTAGATGAATAACAAAGGATGGAATGCTTTAATATCTGTATAGGTTGATGAATGATAGAGAATGGAATGCTTTGAGATCTATGTAAATAGATGGATGATGGAGGACAAATCACTTTGAGATTTATGCAAATAGATGGATGACAAGGATGAAGCACTTCAAAGTCCATGTAAATAGATGAATGATAAAAGATGGAGTATTTGGAGATTTGTGCTAGTGAATAGATAATATAGAATGAAATGCTTTAAGATCTATGTAAGTAGATGGATGATAGAGGATAGAGTGATTTGAGATTCGTACAAGTACATAGATGATAGAGGATGAAGTGCTTTAAGATTTGTATAGACAAATTGATGATAAATGATGAAGCGCTTCCATATTTGTCCAAGCAGATGGATGATAGATAATGGAGTGTTTGAAGATTTATGCAAGCAAATGGATGATAGAAGATTGAGCACTTTAAAATTTGTGTAGACAAATGGATCATATATGAAACACTTTGAGATTTGTGTAGGCAAATGAATTACAAATAGAGCACTTTGCAATCTTGCAATCTATGCAAATGAATTGATGCAAAGAATGAAGCTCTTTAAGATCAATGCATACGGATGGATGATTGAGGCTGGAGTACTTTAAGATCTATGCTGGCAAATGAATAGCAAAAGAAAGATGCTTTAAGATCTATGTAGATAGTTGAATGATAAAAAATTTAGTGTTGGTGTAGAATCTGATCAACGTTGGATCGAGCTGGAGTTGAGGAAGAAGAAATTACCGTCAGCGACCTACAAAATAAAGTCCCATCTGAAGTCGATGGTGGTGGCTCTAGCAGGACCCTCCGATGATCAAGTCGACTTCTTTGGCTAATAGAAATAGAGTGCTCAGGAAAGAATTCGGCAGAATTTTTGAAAGAAAGAAGAGAGCTTAGAGAAAATGTATCTGGAAGATCCCTTTTATAGATGGAGTCTGAAGTGGACTGATAGTGATAGTCATAGCCATCCGATAGCTAGCCACTCAGGGCTACATGGGATTTGTTATGGAGAGGGGCACCATCTGTAACAGACTGATAGTGACAGTCGTAGCCATCTAGTAGCTGACCGCTCGAAGCCGCATGGGATTTGTTACGGAGAGAGGCACCGTCTGTAGCAGACTGATAGTGACAGTCGTAGCCATCCAGTACTGAGCTGCTCGAGGCCACATGGAGGGATGAAGAGCTTTGATGTATGTCAATTTCAGAGGAGTTCGGACTCCTAAAGAGAATACGGCTAGAGGAGATCATCCGAAAGAAATACTACTTGAAATCTAGAAGTAATCCACTGAAGAAATCTAAATGGAGTTTGATTGATGGAGAAGTCCAGAAGAAGTCCGACTGGTGGAGAAGCTTGACTGATGAAGAAGTTCAGAAGGAGTTTGATTGGTGAAGAAGTTCAGCTGAAGGAGTTTGGCTCCTGAAAAAATTTGACTGAAGGAGAAGTTCGGTAGGAGTTTGGCACCTAAAGGAATTCGACTGAAGGAAAAGTCCAGAAGGAGTTTGGCTCCTAGAGAAATTCAACTGAAGGAAAAGTTCGATAGGAGTTTGGCTCCTGGAGGAATCCGATCAAAGAAGAAGTTCGAAAGGAGTTTGACTCCTAGAAAAATCCGACTGAAGGAGAAATCTGGTACGAGTTTGGCTCCTAGAGAAATCTGACTGAAGGAGAAGTCCGGAAAGAGTTCAGCTCCTGAAGAAATTTGACTGAAAGAGAAGTCCAAAGAAGTTTGGCTCTTGGAGGAATTTGATCGAAGGAGAAGTTCAGAAGAAGTTTGGCTCATGGAGGAATTCGATAGAAGGAGAAGTCCGATAGGAGTTTGGCTCCTGAAAGAATTTGATTGAAGGAGAAGTCCGAAAAGAGTTTGACTTCTGAAGAAATTCGATCGAAGGAGAAGTTTGAAAGGAGTTCGGCTCATGAAGGAATTTTGAATGAAGGAGAAGTCCAAAAGAAGTTCTGCTCCTGGAGGAATCCGACCGAAGGAGAAGTCTGGAAGAATTTTGGCTCCTGGATGAATTTGACTGAAGGTGAAGTTCGGTAGGAGTTCGGCTCCTGAAGGAATTTGACTGAAGGAGAAGTCTGGAAGGAGTTCGGCTGATGGAGGAATCCTACTAAGGAAGAAGTCCGAAAGGAGTTCGATCGCTGGAGGAGTTTTCGATCGAAGCTCTTCTATGATTATCAGTTACATTAGGCTAAGCATCAAACTAGACTTCGGCGGGAGTGAAATTTATCCCCAATAATAGTACCTCCACTTTCGAGTTCGAAATTTGAAGGAAAGGAGTACAAAAAATATGACTGTCGAAGTTTTTTTCTAGGCTCTGCATCTATTGAGGTTGAAGCTTGGGAGAGATCTTATCTTTAGCCGAGATTGTAGGAGATCTTATCTCCTATTGAAGTTGAAGCTCGAGAGAGATCTTATCTCTAGCCGAGATTGAAACTCGGAGGAGATCTTATCTTCAGTTGAGGTTGTAGGAGATCTTATCTCCTATTGAAGTTGAAGCTCAGGAAAGATCTTATCTTCAGTCGAGATTGTAGAAGATCTTATCTCTTGTTGAAGTTGAAACTCGGAGGAGACCTTATCTCTAGTCGAGGTTGTAGGAGATCCAAGTTGAGGCTCGAAGGAGATCTTATCTCCAACTGAGATTGTAGGAGATCTTATCTCCTATTGAAGCTGAAGCTCAAGGAAGATCTTATCTTCAGTCGAGGTTGTAGGAGATCCTATCTTCTGTTAAAGCTAAAGCTTAGGAAAGATCTTATCTTCAGTCGAGTTGGAGCCTCTTCTCTCATCTCGTCTAAAATGAACGAGGCCTTCGATTTTGCTCACGTTAGGACGAGGTTCTCTTCCTGTTCCTAATGGACTGTAGGGGCACATAAGGACCGTTATTGGGCTCCCTCTTCTCATCTCGTCTAAAATGAATGAGGCCTTCGACTTTGTTCACGTTAAGACGAAGTTCTCCTCCTATTCCTAATAGGCTGTAGAGACACATAAGGGTCATTGTATGGGTCCCTCTTCTCACCTCGTCTAAAATGAACGAGGCCTTCAACTTTGCTTACGTTAGGATGAGGTTCTCCTCCTGTTCCTAATGGGCTGTAGGGATACATAAAGGCCATTGTATGAGCCTCTCCCCTTCTTCTATCTTAAATAATTGAAGATCTTTGACTTGCTCATATTAGGACGAGGTTCTCCTCCAACTCCTAACATGGCACTAGGGACATAGATGGGCCGTTGAATGAGCCTCTTTCCTCACCTCATCTAAAATGAATGAGATTTTTGACTTTGCTCACGTTAGGATGAGGTTCTCCTCCTATTTCTAATGGATTGTAGGGGCACAGATGGGCCATTGAATGGACCTTTCTCCTCCTATCTTAAATAATCGAAAGTCTTCAACTTGCTCATGTTAGAACGAGGTTCTCCTCCTATTCCTAACATGGCAATAGGAGCGCAGATGGATCATTGAATGGGCCTCTTTTCTGCTTTTGTCTTAAATAATTGAAGGTCTTTAACTTGCTCATGTTAGGATGAGGTTCTCCTTCTGTTCCTAACATGGCACTAGGGGCACAAATGGGCCATTGAATGGGTCTCTTCCCTCCTCCTATCTTAAATAACCGATGGTCTTCGACTTGCTCATGTTAGGATGAGGTTCTCCTCCTATTCCTAAATGGCTACTTTCGATTGCTTTGTTCCTACCATCATATAGTATTTGCACTAAGAAACAATAATGTTGAAATGAAGAAATTTTATTAGAGAAAAATTATTGGTAGTATATTCTCAAATTTTCTGAATTCCAAGATCGTGGGAGTGTTGTTCCCCCGAGCTCCTTCAGACGATAAGTTCTGGGTCGGATGACCTCCTCTATTTCATACGGACCTTTCCAATTTGGGGCAAGCTTCCCCTGGCTCTGAGGCTAAGAGATGGTGGCTCGCTGAAGCACTAAGTCTCTCACTCTAAATATTTTACCTCTGACTCTGGAGTTATAGTTTTGGGCCACCCTTCGTCTATAGGCCACCATCTGAACCCAGGCTTCCTCTCTTTTTTCTTTCAGCAGGTCGAGGTTGACTCTGAGGTCCTATGAGTTATGCTGCTCATCGAAGGCCACGATCTATGCTGATGGAAGCTTAAGCTCGATTGTGATGACTACCTCTGCTCCAAAGGCCAAAGCAAATGATGTTTCTCCGATCGGTAGCCTTTGAGTAGTTTGGTATGCCCAGAGGACGTGGTAGAGTTCATCCACCCAGGCCCTCCTTGTTTTGTCGAGTCTTATCTTGATGCCTTGCAATAGGATTCAGTTGGTCACTTTAGCTTCCCCATTTGCTTGTGGGTGAGCTACAGACATGAAGTGATGGGAGTGAAGGGAAATCCTGATTTCCCGATCCAGGTTCGTCCAGATCTGATCAGATCAAGAGATATATTTCAAAAAAATTTTTCTTGATCCCAATCAGATCTTGATATGTTTCAGATCTGATTCTTATTATTTTAATAAATAAAATAAAATAAGGTAAATTAAATCAAATTTAATTTATCTGATTTGGGTAATCCTATTACCCTGTAAATGATCCTGATTGCAGCGGAAGGTTCTGGATCTTAGCCACGCAAGCGCCTGGCCTCTACCGGTATCCACTCGGGTTGGATCTGGAGATCCTCTTCTTCTCTATCACACCTCCAAAAATCAGATCTGGATCTGATCTGGAGGATCTTCAAAACTCTTTTGAAGATCTGCAGTCGTCCTTTTGCAGCAGCGCAGCCTTCTTGCTTTTGATCGCCTTTCTTTTGATCTGAATCGCACCAACCAAAATCCAAAACTCTTTTGGACGTGGAGAGCAAGGGGAGAAGAGACTATGGCATGGAGAAGGAGGGGAGAGGCAGCCTTGGGGCGTGGGAAATCTCTCTCTAATTGCATTAGAATTAGAGTTGGGCGCAGGGTCTTATTTATAGACCTAAGCTTGTGATCCAACTCCTCTTCCTCTCAACCAATCACAACCCTTTGTGAAATCAGATCTAAATCTGATTGGTTGGAATAGAGACCCCTGGATTCCTCCTTAGAGGGCGCCTAAGACCAGTCAAACTGGATTCTTAGTAGAACTCTGATTGGAATCCAAAAGGGAGGTGGAGTCCTTGTCCAACAAGGACTCCTAGGCGCCTCCTACTTGGGCTCACGCCACCCTTGGCGTGCGCCCTTCTCCTTGCCAGGTTCTGGCAGGGGGACAGGCCCCCACCAGCTCTCCAATAGGTGCATGACATGTGGTCAAAAGTCAAAGGGTCAATGGTCAACGTTTGACCAGTCAAAGGTAGACTTTTGACCAAAGTCAAAGAACAAGAAAATGGCAGGTGACCAAAAATGGCAGGTAATGTCTTACAAATAAGACAACCTATTCTGACTTGGACAACCTCCAGTCAGACCATATGAAGGCCTCTGATTGAGCACAAACTCCTTTGGCTCAGTCAGGACAACTTATTTATGATAGTAAAAGAAGAACGTTAGGTTCAATCGAGTGCTAGCACGATTTCCTTGAACCTAATTGAATCTCATTCAGATCAATTGAACTAGATCAGTTCAATTGATGATCACCAGATTCAAACCCTTGTTTGTGTGACCCAGTTAGGTTCAGTTCTGTATGGTAATGGGATATGTCATGATCTCTATCATAGACATCATCGAAACTCCTTTCGATGGATCAGAACTCTTCTGATCGAACAGCTAGAATGATCGATCATCTAAATCATTCTAATTGCTCCCAAAATCCACCAGTGACACCTAGCAGTATATGGTGGCAACCCATCAGAGCTGAATGCGAACCTCTTGGTGCAGCTACCTGTGTGATTAAGTTCTTCTATCTTGAGCCCCGATCAGATTAGGGTTAAGGTGAACTCGTCAAACCCTAGTCTCTGTCATATGATGTAATCATTCGATTCGAGTCCAATGTGAAAATCTAAATAGAAACTCTTTCTATTATTTCACTCTGCCATGGCCATGGGCTTTCAGGACTTGATTCTCATGATCATCATAGGGCTACTCCTCTACCACCGAGGTAGATAGATCCCATCTTGATGCAATCCAGTTCCTACAATGAACATGCTATAGCCAACATACACCTCAGGGTTCCATATGGCTAGGAGACCGAGTAATGGTGTAGTCAAACTATAACACCCTCAAGGTGAACTGCCGATGCATCTCAGGTCAAAGAACCAGACACACTACTGCAGCATCGAGTCAGTCATTGACGAGAAGGTAGACTTCCTAATGACTACTCGAGGTGGTCACGCTCAGTGCCCTCGTTCTCTAACGAGTACCTGTACTCTCGCTCCGGTGTCTCCACACCGTAGACTCAAGACTCATCTACTAAAGAGAAGCGATCGTACACCAACCTTCCGGATCAATCACCATCCTCGTGATGATCCTATGGTCGGGAGCTGTTTATGAGTTAATAATGATTATTCATGTCTTAAATTTTCAACTCTTGAAAATATGAATTATCATTACCATTAACTCAAAGGATGTATCACAGACACTAAATACACATGTGTGATAGAAAATAACCCATTTTATTAATTATAGTCAAAATTATAATTTTGCCCCTAGAAGTGTATTACAAGTGTCAGCCAATTCTGGCTTCTAGGGCACATATATCTAACAATCTCCCACTTGTCCTAAAGCCAATTGGCTACAAGTCTAAGTCCCATCTTCTCAAGGTGGGCTTCGATCTTCTGCTGGCCCAACGGCTTTGTAAGTGGGTCTGCCACATTATCTGCGGAGTTGACTCTCTTGACCTCAACGTAACCTTTCTCAAGGTAATCGCGGATGAGATGGTATCACCGTTTGCTTGGAACTCTTCCAGCACAAACAGTCTGCCAGATGTCGACTTTCGATCATCTATATCGGACATGAAGTCCGAGTCTGTGTATCCCTGGAACTTGGAGTTCTCCATTACCAAAGACCAACATCATATCCTTAGTTCTTCTCAAGTACTTAAGGATACATTTCACAGAAGTCCAGTGTTCTTCACCTGGATTTGACTGATATCTGCTTGTGACACTCACAGCATGGGCTATATCAGGTCGTGTACATAGCATGGCATACATGAGGCTCCCTATTGCAGAAGCATAAGGGATCTTGCTCATGCGTTCTATTTCCTCAGGTGTGCTGGGGCACATCTTCTTGGAAAGATGAATACCATGTCTGAAGGGTATTAATCCCCTCTTAGAGTTTTCCATACTAAACCTCTTTAGTACTTCCTCTATGTACATCTTCTGTGAAAGTCCTAGCATCCTATTCGGTCTATCCCTATAGACCTTAATTCCTAGAATAAAGGATGCTTCACCTAGGTCTTTCATGGAGAATTCCTTGGACAACCACATCTTGACTGATGTCAACATGGGAATATCATTCCCAATAAGGAGGATGTCATCCACGTACAATACGAGGAAGACAACAGCGCTCCCACTGACCCTTTTGAAAACACATGGTTCCTCTTCATTTTTGATGAAACCAAACTTTTTGATCACATCATTGAAACGAGTGTTCCAGCTCCGAGATGCTTGCTTAAGTCCATATATGGACCTTTGCAGCTTGCAAACCTTGTGATCAGTATCACTGGATGTGAAACCTAGCGGCTGTTCCATATAGATATCTTCCTCAAGATATCCATTTAGGAATGCCGTTTTCACGTCCATTTGCCATATTTCATAATCGAAATAGGCTGCAACAGCAAGCAATGTGCGGATGGATTTTAGCATAGCTACCGGGGAAAAGGTATCCTGATAGTCAATGCCTTCACGTTGACTATAACCTTTTGCCACCAGTCTAGCCTTGAATGTCTCCACATTCCCATCTGCACCAATCTTTCTCTTGAAGATCCATTTACACCCAATAGGTACTATACCTTCTGGTGGATCTACCAAGGTCCAGACTTGGTTTGAGTGCATCGAGTCAATCTTCTGACTTCATTGCCTCAAGCCATTTCTCGGAGTCGATATCTGATATCGCCTCGTTGTAGGTTTTGGGATCATCACCATGAGCACCATTACCTATGAGGAACATTTCCTCTACGTCCTCTGAAATAATACCTAAGTATCTTTCAGGGGGACGGGAAACTCTTTCCGATCTACGAGGTGGAGGAGGTAGTGTTCTTATTGGCTCAACCTGATTTGGTTCCACTTGGTCCTTAGCTCGTTCTGCTTGTGAGACTTTCTCATCAAGCTTAATCTGCTTTCCAATGCCACTATCTTGAATAAACTATTTTTCAAGAAATATGGCATGTCGACTCACAATCACATTGTGGTCTTCTGGAATGTAGAAATAGTATCCTAATGACTCTTTAGGATATCCTATGAATCGAGCTCTAAAGGACCTAAACTCTAACTTGTCCGCTTGTTGTCTTTTGACATGAAGCCGGACAACCCCAAATTCTGAGATGACTCAGACTTGGTTTCTTACCGTGCCATATCTCATACGGTGTGGTAGGAACGGTTTTAGAGGGAACCCTATTCAGTAAATAGATTGAAGTTAATAATGAATGTCCCCAAAGAAAATCTGGGGAGGTCTGTGAAGCTCATCATGGATCGAACCATATCCAATAGAGTCCGATTTCTCCGTTCTGAAACCCCGTTGAGTTGAGGTGTTCCTGGTGGAGTCCATTGAGAGACTATGCCATTTTCCTTAAGATAGTCTAGGAATTCCCGGCTAAGGTATTCACCTCCTCGATCTGATCGAAGAACCTTAATGGGTTTTCCAGTTTGTTTTTCTACTTCATGTCTGAATTCTTTGAACTTTTCAAAGGCTTCAGACTTGTGTCTCATAAGATACACATACCCATACCTAGACAGATCATCGGTAAAGGTAATGAAGTAGACAAAATTGCCTCTAGCCGGCACATCAAATGGGCCGCACACATCAGTATGTACTAGGGCAAGGAGATCTGTGGCCCTCTCCCCATGTCCAACAAAAGGGAGTTTAGTCATTTTGCCTTGAAGACAAGATTCACAAGTTGGATATGACTCAAAAGTCAATGGACTCAATAGCCCATTTTTCTCCAATTTGTTAATCCTATCTTCTGCTATATGACCTAATCTCAGGTGCCATAGATATCTGTCGTTTGGACTATCCCTAGGTCGTTTGGCATTCACGTTTTGCTCGATAGTTAAAATAGGTACATCAATATGCAACTGATAAAGACCATTAACAAGGAAACCATTTGCAATTTTATTTCTTTCATAAAGAATGTTACAATGGTCCTTAAAGAAGGTGATCACATAACCTTCTTGTGCTAAGCATGAAACAGAAATCAAATTCCTGCTAGCTGCAGGCACATAATAACAGTCTTTTAAAACTAAGTCTAAACCAGATGGTAATCGCAGAGGGTATGTTCCCACGGCTACTGCAGCAACTCTTGCTCCATTACCGACGCGTAGGATCATGTCTCCATCCCTCAGCCTCCTGCTATCCTCAAGACCCTGCATAGAAGTGCACAGATGAGCACTAGAACCAGAGTCAAGCACCCAACTGGATGCAGAAGAAACCGTAAGGTTAGACTCAATAACGAGCATACCTCCAGAAGGACCTTCCTTCTTGTTCTTCATAGGGTGGCCAGGTAAGTAGGGCAGTTCCGCTTCCAATGGCCGTCGCTGTTGCAATGGAAACACTTTCCTTTGCCATCGACCTTCTTTCTTCGGTTCTGCCTTCTTCTTCTTTGATCCTTCCACCTTTTGCTTTTTCACAGACTTCTTTTTCTTTCCATAAGACTTTCTTTTGGAAGAAGTCCGTTCCATAGCAAGAACTGAGCCTTTAGAACCTTTCATAGAAAGAAAGCTCAGCGGTAACCAGCATATTCATCAACTCGGCCAAGGAATTTTGAAGTTTATGCATGTGGTAATTCATGATGAATTGCCCATATGCATCAGTCAAGGATTGCAGAATAATATCGTTCTGCAGATCCAAGTCCAACTTCACACCGAGCTTCTCAAGCTCTTCCATGTCCTTGATCATTGTCAGACAGTGATCTTGGACTGACTGCCCATCACGCATCTTAGCCTTAAAAAGTCATTTTGTGACTTGATATTTGGCTGCGCGACTCTGTTCACCAAACATCTCCTGCAGGTGAGCCAACATTTGGCGAGCAGTCCCGATATCTTCATGTTGGCGCTGGAGCTCATCAGACATCGAGCCCAACATGTAGTATCTGGCCTTATTATCTTCGTCAATCCATTTTTCCAGAGACGCTCTCTGTTCAGTGGATGGACGAGCTGGTAAGGTGGGAGGGTCCTGGTCCAAAACATGTGTTAACTTCTCTGAACCCAAAATAATTTTGTAGTTCCTGAGCCAATCTTTATAATTGGGTCCAGTCAGTCTATGTGTGTCTAGGATACGTGCCAGTGGGTTGGACGCAGACATTTTTCCTGTAGAGAGTCAAAGATTCTAGTTAGATACTGTAATTTTGACTTGACCAATTTGTTTAGGGATTTTATTTTTAAACAAATTAGCTCCCACTATTTTCTCGGATCCCTACACTCCCTCTGTAGAGATGCGAAAAATCTCCACGATTGATGATTTCTAGTGGGTGGTGCGGTCTCACCAACTGACTCATCACCTCACCTAACAGTTATTGGTGATGGGTTAGCCAATGAGTGAACAACTCTTGTTCAATGATTCTCTAATCATGGTGCACCCAAACTTGGTCTCTAATTCATGAATCTCACCGTATCCGGAATATTGATCCACTCCTTAGTTAAGTCAGACCCACCATTTGCATAGACTGGGTTCCTAATTGGGTCTCTCACCGTATCCGAAATATTGAGCCCAACTCATCCTCCAGCCCATAGCATCCAATGCCTAATAGACATGGTTGCGTCTTCCCGGTGCAACTGAGCCACTGTATCCAGCCGAGAACAATCAACCCCGGGAAGGGCCCGCACGTCTACAATGGTGGAAGACCTCGGACTTAATCTTTTCTTAGGGAGAATTGATTCAGGTCTCATTAAACTAGACTTGGCTTAGTCATAACAATTATGACTAACCTAGTGGCATGGGTCAGCTCGGATTATTGACCACCTCAGATCAGAACTGTGTCAACAGATATGGCCAGGTAAGTGAGACCGGTGGAAGGAATATGCCGTTAACTCGCACAAGAACGCATTCAGGTCGAGTAGCTTCCAATTAAAAACCAGTCGGTCGTCTGTGCCAAACTTACCTTAGACACCAAATTGTTGAGTCAGAACCAATTGGGTTAGCCTACAATCCAGACTCTAACCTCTGAGCCTAATTAGGTCTTGCTTGATCGTGACTCGATCTTGACCCAGACTTAATCCTATTAGGCTGGTCAATTTAAGCATTGTTGATCCCATCTAACCAACTCTTGATTCGGTTTGATCAACCGCTTAGACCTAATTGAGCTACCCAAGCCCGAACCCAGTATTATGAATATGTCTTAGATCTGAAATTCTCAATTTTAGACCTAATTAATATTCCATAAACTTAATTCTTAATTAAGTTGGGTTCATAAACAAAATATGCACAATAAATCCTAGGGTTTCAGGATCTAGGGTTTTGCAGAAAGTAAGTTTTGGGTTTCTGATTAAGGACGAACACGCAGCACCCCTACACGTCATAAGAACACCCCATCGAATGGGAAGAGAGGGCCTTTAAACCCTTCTTCGTTCTTATGACCGGACGGCCAAGAGGAACGCCTTAATCAGGAACATGTAAATACTACAAAACAATATCAGATCTATATCATATATCTCATATACAAAGTTTAGATCTAATCATGGCATATTTTGCATACATCTCATGTATCATAATCATGCATGTTTTCAGATCTAAATTATCACATAATAATCTAAAAAATTAGATTTAAATTGATCTAATCAAAATAAATTCTAATCTAGACAATTATGTAGAACTATTCTACAACTAGTCTAGACATGCATCAATCATATCTCATATGATATTTAAAATTAAATAATTTTTATTTGCTGTTTATCAGATGTTATTATAACACTTATAATATCAGAAAAATAGTAAATAAGAAGATCTAAAATATGATTTAATCAGATTAAATCAAAGACATGCAAAACTATTCTATAGAACTATTCTATTCTAGAACTAGTCATGCATATCTTCATGTTCTTAGATCCAAATCATTTAATTTTAATTTTTTTGATTTCAGATCTGATCACATCTCATGTGACATCTGAAAATCACTTTATTTTCTAATTAAAATAAAATTAAAATCAGATCTAAACAATTTAGAACCATGGCTCTGATACCAGTTGAAGGGAAATCCTGATTTCCCGGTCCAGGTTCGTCCAGATCTGATTAGATCAAGAGATATATTTCAAAAATTTTTCTCTTGATCCAATCAGATCTTGATATATTTCAGATCTGATTCTTATTATTTTAATAAATAAAATAAAATAAGATAAATTAAATCAAATTTAATTTACCTGATTTGGGTAATCCTATTACCCTGTAGATGATCCTGATTGCAGCGGAAGGTTCTGGATCTAGCCACGCAAGCGCCTGGCCTCTACCGGTATCCACTCGGGTTGGATCTGGAGATCCTCTTCTTCTCTATCACACCTCCAAAAATCAGATCTGGATCTGATCTGGAGGATCTTCAAAACTCTTTTGAAGATCTGCAGTCGTCCTTTTGCAGCAGCGCAGCCTTCTTGCTTTTGATCGCCTTTCCTTTTGATCTGAATCGCACCAACCAAAATCCAAAACTCTTTTGGACGTGGAGAGCAAGGGGAGAAGAGACTATGGCATGGAGAAGGAGGGGAGAGGCAGCCTTGGGGCGTGGGAAATCTCTCTCTAATTGCATTAGAATCTGAGTTGGGCGCAGGGTCTTATTTATAGACCTAAGCTTGTGATCCAACTCCTCTTCCTCTCAACCAATCACAACCCTTTGTGAAATCAGATCTAAATCTGATTGGTTGGAATAGAGACCCCTGGATTCCTCCTTAGAGGGCGCCTAAGACCAGTCAAACTGGATTCTTAGTAGAACTCTGATTGGAATCCAAAAGGGAGGTGGAGTCCTTGTCCAACAAGGACTCCTAGGCGCCTCCTACTTGGGCTCACGCGCCCTAGGGTGGCGTGCGCCCTTCTCCTTGCCAGGTTCTGGCAGGGGGACAGGCCCCCACCAGCTCTCCAATAGGTGCATGACATGTGGTCAAAAGTCAAAGTGTCAATGGTCAACGTTTGACCAGTCAAAGGTAGACTTTTGACCAAAGTCAAAGAACAAGAAATGGCAGGTGACCAAAAATGGCAGGTAATGTCTTACAAAATAAGACAACCTATTCTGACTTGGACAACCTCCAGTCAGACCATATGAAGGCCTCTGATTGAGCACAAACTCCTTTGGCTCAGTCAGGACAACTTATTTATGATAGTAAAAGAAGAACGTTAGGTTCAATCGAGTGCTAGCACGATTTCCTTGAACCTAATTGAATCTCATTCAGATCAATTGAACTAGATCAGTTCAATTGATGATCACCAGATTCAAACCCTTGTTTGTGTGACCCAGTTAGGTTCAGTTCTGTATGGTAATGGGATATGTCATGATCTCTATCATAGACATCATCGAAACTCCTTTCGATGGATCAGAACTCTTCTGATTCGAACAGCTAGAATGATCGATCATCTAAATCATTCTAATTGCTCCCAAAATCCACCAGTGACACCTAGCAGTATATGGTGGCAACCCATCAGAGCTGAATGCGAACCTCTTGGTGCAGCTACCTGTGTGATTAAGTTCTTCTATCTTGAGCCCCGATCAGATTAGGGTTAAGGTAAACTCGTCAAACCCTAGTCTCTGTCATATGATGTAATCATTCGATTCGAGTCCAATGTGAAAATCTAAATAGAAACTCTTTCTATTATTTCACTCTGCCATGGCCATGGGCTTCAGGACTTGATTCTCATGATTATCATAGGGCTGCTCCTCTACCACCGAGGTAGATAGATCCCATCTTGATGCAATCCAGTTCCTACAATGAACATGCTATAGCCAACATACACCTCAGGGTTCCATATGGCTAGGAGACCGAGTAATGGTGTAGTCAAACTATAACACCCTCAAGGTGAACTGCCGATGCATCTCAGGTCAAAGAACCAGACACACTACTGCAGCATCGAGTCAGTCATTGACGAGAAGGTAGACTTCCTAATGACTACTCGAGGTGGTCACGCTCAGTGCCCTCGTTCTCTAACGAGTACCTGTACTCTCGCTCCGGTGTCTCCACACCGTAGACTCAAGACTCATCTACTAAAGAGAAGCGATCGTACACCAATCTTCCGGATCAATCACCATCCTCGTGATGATCCTATGGTCGGGAGCTGTTTATGAGTTAATAATGATTATTCATGTCTTAAATTTTTAACTCTTGAAAATATGAATTATCATTACCATTAACTCAAAGGATGTATCACAGACACTAAATACACAGGTGTGATAGAAAATAACCCATTTTATTAATTATAGTCAAAATTATAATTTTGCTCCTAGAAGTGTATTACAAGTGTCAGCCAATTCTGGCTTCTAGGGCACATATATCTAACAGGGAGATGTTTAGAACTTTGCGAAACTCAATGAACCTCATCCCAGCAAACTGTCATCTATTATCTATTATGAGAATTCAGGGCAGATCAAATTGATAGATGATTGACTTCCAAATAAAGTTCTATATCTTGATCTTAGTAATTTTTGCTAGTGGTTCAGCTTCAATCCATTTGTTGAAATAGTCGATCGCGATCAGAAGGAACTTCCGTTGTCCGAATATCATTGGAAAATGATCAAGTATATCCATTCTCCACTGCATAAATGGCCAAGGTATGGTTAGTGGAGTAAGCTCGAAGGCCGGCTGTCTTTATATGTTTACATTTCTCTGACAGCTCTCACATTTTTTGACGTCCTCCATAGAACCATGGTATAACGTCGGCCAATAGTACCCTTGTCGAAGTAATTTTTATGATAGAAATCTGGCTCCTACATGACTTCCATAAATTTTCTCATGCACTTCTCATAATGCCAAGTTAGTCTCTGAAGGTCGAAGACATCTCAGCAACAATAGTGAACACGACCTTTTATACAACTTGCCCTCATACAAAACGTACTGAGAGGCTTGATTCTTGAGTTTTCGAGCTTCTTTTAGATCACGAGGAAGAACTTCCTCTTTGAGATAGGCAACTAAAGGGTCAATCCAGCTTGGCTCGAGCTCCATCTGCATAATGAGCTATGATTCCTCTAAGCTTGGATATTTTAGAGTTTCAAAAAATATTTTTTTGGACAATCCGACTGGGACCGAAGTGGCCAATTTAGAGAGGAGGTCGGCTCTTGTATTTTCTGCCCTCAGAATCTATCGAATGCCAAAACTGTCAAAGGTTGGAGTCAAATCCTTCACTTTCTCGAGGTATTTCATCATACTTTCCTTCTGTGCTTCATACTTGCCACTAACTTGGCCGACCATTAATTAAAAATCACTATAGACTTGAAGTCGATCTACTTTTAACCATTTTGCTATTTTTAATCTGGCAATCAGCGCTTCATATTCGTCCCCATTATTAGTTGCAAAAAATTTGAAGCATAGCGCATACTCGACGACAACTCTCTCAGGGTTGACTAAGACTAATCCCGCACCTGCTCCAATGGAGTTGGATGAACCATCCACGTACAGGACCTAAAAACCTTCAAAAAGGTTGGCACTTTCTTCGAGGAGGCTTGGTTGCAACCATGGGATGTCGGTCTTGTTATGTTCAAGCTTGGCTTCATCTAGAATGGTGCATTCAACTATGAAGTCAGCCAGTGCTAGAGCTTTGATTGCTAGCCAAAGTCAATAGTTGATGTCAAACTCTGTTAATTCAATGGTCCATTTTACAATTCTTTCCAAAGCATCCAATTGATGAAGGATTGCTTTGATCGACTGGTCAATGAGGAGTGTTATAGCATATCCCTAAAAGTAAAGTTGAAGTCTTCTTATTATAATCAGAAGAGCATAATTCAATTTTTTCAACTTTACCTGATCTCGGCATCCCTTAGGATCTGACTTATGTAGTAGATTGGTTGCTGTACTTTCATCTCTTCTTTGATCAGGACTGCCACTAGCACCACAGGGGAGACCACGAGGAGAGAAATAGCTCCTCTCAGGATTCTGGTTTGGCTAGTAGGGGGAGCCGAGGTAGTTTTTGAGCTCGTCGAATGCCTTTTGGCATTCCTGAGTCTAGTAAAAATCTTTCAATTTTCTGAGGATTTAGAAGAAGGGCATGCAGTGTTCGACCGACCTCGAGACAAAATGACTCAAAGATGCCACCTTCTCGATCAGGTACTAAACTTCCTTAATGGACTTCAGAGCAGTCATCTCCTGGATAGTTCGATTTTTTTTCAAATTAGCCTCGATCCCTCATCTCGAGATCATGAATCTCATAAATTTTTCTAAAGCTACCCTAAAGGCACACTTGGTTGGGTTTAGCTTCATCTTATATTTTCTGAGCGCATCGAAAGCCTCTTCAAGATCGACGACATGATTGGCAATCTCTCAATTTTTGACCAGCATGTCGTCAACATAAACCTCCATATTGCGGCTGATATGCTTCTTAAAGATTTTATTGATCAAACGTTGATAAGTCGCGCCTGCATTTTTAAACCTAAAGGGCATGACCCTATAATAGTAAAGACTATGGTTAGTAATAAAAGCAGTCTTCTCCTCGTCCTCTGATGCCATCCGAATTTGGTTGTAGTCAGAGAAGGCATCCACGAAGGTGAGGAGCTCGTAGCCTGAAGTCGCATCTATCAGTTGGTCGATTCTGGGCAAAGGATAGCTACCTTTTGGACGGACTTTGTTAAGCTTCTTAAAGTTGATGCACATCCTCCATTTGCTATTGGCTTTCTTGACCAAGACCACGTTAGAGACCCAAGTCGGGTAGCTGACTTCTCGGATAAATCCGATATTGAGAAGTTTGTCAACTTCTTCTGCTATTACCTTCTGCCTTTCTAGCGCATGGCCTCGAACTCTTTCTTTCACTGGTCGATGCTTGGGGTCAACGGCCAGCCAATGTTTCATAACCTCGACATCAATCTCAAGCATATCCGTCAGAACCCAGCGAAGACGTCGGCATTCCTTCATAAGAAGATGATGAGCTGGTCCCGAACTTCATCTTTTAGGTTGGAGCCAATTTGCATCGTATGCTCCGCATTTTCATCATTCAGGAGGATGGTCACAAGATCTTCTATAGGCTCGCCCCATTCTTCGGCAAGATCATTGCGTACATCTAGTCCGTCAACAGGATAAGGATTGGACCGTTCTTTCTTTTGTAGGATAATTGAGTAGCAGTGTCTTGTCGGAGCTTGATCTCCCCTAACCTCTCCGATCCTGTAACTTGTTGAAAATTGCATCTTCAAATAATAAGTTGACACCACCGCCCAAAGCGCATTTAGAGCAGGTCGGCCGAGAATTGCATTGTAAGCAGAAGGAGCCTTTACTACCAGAAAATCCACCTATGCTCTGGATTGTCTTAGATATTGTTCTACAGCCATGGCTAGAGTTATTACACCTTCAACTGGTACTACAGTACCAGTGAAGCCTACTAGGGGGGAGTTTATTGATCTAAGCTGACTATCAGATATCGATATTTTAGAGAAAGCATCATAAGACAAGATGTTAATCGAACTTCCAATATCAACTAAGATACGACGTACATCATAGTCTGCTATATTTAAAGAGATTACAATCGAATCATTATCTAGAAATTGTACCCCTCGTGCATCTACCTCAATGAAGGTTATGGGTTCTTCAGTCCTCCATCTCTTCACTGATCCCTCAGATCCGTTGGCTTCTTCTCATCGAAGTCCCCCAAAGATAGTATTAATGATGCCGAGAGATGGCCGATCTTCTCATTGTTCCTTCCTTCTTGGTGGTTCTAGCTGCGGCAGTGCCCTCGGCCGATCTTCTCTTGCTTCAGGTCGGTGTCTGAGAAATCGATCTAGTCGACCTCTCCTGATGAGCTCCTCGATCTCGTCTTAGAGTTGAATGCATTCTTCAGTATCGTGGTCATGGTCACAATGGTAGAGACAGTATTTACTAGGATTGCACTTGCCAGGATGAGTACGCATTCTTTCAGGCCTCGGTAGTTGCTCCTTGATCTCCATCAATACTTGCACTTTTGGAGCATTGAGGGGGGCATAGTTGTGAAATCTTTTGGAGGGAGAACTTCTTCGCATCCTTCCATCGAGGCTTCTTTGACGATGAGCTCGAGGAGTTTGGACTCGCTTGCACTCGAGGGGAGTCCATGAGTGCGACCAAACTTCATTAACCCTCCATCAGCCATGGGTTTATTAGACTCGCCCGTCTGCCACTCTCCTACGACTTCCTCATCTTTTAATTTGAAGGCTTCTTTCACTCGAGCATATCCTTCAGCCCAAGCTAGTAGATTGACAAAATCCTTGGGGTACTTCTTCTTCAGGGAGAACAGTAAATCATTCTTCTGAAGACCGTCCTTGAATGCGGCCATTGCAACAGACTGGTCCAGATTCTTGACCTCCAATGCAGCAGTATTAAATCGGATGATATAAGTCTGGATAGATTTTCTTTTCTTCTGCTTGATATTCATCAGAGAATCCGAATCTCGACACGGACGTCGGCTGCTGACGAAGTGAGCCACAAACTAATGGCTCATCTGGTCGAAGGAGAAGATCGTACCTGATCTCAATCCAATACCAGTTTCTTGCTGCTCCCTTCAAGGTAGATAGGAAAGCTCGGTATAAGATGGCATCTGGTGTGCCATGGAGTAGCATCATAGTCCAAAAGACCTCCAAATGATCGATCGGATTAGAGGTTCCATCGTAGCTTTCAAATTAGGAGAGCTTGAAGTTCGACGAAACATACTCTTGCATAATTCGGAAAGAGAAAGAAGGATCAGTGTAGACATCGTCATGGCAAGCCGGGGCGATGTGGTGGAGTTCCTCAATCCATCGGTCCATCTCCCATAGTTTCTAATCGAGGACGTCATCTGGATCGCAGATCTTGGAAGACTTCCGACCGTAGATGGAAAAGGTCTCTTCTAGAGAAGAATCATAATCCGAACAAGGATCCTCTGCTCTCTATTTCTCCTTCCCAGGGGCAATGGATATGCTAGCCCAAGTGCTCCTTTTTGGGATCGATTCCTGACATCTCGATAGTGGGTTTCCTGACGGAACCACCATCGGGGGCTACTGCATGGCCTGCACCATTTCGGTGAGGCCCTGAATCTGCTGCATCAGTAGGTTAAACTACTCTAGATCTACCATGGCCGTCAGTGGAGGAGGAGGTTGAAGCGTCGGTGCTGGAGTAGGAACAGATGGGTCTGGTTCGAATCTGATGGCAGAAGTGGTAGATCTTTGGATAGTCGTCTTTTTTGGAGGCATTTCTTGGAATCATCTTTTTTGGAGACATTTCTTAGAATTGAAGGAGAGGATGGAGATGAACCTTAATGAAGAAGATCCACAAGATCGACTGAGCACTCCTTCAAGAATAAGAGTACCTCAAGAATAGAGAATCCTTCCTCTAGCACTAATCCTATTGGTGCAGAATCTGGTCAACACCAGATCGAGCTGAAGTTGAGAAAGAAGAGGTCGCCATTGGTGACCTACAAAACAAAGTCCTGCTCGAAGTCGGTGGTGGTGGCTCCGGCAGGATCATCCGACGATCAAGTCAGCTCCTCTGGCTAACAGAAATGGAGTACTCAGGAAAGAATTCAGTAGAATTTTTGGGAGGGAGAAGAGAGCTTAGAGAAAACGTATCTGGAGGGTCTCTTTTATAGATGGAGCCCAGAGCGACTGATAGTGACAACCATAGCCATTCGATAGCTGACCGCTCGAGGCCGCATGGGGTTTGTTATAAAGAGGGGCACCGCCTGTAGCAGACTGATAGTGACAGCCATAGCCATCCGATAGCTGGCCGCTCAAGACTGCATGGAATTTGTTACGGAGAGGGGCACCACCTGTAGCAGACTGATAGTAACAGCTATAGTCGTCCGGTACTGAGCTGCTCGGGACCACATAGAGGGGTGAAAGAGCTTTGACGTATGTCGATTTCAGAGGAGTTCAAACTCCTAAAGGAAATACGGCTAGAGGGAATCATGCAGAAGGAATACTACTTGAAATTTAGAAGTAATCTGCTGGAGGAATCCGGATGGAGTTTGACTAATGGAGAAGTCCAGAAGGAGTTCGACTGGTAGAGAAGCTCGACTAATGGAGAAGTCCAGAAGGAGTCCGACTGGTGGAGAAGTTCGACTGAAGGAGTTCGATTGGTGGAGAAGTTCGGCTGAAGGAGAAGTCCGAAAGGAGTTCGGCTCCTGGAGGAATTTGACTGAAGGAGAAGTTCAGTAGGAGTTCGGCTCCTAGAGGAATTTGACTGAAGGAGAAGTCCGGAAGGAGTTCGGCTCCTAGAGGAATTCGACTGAAGGAGAAGTCCGGTAGGAGTTCGGCTTCTGAAGGAATTTGACTGAAAGAGAAGTCTGAAAGGAGTTTGGCATCTGGAGGAATTTGACCAAAGGAGAAGTCCATTAGGATAACTGAAAAAGAAGTCCAAAAGGAGTTTAGCTCCTTAAGAAATCCGACTGAAGGAGAAGTCCGGAAGGAATTCGGCTTCTGGAGGAATCCTATCGAAGAAGAAGTTCGGTAGGAGTTCGGCTCTTGGAGGAATCTAATGGAAGGTGAAGTCCGGAAGGAGTTCGGCTCTTGGAGGAATCCGATCGAAGGAGAAGTCCGATAGGAGTTCGGCTCCTAGAGGAATTCGACTAGGAGTTCGGCTCCTGAAGAAATTTGACTGAAGGAGAAGTTCGGAAGAAGTTTGGTTCTTGGAGAAATCCTACTGAAGGAGAAGTCTGGAAGAAGTTCGACCACTGGAGGAGTTCGACCGCTGTAGGAGTCTGGGAGGGATTCGACCATCGAAGGAGTTCTCGATCGAAGCTCTTCTATGATTATCAGTTACATTAGGCTAAGTATCAGACTGGACTTCGACGGAAGCAAAATTTATCCTCAATATTTAGCACTTTGAGATCTGAATGGCAAAAAATAATTTTTCTAAAGTAAAGATATTTTTGTCTTTTGCTTTTCATTAGGATCCAGATAGATGATTAGATTATTTTATAATAAATTTAAAGTTTTAAGGTCTAACAGATATATTTAAATTTTTGGGACCTAGACCGGCATGATGAGTATAACCAGGAGAAGAATAGCATCATGTTCCGATAGGGCATCATATCCAAGTACCAGCGCGACGCCGTGACGAAGCGTTTGGTGAAGCGTGGGGCAAGGAACCTCCGTCTATATCCATCCGGAACCGAGCGACGGACTGGGTCTTTCCATCGGTCACCCTCTTTCCTCGTTCCTTTTTCTTGTCTTTGGAGATCTTGCCTGCCCCTGTGTGCCGTAAGAATCTAACCTAAAAATCTTGGTGGGAGAGCCAGGATCGAGACACAGAAACGAGTAAGATGGCTTTGAATCCACAGCTATTCGCCAATGGGATGCCAGTCCCCTTCGTGGCCGAGATGTTCGTGCTGGCCCGGGATGGCGTCGAGTTCGAGATCGACAAGATCCCCGAGTCTCCTCTCTTTCACCTGCTTCCTTTTCTTTTCTTCCCTTTTATTTTGAAAAACGAAATAAAAAATAGTAGTAAATTCTATTTCATTTTCTTATTATCTGTCGTCTTGTCAACATAAACATGTGACATCAACGTTTCATAATTTATTTTTTCATATAATAATAAGATACAATAGGCATTGGTATTTTCCTCGGCTATGAATTTGGCACCGATTGTTGTGTGGTTGATGTTAGAATTATAATTAGTCATAAAATATTTATCAATCCTTTCATCCATCTTGCTGAATCCTATTTTGATGGGAAAAAGGCTTGAACGAACGGTGATGATATAAGCATTACCATATATTTGTATTAGCACCCCCAAAAGGAAGCAGAAGAAAGGTTGAAAAAACATAAACCAGCATCAGTGTAAGAATGACTACTTCAGAAAGTATTTCCTGTTATTAACGAGAAAAGGAGAAAGAAGTTTTAGTAAACAATATGTTTAACAATGTCTTCACATATGAAACATTTGATATATCAATTTTATGTGTTTATATCTTTGAGTTTGTGATATTAAGATTCGTTTTTTGTTAAGAAAACAAAATCAATGCTAATTAATCTGAAGCAACATCGTGACTTGTGAATGATTTTGATCCAAAATAATTGTGGTTATAATGTTTTGGTCAATTCTGGACATTTGGTTGAAAATGATACTGCCAAAGGGTCTTGGTTATTGCTGGAACTGATACCTTGTTATGCAAAAAAGAACATGCAATGATATCTAGTCTATTGACCACTTTCCTAGCTGGGCTACTATCACTTGCTTTTCCTATAATTAGGATCATTGATATTCTGCTGCTTTTCAACATCTCAAAACTTATCAAATATTGTGTCGAATCCTGAGAAGCCTTTTTCACCATCCATCTGAGCAATGTAATTCTTTGACGATTAAATCACCATAAAAGAGGCTTGCGCACTTGTTCACAGTTTTCTTTTGATATATTCAGTGTCTGCTTCTTAGATGTCTTGATTCAAATATAGCCAAACATTACAAAAGTTGAATTGATCGTGACCCATACCGCTCAACCACTTCCTGATGGATCTGAATTTTCAATTTTGCTGTCATAAAAGTTGACTTTGAGGTATCATAGACCAGGGCATGCCCAATTTCAGGCAGTACCAAAGAATTTCATCTAAGAATGCAAGTATGACATCACTCAGTACCAAAAAAAATTATGAAACCTTACCTTTTTGGATGAAGTAAAAAACCCAAAAATAATCTTTGGAGAATTTTCTTGATGATAAAAGTGGTACACATCTTATTATCAATGTGTCTTGCTGCAACATCCATAAATGAATACGTGACAAGGAAAAGCTGAAATTATATTAATTGATTCTAAGAGTTTGATTGACACTTGCTTTATCAGAATGTACTGAAGATGATCCATCAATTCTTCAATATATAGTGTGAAGTTTGGGTTATGGTTGCCAATGTGTACCAGGTGTACTATACAGGTACCAAATAAGTGCATGGTACAAGGGGTGTACTAAGTGTCAGTATGCCGGACCAATTCCATACCAAGTGTATCACCAAGATGATATTGATGTAGGGTTGGGCACTAAGATTGCAAATCTTGATAGTCATAATATCTTTTTAGTTTTTTCTGACCACTGATGAAGCTCTCTAGGTAGAGTTTGGCATCTTAAAAGCAAGAAACTGTTTAGAAAATTATAAGCGATTGAGATAGTATTATTTAGGCATGAAGTGGTCCCATGATAAGAAAGATAGACCTTTTCAAGGGTCTTAAGGTGATTAGCATATCCATACTCTTCCCTGGATAGGGATTTTTTATGTTGTAAGATTTATAATCTTGCTCCCATTCACTTTCTCATGTAGAATTCACAAGGATTATATCCTTCAAGTGAAGTTGTATTCAATGATTAGGAAGAAGATTAATTTGAGTATCCTACCAACTATAGAAGACTTATTCTATTGCCCTAGTGAATATATAATCTGTAGCTTTAATACATCTCTATAAAGTTCCTTAAGTATAGTGTCTTGAGTATCTTCTTCTTGTTGTTGTTTGTTATCATCTCAATTTGCCTTGAAGAACAAATTTATGCTATTTGTTTTCCAACATCAAGCAAAGTATTCTGAACTTTTTCTATAATGAATTATGTATTTCAGTTAGCGGCATTGCACCAATTGCTCTCCAAGGAAGTGCATTCAGTTTAAATAAGCAGGATTATTGCTAATTTTATCAGTTAGTGGTAGCATACTTGTTTTGTCTCTTCTGTTTCAACAGTTGCTTGTGGTATTGTAAGTGAAGGATAACACCAGAATTATGTAGATGATCTTCTATGTGCATTTGTCTGTATTCGCACATGAATATTTCTTCTATAAGCAATAGAGAAGCAGAAGAACTGTTTCTGCAAAATAGTTTTAATTGCCTAACCACAAATTACTATAATTTGGTTATTTTGCCTACAAGATTCCATCTAATATGCATGCTAAAACGTTTGTTTTTTTATATACGATTGTGTAGCAAAGTTTCTGACTAAATTTTCCCTTGTGGTGTATGCTTTTAATCTGTATAAGTACATGCAGCATATAGATTTTCAACTTGTTATGAATATAATTTTCCACTACTGGTTTATGGTGGCTGACCAAATTTTTCCTGTGGCACAAACATACTATTATCAGAGCTCATGGTGGTCATGTCAAAGCAAGGGGAACTATTTACTTGTCAAATATACGTATGGTATTCGTTGCTAAGAAACCTGTTGGAAACTTTGTGGCTTTCGATATGCCCCTGGTATGAGCTTCTGCGCATTTCATGTCATTTTACTTTAGTATTGTTCATTGGTCTAATGAATAGGCGCTCTCAATTTTTGCACCATATGTGGAATTGTATGAAAAATTGTTGAAATCTGTGATTGGTTAATTTGTATGCTTGCTGAATTCTGAACTTTGAGTTCTTTGGAAGTTTTCATTGTATTTAGACAGATGAGTATTTTCATTCTGATATGAGTATTGAGGATTCATAACTATGAGAGTCAGTAGAATATAGAGCTTAGGAACTATACACATTTTTTATATCCACCACTATTCTGTTCTTAAGTTTTTGAAGTGTAAAGTTAAAGCCTGGAAAAGATGTTTAACATCAAAATAAAATAAAATTAACTTCAATTACAAGAATTTGATTTTGTCGATCAAAATTGAATATATTGAAAGGGAAAAAAGGAAATTTCGTAATAGGATCCGTAGCCATATTGATATAGAACTTGTCTGGAGTTGGGATGGCTTATTCTTAATGGAGTTTTGATCCAATAAGAACTGAGACAGCCTGATTGACTATTTTTGATTTGGTTGGGTCCAAACTTACACCCACTTATTTTTTGAGGTTGGATCTAGATCACCCTTGATGTGACCCTAAGTCAAAATCAGACCTAATTTAATTAGTGGCTGACCTGACATGATCCAACCCAATATAACCTGAATGACCAGATCCAACCCACCTAAACAATTTATACAAATGCTATATATATTACTCAATCATCTTTAAATTGCCAACAGTTTTGACATTAGCTTCACATGCCTAACGGGATTTCATCAGCAATATCTTGTATGTTATAAGGTTTTATGTAAAATAGGAAATGGTCTTGTGAGGATATATCATTTGAAATTATTTAGCTTGTTTTGAAGTCAATGCTCATGTTGGTTTTCTTCAGTTTATTATCTCCATCTAGCTAGTATCTGAAAGAGTTAAAGAAATTGTGCTGCTTGCATATTCTTCAATTTTCTTCTTATGCCTCCAACTTCGCATCTGTAATTAATGATAGCCTCATTGGCAGTTACATGTTCACGGTGAAAAGTTTAACCAGCCAATCTTTTTCTGTAACAACATATCTGGATTTGTCGAACCTGTAAGTATAAAAGAAGCCTCTTGAGTGGAATGTTTTAAGTTATATTCCTGTGGCTCCAATAGCTGACCTCGCTATGGCAATAACAGGTGGTTCCAGATGATCAGCACAGGGCTCTCTATTCCACTCATTCCTTAAAGATTTTGTTCAAGGAAGGTGGATGTGGAACTTTTGTTCCCCTTTTCTTGAATCTCATTGCATCTGTGAGGCAGTATAATCAGCATATGGCAAATTCTGCTCCTGCTGCTCCTCGTGTTGACCCACTGCAAGCTGCTCAGACTCCAGTGGAGGACATGATGAGACATGCGTGAGTAGACTAGCAGATTTCCGTCTTCATCTTTCTTCTATTTTGTTTCTAATAAATTCTTGTCCCGCAGGTATGTTGATCCAAATGACCCAACCAAAATCTTTTTGCAGCAGCCCACACCCGAGTCCCAATTGAGGAGGAGAACATACCATTCCCAGCCTGCTGAGAACTCCTACTAAGTCTAGTACTACAGTTGTCTTATGTGATGATAATAAAATTGTGAACTTTAATGCTACTATAGATACTGCATTTTCCTTTGGTCATATGACATTGTCTCAGCAAATTTACCTGGATGGTTCAGTAACCTGGAAGAAAATTTGATTGCAATGTGATCGTTGTTGTAATGTCTATTGGATGTATATTGGCATCGGTTTCAACACTGTTTTTGCCAAGTTTCTCCCTTTGTGTGTCTCCTATATTAATTTTAGATGAAGATAGCAGGATTCATTCAAAGGGAACTATGACCACAAAGATGAGGCACTTGAGAATTCTGATCCTAGTAACTTTTCTAGCAGTTATACATCTGGGTTACTACGATGCCCAGCCTGAATTTGAAATTTTTAATGACCATATGGGTAAGGATATTGCAGACACTGATAATGATACACCACCTTCATTGCCCAGGAGTTAACAGTAAACTAAGGTCTGATTTGGGAGCTCACCCCAACAATCTCCATTTTGGATCCTCCACAAAATGCGGGAGAGAGATGAAATGGTTCAAATACTTTTTGTGCATCAACATTTTTTTTCCTCATGGCCTGGTAGTTCAGAGTGTCTTACAAGATGAATTTGATTGCAAATGGCTGTCAACTGAATTTGAATAGCTGATGAGATCTAGAAATTGGCATTAAATGGATTTCTCAGGTCATGGCAACATGAAGAATTTTCATATCAAGATATTCTTGCATGCTTCAAGGATCTGCATGTTACCATGCCTGCTGAAGTCCGCATTGGATGCACTCCGAGAACAGCCACACAAGCATCTGTAGTCTTCAGATGAGGTTGGACTGATTCCCATATCTTCTTCTTTTGGACCTGGGGCATGCCAAGTCATCAGCTAAGTCCATAAAAGAAAGAGTGCAAATATATAAGATTTTTCAAACAAATTACTGAGTACAACTGATTCGATGCGTTACCATATGAAAATGTCATGCATGCACCAAGAGAAGCTCACGGATTTACATGTGCTGATGTATTAGTGAGTACGGACCAATTTCATAACTTGCCAAATATTAGGGTTTGAAGGTATGAACCATTCCAACCATATTAAGGAGCATGTGAAGTGAGAAACCACTACCAAAATATATGCTTCAAGCAAGCTGGAAATATGATTGCTAGAAATAACTTAAGAGCTGGAAGGGGTCATTAGCAACTTTCCATGGATCATCGACTTATTGACCAGACTACTCTGAAGTAGGGTATATGATGGAATATATAAAGGACCTGGCTTACGTATCCAACAAATATCGTTCATGCATGTGACATAATCTGGAAACATAGTAGTGAGACAAGCTCAGTCTTATGATCTTGAAATGGTGTGGTTAGAAGAATAGAGTTTCTAGCTGATTTACTTTGTGCTGAGATTGTAATATGATCCATTTAACATCAATACCATCTTTCCATCAACAACAGGAAAAAAAACACACATGAATACATCTGTCATATAATGACTGAAAGTAAGGTTTACAGCCTAAGTACCATAACCTATACTGGTAACTTACCTACAGTACGTCCCTGTATTGACATGTTTTATACTGCCAGAGTTGGCACCATAGCTGTACCATGTATTGGCATTGTTCCATATCATATTGGGATCGCATTGGGTCAGTACAGTATGACCTGTACCAGGGTGTTATGGAAAAAATCTTGGTGGAAGAGAAAAACAAAAAAAGGGTTTTTTTTACATATATACCCTCCTAAAATTTGCATAAATATCCTTCCAATATTTAATACTTATAGATGCCTTCATAAATACTTGTTTTGCATGTATACACTTTTATTTTATTTTTTTTTTTTTTGTGTGTGCACATGTATCCATACCATATAATATCATTAAGAAATTAGCAGCTTAAAATTAAAATTACTGAAATACCCTTAATGGGTACACATGCAAGAAGAAACATTTATAAGGTATATATGCAAATACCAATTTTGCAGGTATTCATGTGACTTTATCTTCTTCTTTTGGTAATAGGCAAGCACCATAATTTTATAAAAAAGACTAAACGATGCTCAAAGCCTCACCTTTTATTCAGGATCTCTCTTATTGATCTTATAATCTTATCATGGATTCTCCACAATTGATAGATACAAATATATTACAATAACACTAGTTTAACTAAGCAGCAGAAGAAAATAATGTAGAGGTTCAGATCTTTGTCTATGACAACTTGACAAGGTGTACATGGGGAAAAGACGGAATAAAGACAATAAAACACATGCCAGGACATTAAAGCAGCGGGCCTAACATGTGAGAAAAAATCACTCAGGCCAGCCCAAATCTAGAAACAAGAAAGAGCCAGTTTTGGAGGTCTACTTTGTGTTAAGTTGGCAGCAAAAAAAGTTGCACTGTTTTTCCTTCCAAACTTCTATCACCATCCACAAAAGAAAATAGACTACCAATCAGCATCACCATGGAAGCAGAATAAGTACCATGACGATCAGTAAGCTAGAGATACAGCACATGAGTGATCATCCTTAGGAGCTGAAGGTCAAGATTTGATATCAAACAAACAGACATAGGAAGAGGTAAACAGCAATAAGAAGGATATGGTGCTCATTTCTCAAATCATTGTAGACAAAATTTTCCCAAATAATGAAGCTGCAAGAATATTGGTGAATGGTGACAGCATGAAGTTCAAGATCTTCCAAAGATATAAAAACAGGTCACTATCTTACAGAACGTTTTGATAATAATGTCTCTAAATTTTGTTCATTCAACATTAATTGGTAAACGTGATTAAATTATATTTCTAAGGGTATGAGTCAGATCATTCTTACAGAAATGCATACAGATATTAGTCAACTAGCTCTCCAAATTTTGTCCAATGTCAGTATCTGTATCCACATCTGTCAATAGCTAATTTGGAATCCAACCTCCAGTTGTTTTTGGAATCCCATATTAGTTAAAATTTTGGAATCTAACCTCCAGTTGTTGTTTTAGTATTAACCTTATTGTTATTTTCTTTCCACAGGAATAAGAGAATTTAGCGAAGGAAACCGATCTAAGGTTCTAAGGTTAGCTTTTGAAACTTTTTCAAAATCACAGCGAAAAAGATAAATTAATCACATCAATTCATGAATAAAATAACATAAAATCCTAGATCTAGGATCCTATTAAATGATCAAAGTATGATATTAAATCAGAAATTAAAATATCAAAAGAAAAAGTATTGATCACATCAACATAGATCTACACTAGATCTAATCTAGATATGCAACAGAGAGATCAAATCACCCTTACCTTTGCAACTCGAGTTCCTTAACTCGCTGATTTGGGCCTGAGATTGTTGCTCCAAGCCGCACACGCATCCGGTCTCTACAGATTGTCCACACGAGTCCTCAATCATAGATCAGAAGTCCTATGCCGAAAATCAACACAGTATGCTAGTACTGTGCTGATTCTTCTTCAACGGTTGATCTGGATCTTTCTTCTTCAAGACTTGGACCCTTCAATATCCAAAAGATAAGGAAGAAGATTGTGACGCTAAGACACCTCTCAAAACTCACAAAAATGAAGAGATTTAGAAAAAACCCTAGAAGAAGATCCTCTTCTTCTTTATTTGTCTCACCAAAGCACCTTGATTGATGCCTTTACAATTCCCACGCCTAAGCCTCTCTACACCCAGCCTCTCCACGCCCAAAGACCTCTCTCAATTCTCTAGAATCTCAGAAAAAAATTAGGTCAAAAGACCTTTTATATTGAGAGATATGGAGGAATCCTTGACTAGATCAAATACCTAGTCAAGTATTATCCAAATAGGGCTAGACTGGGGGCGCCCAACTTTTGGGCACCCCCCTCAATTTTTTTCATGGACCATCAGGTTTTTGTCGCACAAAAGCTTCACTTTTCCAACGAAAAAAGCAAAGAAAAAATAGGAGGGTTGGCAGCACAAAAAAGGAAGAGTTTTTGTTGCTTAAATTCTATCTCATGGAATTTAAATCAACTCAAACTCCTTTGACTTGGTCCACACCCAATCTTCATGTAAGAAAGAGAGGAGAAGGGGGTGCACGTGGTCTCTCTTAGGCATGGAGAATTCCACGCAAATCTCAAAAATATGGCGTGGGGGGCGTTGGGGCTAAGGTAGCGCATGGAGATAGGAGTCCTAGTCTCACTAGGACTCCTAGTTTGACTTGGTCCAACTTGATCCTTAGACCAAATTAAATCAGAATTTAATTAACCTAATTAGATTAGGTCTTAGTCCAACTAATAACCTAATTAAATCAAATTTAATTCTGATTTAATTTTCTAATCAAATTAGAAATTGGGTTGATACAAGTCCTAATTGAACTAGGATTCATTCTTCCTTGCAATTGGCTCATTCAATAAATCAATTAAACTTGATCTAATCAAGCACAAATCAAATATAATTAAATCATATTTAATTAGACTTAGTCTCAACCCTTTGGCTTAATCAAATTAAGCCAATTACCAATATAATTGCTAATCGATCCTCCTACAACACTTGCATTAGGTCAAACATCAATTGTATTAATTGTTTGACCTAATAACGATTCTTAATCATCGATCAACCATCTGATCATATCAAAAACTCTTACGTGTGTTACCCCATAGGTCCGAACCTAAATCGGTAGCACAGACACAAATTTCTGTACCAATTGAAGTGACCATCTAACAATGATACCCGACGACCAGATAGGTCGAATGTATAGAACATCCTTAGAACCCATGTGGATATAGTTTCCATATAATTCATCTCCTTGATCAAAATGCTCGTAGGACACCTCAGAGTTTAACTGTCAACTCTGATTAGGTCATCTACATTGTATTTCAAAATACTAAATCCATCTTATGGATTACCCTGGCCAAGATTTTTACTATATTGAAATACAATAATGCATTCTTCTCCAACTCTTGGAGTGGTCAATCCTATCTTGATCACTCACCAACTTCGCAAGTACTTGATTGTGTCCAAAAATTTTTCATTACTGAATTAGAAATTCAATTAGTCCGATACCAAAGCACAGTGAGTTGCTTGAAAGCTATTATGGTGATCTCAAGTCTAAGAGATAATTTATACCTATATCCCATCAGAGCAATTTTCGATAGTAGAATGCTCTGGAGTTGGTCACATCCAGTGACAATGTACTTATACATCTCACTTGTATACCATACCAATATTTCCACACTCATTGGTTAAAAAGACAACCAACCTATATGGCATACAACGATCTATGCTCGATAGATGCTGTCGTCCTAATTAACAGCGTATCATTTGGTCGTGAACTATTTAAAAACTAATCGATAAATTCTCTCTTTATCGAAACTAAATAGTTCTAAGAACTCCATCACAATAATGGAGTTCATTAGAAGATGTAGACTTTATGATGAAAATGTCAAAATATTTATTTTATTCATTAATAAATCAATTACAATTATAAGGTAGCACAACCGTCAATAGGCTGATGATTAGCTTTGGGATACATTTTTCAACAACTTTCACTTGTCCTAAAGCCACTCGGCATAGTATCTAATATCCATCTTCGACTTGTAGTCGTCGAACTTCTTTATTGCCAGGGCTTTAGTGAAGGGATCGATCAAATTCTTCTTTTCGTCGATCTTCTGAAGGTCGATGTCACCTCGATCCACGATCTCCTGGATCAAGTGGTAGCGGTGCAATATGTACTTCGTTCACTAGGGTGCTTTTAGTTCTTTCGCCTGAGCAATGGCACCAGTGCTGTCGCAGTGGAGCAGGACCGGTCCATTAGGGGAGCATGCTACTCCGAGCTCGGTGATGAATTTTCTCAACCACATAGCTTCCTTCACAGTATCTAATGCTGCGATGTACTCTGATTTACAAACAAAATCTGCTACAGTATGCTACTTGAAACTCTTCCAGCAGATAGTTCCACCATTTAGGATAAAGACATAACCCGACACGCTTCTGTTGTCATCATGGTCAGATTAAAAGTTGAAGTCTGTAAACCCCTCAAGTTTCAGATCTGACTCGCCAAAACCAACCATTGGTCCTTAGTATTTCTTAAATACTTAAGAATGGCTTTTACCACTTTCCAATGATTCTCTTCTAGATCAGATTGGTATCTACTCACTACTAGTGAGTATGCCACATCTGATCTCGTACATGTCATGGCGTACATGATAGATCCCGCAACCGAAGCATATGGGACTCTACTTATATGCTCTCCCTCTCTTCAGGAGTTGTCGAACAATCCTTCTTAGAGAAAAATTTCATGGCCTATCGGAAAATAGCCCTTCTTGGAATTCTCTATGCTGAACCTCTTCAACATAGTTTCTATGTATGTGAACTGGGATAACCCATGCATCCTTTTAGATCTATCCCTATAAATCTTCATTTCCAGAACGTAGGATGCTTCACCCAAATCCTTCATGGAGAACTGAGATGACAACTAAACTTTTATTCCTTGCAGTGCAGAGATGTCATTCCCGATTAAGAGAATGTTATCTACATACAAGACAAGAAATACCACTGCTGGATCATTTGTCCATTTGTAAATACAGGACTCTTCTCCATTCTTAACAAAGCCATATGTTTTGATCACCTTATCAAAATGCATATTCCAACTCCAAGATGCTTGCTTCAATCCATAAATGGATCTCTGAAGCTTACACACCTTGGACTCATTTGCAGATGTGAACCTCTCAGGTTGTATCATATACACCTCTTCGATCAATTCTCCATTCAAGAAAGCTATCTTCACATCCATCTGCCAGATCTCATAGTCCAGATGGATAGCTATAGCAAGTATTATCCAAATGGATTTGAGCATTGTCATAAGAGAGAATGTCTCGTCATAGTCAATACCATAACGTTGACGATACCTCTTGGCAACCAAACGGACTTTATAGGTCTTCATCTTTCCGTCTGCGCCCCTCTTCCTTTTGAAAACCCACTAACACCTAATGGGTTTAACCCCTTCAAGTGGGTCAACCAATGTCCATACATCGTTGACCTTCATGGACTTCATTTTGGATTTCATGGCCTCAAGTCATTTCTCAAAATCAGGCCTATGCATTGCATCCATATAAGTGATCGGATCCTCATCGTTCTCATTAAATTCGATGGGATCACCATCCCGGACCAAGAAACCGTAGTATCTGTCCGACTGATGCAGTACTCAATCAGATCGCCTTAATTGTACAGGAACATTGGGCTTCGGATTTGATCTAATCAAATCCGATTTAGGTTCAGCTACAGGTGTCGATCTTTCTACCTGTTGAACTTCGTCAAGTTCAACCTTAGAGGCAACAGTTTCTTCACCAAGTAACTTCTTTTCTAAAAAGTTTGCCTTAAAGCTGACAAATACTTTTTGTCCATCAGCATGATAGAAAATATACCCTTTTGATTCTTTGAGGCACCCTATAAATGTGCACTTGTCAAACCTAGGTCCAAGTTTATCTGTGATTAATCATTTTACATAAGCCGGGCACTCTAGACCCTAAGGTGTGAAAGTGCTGGCTTACGCCTTGTCCATATCTCATATGGAGTTTATTGCCCAGATATAGCAAGCCAAGAGGGGGGATGAATTAGGTTCTTTTAAAATTTTAGCCAAATTAAACTCTAAGTAAATATATGCTTCAACTTAAGCAAAACTTGAGTGGATGTGAGGTGATTACAATATGCAACAGCGAAAACCAACTATAGTTTAAGCTATACAAGAATTAAAGCAATGCAAAACAAAAATTAAAAGCTAAGTAAAGCAAACAAGAAAGGCCAACACAAACACATAGAATTTTTATAGTGGTTCGGTACAACCCACATCTACGTCCACTCTCCAAGCTTCTCTTGAGAATTTCACTATAATCCCTAGATTACAGTGCATTTGTTTTAACCCAGGATCACAAACAAACCCAGTTGGTTTTACCGGACTCACCAACCATAACCCTACATCGATAGTTTTCTCGGATTCACTATCAACCCGATTGGTTTTAACCTAGGAACACCAACCATAACCTTTATACTATCCAATTTTCGGCTTGGACCAACCTACACCCCAAGTTTTTTTTCTCCAAAGAAACTTCTAAAGAAACAAAAATACAAATAATAAAAATTCAGCTCAAGACTTAGAACAAAAAGACTCTTTTTGCTGTGGAAAGAAGAGGCTGAATGAATGCTCTATGGTAGCTTCTCTTCTCCTCAAATGGTGCTGAGAGATTGCTTGAAGTGTTGTGGAAGATGACTCTTAAATGCCCTCTGAATTTGAAGCTTAAATCTCTCTTCTCTTATTTTTGGATATTCAATGTAACTCCCTTCCTTGAATGATTTTCTTTCTTCGATCCTTAATCTCTTGATCTAAAATGTTTTTCTCATTGCTTTTATACTTGGGAGTGACTATTGAGTGAGTTTTGCCCGTTGAAAAGCTTGGAGTAGCCGTTGAAGTGGAGAATGGCCCGTTGGAGAAGTGCAGAAAACTAGCCGTTATGCTCTATCCCGTGCTTGGGGTCAACACTTTTCTTTCAGGTGTCGACACTTTTCCTTAGGTGTCGACACTTTTTCTTCAGGTGCCGACACTTCCTGGGATCCGAAAGTTTTCTGCTCTCTGTCTTCAGTTCTGTGCAACAGAAGTCGACCCTGGAGTCGTCCTCTGGCATAGGAGTCGACCTAGAGGTCGTCCCCTCTACGTGCCAGTCCGTGCCAGAAGCCTGGAGTCGATATCTTTGCTCCTAGGATCGACACCTGGACTTTCTGAACTTTAAAATCTTGACTTTTACCTCGTTTCAGGATAGGGGTCTATACCTTTAGCCTTGAGGTCGACACCTTCAAGTTAGAAACTCAAAATTTTTCTTATGAAGCCCTTGACTTGGTGATTTTGTGTAGATTTTTTCTTGGATTAATTCTATAATTTAAATACCTGGAAAGACCTACATCCACTCATGAAACATATGGTTAAATATTCAAAATACTCAAAATTTAGCAATCATCAAAATCAATCATAAGGTCAATAGAGTTTTAATTACAAACTTACTTGGAACCCTATTTAGAAGATAGCAAGCCGATTCAAGTGCATATCCCCAGAAGGATATCAGCAAGCTGGCAAAATCTATCATGGATCGGACCATGTCTAACAGAGTCTGATTCCTCCTTTTAGATACACCATTATGCTATAGTATTCCTAGAGGAGTCCATTAGGAGAGAATCGCATTCTCTCCTAGATATGTGAGAAACTCATCAGAAAGGTATTCCCCTCGATCAAACCGAAGAGTTTTAATACTCTTCCCAATTTATTTTTCTACTTCATTTCGGAATCGTTTGAACATTTCAAATGAATCCGACTTATGTTTAATCAGATAGACATCATATCTAGATAGATCATCTGTGAAAGTGATGAAGTAGAAATATCCTCCTCTGGCACTAATGCTTATAGGTCCACATACATCAGTATGTGCTAGACCTAAGAGCTCAGTAGCTCTTTCACTTTTTTCAGTAAAAGATGACTTAGTCATTTTTTCAAGTAGACAAGACTCACAGGTTGGAAGTGATTCACAATCACTAACTTCGAGGATTCCCTCTTGAGTTAACATTGTTATCCTGTTCTTGTTTATGTGACCTAGCCTACAGTGCCATAAGTACATATCAGACACTATCTAATCTAGGGTGCTTACCAGTGGAATAAACTAAATTAATAGGTTGTGATAACATATATACACCATTATTCAAGTGTCTAGAGAATATAGTAACACCATTCATGATGACATTACAAAACTCTTTCTTTATTAAAATTTTATAATTATCTTTGGCCAAAAGACCTACAAAAATGACATTCAAAAAGAAACTAGGATAAAAATGACAATCACTAAGAACAATGATATGAGACTCAAATACAAGTTGTAAGATTCCTAATGCTAGAACTGGAACTGGTCTTCCATCTCCAACATTCAAGAACCTCTCGTCTTGTTCAAATCTCCTACTAACATGCAACCCCTACAACGAATTGCAAATATGGTAAGAGCTACCGATATCCAATACCCAGTCAGTAATATCATAGATAGAGAAATTGCAAGGAGTTATCATATAAATACCTTGCCCAGCAATAGCTTGCTACTTTCTTGGCCTTTTCGGGTCCAGTAAGGCTATGTACTGAGGACAATTCCTCTTTCAATGCCCCCACTTCTTGCAAAAGAAGCACTCAGCTTGACTTTTATCGGGCTTTACTTTCTTAGTCTGGCCCTGCACAAATGTCCCAGTCTAAACTTGTACCTTCTTACTCTTCTTCTTGTTCTTCTTGCCTTTCTTAAAGGGTCGAGAACCAGAAGAAGACCCTCCCCCTAAGTTCACCGACTCCTTGTGGAGCTGGTGATCCTTCTCAAAGTTCTGAAGTAACCCCAGTAATCCGTGGTAGTTTACTTCAAACTTTGTCATTCTGCAATGAGTAAGGAATGGGAGAAAATATTTGGGCAATGAGTTTAAAATTGCATTTTTCCCTAGCTGCTCGTGCAAGGGAAAACCGAGCTTGCTCAAACGCTCCAACTCGATCATATACAGTACATGATCAGTGACAGAAGCTTCATCCCTCATCCTGGTGTTGAAGATGGCACAACCAGTCTTATACCTCTCAACGTCAACGGATGTGCCGAAAGACTCGTTCAATACTTGAAGCATGTCTTCTGACTGAGCAGACTCGAATCTGCAACTAAACTTATCGCTCATGGCTACCAGCATGATACAATGCACCAGATTCTGTCATTGAGCCAGCTCTGATAAGTATCTCTGACTGTTCCACGTGCATTGGATGCTGGCTTCTCAAGTGCCGGATCTGACAGCACATACAAGATCCATTCATGTTCTAGGACAATCTTGAACTTACGGTACCAATTATCGAAGTTGGGTCCCACTAGCTTATCATTGTTTAACAATGATCGAAGCAAAAGGAAAGTGGCCATGTCTACACAAAGAAAAATCAAAATCTAATTAGTAATTGATTCATTAAACCTAAAGATTTGGACTTAATCATAAGGTTCTCTCACTATTTTATTCGAATTGGTAGCCTCTACCTCCAATTCGAGGAATTATCCTAATTTCTTAATGAGTACTAGAATCCATATAGACTACACACAAGCCCAACTTTGGTTGGTCAACCCATGTACATCTAAGTGTAGGTTCATAAACAATTGTTTCTTTAAATAATTTCTAGTAATTTAATTTTGCCCATCCCTAATCAAAGCCTCCACTGAAAAAGTCCAGTTAGATCCAACCATTGACATGACCATACTTGGTCCATCTAACCAATGAATGATTAAGTCCAACTTTAGTTGGTCAACCTAACCACTATTTAGAGAGATGTGGCCAAGAAATCATATTATGAATGGCAATTCCATTAGCCGATAAGCACCAGATCTTTGGGCCTCCAATGATTATCCAACTAATGGACCCATTATCATCCACTTAATGGAAGGCTATGATCTAGTTATCACCATAACTATTTTATTTTTAAGGACTTAATAATTTTAAAGAATTTAATTAATTGATTTTAAGAAAAAAAACCAGCCAATTTCGATCCTCCCACTGACTTCACCAAGTCAAATCACAAAGAACCTAATTAAAGCTGGCATTAGGAGCACCTAAATCAGTCACACTAATTTACCTAATTGATATGGATAAGCCCAAATCACCAAGTGATCTAATCAAAACCTAATTCACCAAGATAGCTAGGTAAGTGAGATCAGTGGAAGGGATATGCTATTAACTCGTCAAAAATCGAAATCAGTGCGAGTAGCTCCCAATTAAAAATCATTGGTCTAGACTGCCAAACTTACCTTAGACACCATCCGGTTCATTAGTTTTAATTGAATCAACCCAGCAATTTTAGGTTCAACCGTGTAGCCATGAATCAAATCCATTTAGTCCTCATTAAAAGCATGGACTTGACCAACTACAACTATTGTAATTGAGTCTAAAGAGTCCTTGACCTAATCTAATTCAACATTTTATTAGATTTGACCAATTACTCTAATTTAGTCCATTCTTTAACTAACCTTAAATCTAACCCAATTAATGGACTTAATTCATCTAACCCAATAACCCAATGTTATGATCAATGACTTAGGATCTCTAATTCATAATTCTAGAGCCTAATTCATCATACTTAATTCTTAATTAACTTTTTGGGCTGAGGGTTAGGATTCAACATTTCGAAAATATTTTTCAAAATTTTGAAAAGTTCTTTTACAATCTAGCACTATTCAGCAAATGGGTCGACTCACTTCAAAAATGAGTCGGCTCATTTAACTAATAGTACTAGTTGTAGGTTTTAATCTATGACTATGTACAATACATAAAAAATCATGAATTATTTCAGATTTAATCTAAATACTTATGATTAAAATCAGATTAAAACCATCATAAAAATTATTAGATCAGATCTAAAATTTTATGATCAATTTTTTTGAGATTTGCAACGTACCAAGATAACCTTTCTACTATATAGGGTAAACCCTACAGCAGGACAACCAACAGTCCGTGCGATCATGATTTTTAATTTTAGATTTAAATATCATATTATAAATTAGATATAATCTAAAAATATAATCTAAACATGCATAAATCATGTAATAAAATAACCTACGCTCTGATACTAATTGAAGGAAACCGATCTAAGGTTCTAGGGTTAGCTTTTGAAACTTTTTCAAAATCGCAATGAAAAAGATAAATTAATCACATCAATTCATGAATAAAATAACATAAAATCCTAGATCTAGGATCCTATTATATGATCAAAGCATGATATTAAATCAGAAATTAAAATATCAAAAAAAAGTATCGATCACATCAACATAGATCTACACTAGATCTAATCTAGATATGCAACAGGGAGATCAAATCATCCTTACCTTTGCAACTCAAGTTCCTTAACTTGCTAATCCGGGCTTGAGATTATTGCTCCAAGCCGCACATGCGTCCGACATCTACAGGTTGTCCATGCGAGCCCTCGATCGTAGATTAGAAGTTCGATGCCGAAAATCAGCATAGTTTGCTAGTACTATGATGATCCTTCTTCGACAGTTGATGTGGATCTTCCTTCTTCGAGACTTGGACCCTCCAATATCCAGAAGATAAGGAAGAAGATTGTGACGTTGAGACACCTCTTAAAAATCACAAAATTGAAGAGATTTAGATAAAACCCTAGAAGAAGACCCTCTTCTTTTTCTTTATTTTTCTAACCAAAGCACCTTGATTGATGCCTTTACAATTCCCACGCCTAAGCCTCTCTGCACACAGCCTCTCCACGCCCAAAGACCTCTCTTAATTCTCTAGAATCTCAGAAAAAAATTAGGTCAAAAGACCTTTTATTTTGAGAGATACGGAGGAATCCTTGACTAGGTCAAATCCTAGTCAAGTATTATCCAAACAGGGCTAGACTGGGGGCGCCCAACTTTTGGGCACCCCCTCAATTTTTTTCATGGACCATTAGGTTTTTGTCGCACAAAAGCTTCACTTTTCCAACGAAAAAAGTAGAGAAAAAAATAGGAGGGTTGGCAGCACAAAAAAGGAAGAGTTTTTGTTGCTTAAAATTCTATCTCATGAAATTTAAATCAACTCAAAACTTCTTTGACTTGGTCCACACCCAATCTTCATGTAAGAAAGAACGGAGGAGGCGCACGTGGACTCTCTTAGGCATGGAGAATTCCATGCAAATCTCAAAAATATGGCGTGGGGGTGTTGGGGCTAAGGTGGCACATAGAGATAGGCGTCCTAGTCTCACTAGGACTCCTAGTTTGACTTGGTCCAACTTAATCCTTGGACTAAATTAAATTAAAATTTAATTTATCCAATTAGATGAGGTCTTAATCCAACTAATAACCTAATTAAAACATATTAAATCAGATTTAATTTTGATTTAATTTTCTAATCAAATTAGAAATTGGATTGATACAAGTCCTAATTGAACTAAGACTCGTTCTTTCTTGCAATTGGCTCATCCAATAAACCAATTGAACTTGATCTAAAAAGTCCAAACAAAATCTAATTAAATCATATTTAATTAGACTTAGTCTCAGCCCTTTGGTTTATTCAAATTAAGCCAATTAGCAATCCAATTGCTAATCGATCCTCCTGCAACACTTACATTAGGTCAAACATCAATCGTATTGATTGTTTGACCTAATAACGATTCTTAATCATCGATCAACCATCCGATCAGATCGAGAACTCTTATGTTTGTGACCCCATAGGTCCAAACCTAAGTTGATAGCACAGAAATAAATTTTTGTACCAATCGAAGTAACCATCTAGCAATGGTATTCGACAGTCGAATAGGTCGAATGTATAGAACAACATCCTTATAACCCATATGGATATAGTTTCCATATAATTCAACCCCTTGACCAAAATGCTCGTAGGACACCTCAGAGTTTAACTATCAACTCCGATTAGGTCATCCACATTGTATTTCAAAATACTAAATCCATCTTACGGATTACCCTGGCCAAGATTTTTGCTATATTGAAATACAATGATTCATTCTTCTCCAACTCTTAGAGTGGTCAATCCCATCTTGATCATTCACCGACTTCGCAAGTACTTAACTATGCCCAGAAACCTTTCATTACCGAATTAGAAATTCAATTAGTCCGATACCAAAGCACAGTGAGTTGCTTGTAAGCCACTGTGGTGATCTCAGGTCTAAGGGATATTTATACCTATATTCCATTAAAAAATTTTCGACAACAAAATGCTCTGAAATTGGTCACGTCCAGTGATGGTGTACCTATATATCTCACTTGTATGCCATACCAGTGTCTCCACACTCCTCGATTAAGAGGATAATCAACTTATATGGCATACAACGATTTATGCTCGATGGACATTATCGTCCTAATTAACAACGTATCATTTGGTCATGAACTATTTAAGAACTAATCGATAAATCCTCTCTTTATCGAAACTAAATAGTCCTAAGAACTTCATAACAACAATAGAGTTCATTAGAAGATGTAGACTTTGTGATGAAAATGCCAAAATATTTATTTTATTCATTAATAAATTAATTATAATTACAAGGTAGCATAATCATCAAGAAGCTAACAATTGGCTTTGGAACACATTTTCTAACATTTAGTTGGAGATCTCATTGCACCAAAACACCCCCCAAATTTTAATAAACCTATCAAGGTCTAATACCCATATCTGAAGTCACCTCATCCCTTCCGTACGTTGTATTACAATGCCAAACATGGATGACAAACAGCTCCAAACATGAAATTTCAGACAACCTTTTGTCATATTCTGTCTTCACAATATTTGTTCTAGGATGTGCTTCATGACTTTGATGTTCCTTGCATCAACATGCCCACCTAATTAAGATTTGCCTAGTTTAGAACAATTTACAAAGCATAGCAATATACCTTGTTGGTGCGAAATCTGGTTGTCGCAAAAATCGAGGCTGGAGTCGGAGATGGTGAGATCGCCGCCAGTGACCTGCAAAACAAGTCTTGTCCGAAGTCGGGGGTGGTGGCTCCGGTAAAACCCTCCGACGATCAAGTCAACTCTTTTAGCCAACAAAAATGGAGTGCTCAAAGAAATTTTAGCAAAATTTTTAGAAAGAAATCAAGAGCTTGGAGAATAAAGCGTATATGGAGGATCCCTTATATAGGCAGAGCCCGTAACAAACTGATAGTGATAGCCGAAACCGCCTAGTAGTGGGCCGTTCAGGGCCACGTGGGCTTTGTTACGGAGGATCGTGTCTGTTGTCGTGACGTGCCAGTCCGTTGGAGTCTAACTCAAGTTCGGATGGGATAACCGTAGGTAACGAAGAATTCTTAGCTAACACCGTTCCAGAGGAGTTCGGAGGTCCTTGAGATCAGCCGCACTTGGGCCATCGTTTGCCATATCATGAGTCGGTGCCGAAGCCTTTTCGGGCAGCTGGTAAGAGAAGTCCGAGAGGAGCTCGACAGGCAAAGAAGCCTGGGAAGAATTCGACTGGCGGCGAAGCTTGTCCGAAGTTCGACCATCGAAGGAGTCCGACTGAAGGAGATGTCCAGCAGGAGTCCGACTGCTGAAGGAGTTCGGCTGATTCAGGAGTCCGATTGAAGAAGAAGTCCGACAGAAATCCGACTGCTGAAGAAGTCCGGCAGGAGTCCAACTGCTGAAGGAGTCCGACTGAAGAAGAAGACCAGCAGGAGTCCTACTGCTGAAGGAGTCCAGCTGAAGGAGAAGTTCGGCAAGAGTTCAACCGGCGGAGAGGTCCAGTTGGAAGAGAAGTCCGAAAGGAGTTCGACCGGCTTCCAAGCTGGCCAGGCTAGACTGCCCAGGGGACCGCTCTCACTATTCAAGTTCATCCAGAGGGGATCCAACAATAGGAGGATGGCCGAGATCGCTTTGAGACTAGACATTTAGCCGAACTTCGGTGGGAGCGGGTAAATAGCCTCCTACTCTAGAGTTCGAAACTCAAAGAAAGGAAGTACAGATGCGACTGCCGAAGTTTTTTTAGCCGCCCACGCCCACCAGGATGAGATGCCTTGACGTTTACCGCACTGACGCCGAAACTTCATAAACACAAGGTGACCCAAAAAAATATTTTTTAAGCCTCCCACCGAAACTCTGCCCAAAGTACGGTGTAATTAAGGATCTGCCCGTCGCTACTTCTCTGCCATGATGAGTGGGGCACACGACGCACATAGGTTGGCTGGATGAGATCTACAATCATAACTATTTCAGGCTTCCCTTGGCTATTAAAGGCCTTCTTCCTCCTCCGAAATTCATTAATCGAATCATTATTATAAGATTGAGAGAGACATGAATATGATATTGGATTTGACATGATTCCATATCCAGAATCATATTCGAGATGCAGGATGATCGTAGGATTGAATTGCACGATAACTTACTACTGAAGGATATTTTTGGTATTTTTACCAAAATTCCATATCTTCTAGGTAGACATGATATATTGCTAGACGTCAACCTTGTCTTGTGGGTTCAATCGAATTAAAGAGTTTAATTCGATCGCCAATTAGAAAGAATTCTAATTATTGAAATAAAGTTAGCTCGTTTTGACCTAAATCAGTTAGATTAGATTCTAATCAAATCAATCAACTTACACCCGAACCTACTGCTGGCTAGATGTGGAACCCAATGGATCACATACAAAGAGAATTGATAAAGGGTCTAATTGGATTAGATCATGTTTGCAAGATGAACATGCTAGTGCATGTTGCAAACCCTAACTCTCATGTTCGAATCATGTTCGAATTTGGTTCCTAATTGGGCTAAATTAATCCAATTAAATTCAATCTAATTTTGGTTTTCAATTGGATTAACCCTTGGCCAGTTAAGCCATGTTTTAAGCACCCCTTATCTGGACTCCATGTGCCAAAGAATCTCTTTCTTGGTGCGTGGGATTCTTTTTGTGCGCCAATAACATGTTGCACCCCATTCCTTCTTATGTTTATCTAATTATTATTTCACGTAACTCATATAGGCATGGACTTCAGATATTAAGAGGTGCAGAAGAGTCCTTCTGCCTCTTAATCTCTTGATTGGTTATCGGTTTAATTGGATAAACTTCAAACCTAGCCGCCCACTCTATCTTTGGCGCCACTTGGACTTAGAGTCCAAGTGGTCGTGGACTCCTTTACCATGCCTAAATTCAGATTGGCACCTCCTTTTATGGCCATTGGATGGCCTTGAGATCTGATCTCAACCATAGAAGGTTGGCGCCATATTATTAAAGCCACGCGACACTTCAGCAGCTACAAAAAATTAATTCCGAAAAGGACTTCTGCATGAAGTGACTCTTGGATCTAATTCTCTCTGCTTCCACGTGGCTTGAAATTGTCCTTGGGGCATGAGAAATCAGAGGAGGCGTGAGATGTGGATAGGGATGGGGCATGAGATGATGAGGAAGCAACCCTACGCACACCATAACTAGGGTGGTGCACCGAGAATCAGATCATTCGTTCCTATCTCTTCTTTCTTACACTCTCTCCATATTGTCCAATTGTTTTCTTCCTTTTCTTGTTAAGACAAGATCCTAATAAGGACAAAAAGTCTTCTTTAAGACAAGGATCTAGGAAGAAAATTAATGAAGACAAGGAGAAAAGAAAGGTAGAGAAAAGGAAGGATAGGAGGAAGAAAGCAAGGCCTAGGGTTGTGCTGCCTGAAGGAATTCTTGAAGAAGGGACCAGTTCTTCAAAGAGTTAGTGGCTTGATCAAAACCCCATGTGGATCAACATTGGAGGGCGAATACTTGGATGCCTGGTGGAACCTCTGCCGAAATAATGCTAGAAATAGGGTTTAGCGATTCAAGTATTCCATTGTACCCATTTCACATGCTATGTATATTTCACATGCTATGTATATGTTATTTATGATTGTAATCAACAAGGTCCTGGGATAGGATTTGATTTCTAGAATTTCATTATAATATTTTTGAAATCTGTGCTTCCACTCTGGTCATCAAACCCTAAAATGGCAACGTCAGAGCTCTTCCGAGCTCGGTACGAGCGGAGGGAAGGAGAGCGAGGAGGAGACTCACCAAAGGCCATCAGAAGTCTCCAGACGAACGCCAATGCCGATACAAGTTCTCCGACGGCCACGAGAGTGCATCGAGGGCGGCCAATGCCAAGCGAGCCGAGGGCCTCCACCCTCCTATGTGGAATAGGGGTTCGCCCCTGTTCCATATTTTTTTTTTTCCTTTAAACGGGCAAAGTTGGCAAATGATTAGCCGACTTCAGCTTATTCTGTAAAATAAAAATTCATAGTCGGCAAATCAACTGAAATTTTAAAAAAAATAAAACTTCACAAACTTGGCAATTGGGTTGCCGATTTCACATGTTAAAATCTAAAAAAAAAGAAATCTGAAACAGGGGCGAACCCCTATTTTGCAAACGAAGAAGGAATCGGAGGACCGAGACCCTCCTCCGGCTCGGCCGCCCTCAAGCCCCTTGGCATGGGCTTGACGGCTGTCGGAGATGCCACGGCGGAGGCGTCGTCCGTCTGGAGATGTTCGATGACCTTTGGAGTCCTAATAAGAACCTCCTACTCTCTCTCCTCCCCTTCCTCCAAGCATACCGATCTCGGCAAGATGTCAAATGACCTCCAGCGGCCTCTCTTCCTCTCTCTTCTCCCTCCCTTGGAGAACCACATCATACGTCGGAACCATATTGTACACTAGAACCATCTCGGTTCCCCACCGATCCGGCTCGGTACGAGGTGTATCGGGCGGTTCCGACTGGTACGGAAAATGCTGGTGGACACCATTGATGGAGATCAAGCATATGATTCAATGGATATCCAAAGTTTTCAAGAAGAAGTAAGGGGAAGGATCTCGTGGTTAATATGAAACTTGAGGACAGAAGTCGAGGCAGGACTCATTCCCTATAGGGTCAAAATAATTGTTACTGTAAAAATTGATCAACATTTTAATCTTTCATCTTGTTAGTTTCCTCTAGATATGTTCTCATATCTTCTATGATTTCAGCAATATATCAATATACACTTTATAGCAAAAACAATTTACTTAAACATTACATATATCCAAAAATCCTATTAAGGCCAAAAACAACATTTGTCATCAAAAGCATAATCAAAACTTTAAATCATAGTGGAAGATTAGTAAGGAAGAAACAACAGATCTCAAATTTTCATGATGTCAATAAGAGCCACCAATAAAATGGATTGCCTTAAAGCACAGCATGACCAAGAGAGGGTAGGTGTACCTCTTGAGATGCTATTTGGCTTTGGAGATGCTCGACTGCCAAGTTCACCAGAGAGAGGTGAAACTAACCTCCCATGATGAGCAATGAAAAAAGATAGCAAAATGTTGGCATGAAAAGTAAGAAGACAAGAGGTCGATCCAGAGAAATTAGAGAGGTTTAAGCATCCTCAAACAAGATAAAATTTTTCATAATTCCTAGATCATTGATGAGAAAAAATTGTAAAAATTTCCATATTTTATTTCTTTCTTCAATTCAAATAATTGAATGTTTATACTAATCAAAAAAATTGAAGATTTTCGAAATGTTTCTTTGATATCCAAAATCCAAATATTGTTTTAGCATTCTAATTAATATAAGTGCCTATGAAGTAGAATTTATGGAAAGAATTACAAATTGATGAGCATGCCTTATGTCAGGCGGACTTTTATGAAAAGAAATCCATGTGTTAGCTAAAAAAAATGAAGAAATTTCAACCTATACAGATGCCATTACATAAAGATAGTTCTAACCATAATATCTAGAGAAAAAAGCATGGTGAGATGTGCGTATTGACAAACAAGAGCTACACATTATAGTTAATAAGCATAGTGTATTTACACACCTTCAATTATACATAACAGATGATGCTATTTTATAGATGGTGATGCATACAAGAACATACAATTTGGCCTCATTATTCATGAGTTGGGCACTTACTAATGGGTGGGTGGTAGTAATGGCCAAACGATAGCTTTTCCCCCTCCACTATCCAAAATTTCTTAGCCTGTGGGGTTCCCTTCTTCTTGGGAGATTCAAAGCGTTTTGACCACCTGTGATCACCTGTCCATTGCTAAAAAGCACATTTTGGAAAAGTATTAGGTGTACTCGCACACGCAAGTATTTTTGGCTTAAACGTGCTAAGATTGAGACACCTAGTGCTCATTCAATGAAATTATTAATGCTAATGAAGATTGTTATATGACTAGCAAAGAAGGGAAATTCCAGCCCATAAAAGCTACCGATGACTTTTTCCATTCCCCTTACCTGTTGACTTCTTCCCGGACAAAAAGACATGGTATTGGTGCAGCCCTTTTGAAATTTAATCAAAACATATAGAAAAATATTTTTTATCTTTTAAAAGTTAGTGTATAATAAAGAATGCTATTATCAGTCTGATTCATCCTCTCAATTTACCAATCCTGCATGGAATTCACACTGGAAATATTTTTATCAAATATAATAAAAAATTATCATTGGCCACAACAAGCAATAATCAAACTAAATAAGGAATTCTAAATAAAATATATTTTTAACTATTTCATGAATAAGACACATTTTTAACTATTTCATGAATGAATATAGTTTCTATTCAAATAAAATTTGAATTAGACAATTACCGGCTAAACTGGCATTGCTCAATACATCAATGGGTCGATCACTTTCTAAATATTTTTAGACTTCCTTGGACTTAAACTACAAAGTTGGTGAAATTAGATAGATCAATTGATTGATTCATCTACTTAAAACATTTGCTTAAACAATAATTAATATCTGTATCTCATTAAACAATCACCATAGGGCAAAAATAACCTTTATTATTTAAATTTTTGCTATATATCATCTTCAAATATTATTTTTAATTCAAGTTTTATATAATTGAATATATATTCTATTCATGTTAAATTGATATTCTATTTTTTCTATCAAGAATAATTTCTTTGTGTGATTTGTAACATTAGGATGTGTTTGTTGTCCATTATCAAAAATTATTTCTGTGTGATATGTAACTTTAGATTATGTTTGTTGTCCATTATAAATAATAATAATTATTTTCATAAAGTTTGTCAATTAAAAGAGAATGAGAAGAGAATAACAAGATTTTAAGAAAATAATAAATTTTAAACAAGCTGCACAAATACAAAGTCTTTTCGTTGGGTAAGAAGTCAACAGGGGAACCAGGAAACTCACCAGTTGATAAGTGTTTACCAGCTGCAAGACTCCCTTCTCAACTGGTCATCCAGGAATCTTCTCTAGTATTAATTAATTATGTTGAATGAATGCTAGGTGTCATAACCTCAGTGCGTGTAAGCAAAAGACACCTACACACATGAGTACACCGAGCACTGATCATTTTTTACAGCTTGATTGAACTCTTGGAGTAGGTCTCTAATGGTTATCATCATGCTGGGTGGTTGTTGCAAAAGCTGCCAGTCTTCTTTAAGTCCGGTAACGATATCCAGTTAATCTTGCCCATGGAGTAAAAATTCTATTTCATGCTTTTTGCTGAACATTTTTCCTATATGCCTCCAAGAACTTGCTTAGATGGACATCTCATAATGTAATTGCTGCAAATCCCTTTATTACCAAAGAAACAGATTCTTCCATACACAACCAACATATCCAAACTCATTCTTTGACCACATAAAACGTGTGACGGAGGAAAATTAAAAAATTATGGATCTAGAATTTCATGTTGAAGGAATTCCACATTTACAAAGATAGAAGTAACTAGAGAACAAAATGCAACAAAGTTTCAAAAGGTAAAATTGGGAAACTAAAAGCAATACAAGAATATAGTTAATTTCTAAAGCAATACCTGATTGGGTGTTGCAGCTTCTGGTTGTCTATCTTTTTCATCTTCTGAGCCAAACCAAATTCTGTCACCAGGGACTGAACCTTCTGGAGGTAAAAGAAGCTCAACGGTTTCATGAGATTCATCAGAAGCAGCCATTAGCATTCCATTCGACTTAATGCCACGCATGTTCCGAGGCTTGAGATTAGCTAGAACAACTACTTTAGCATCCTGCAAAAACTCCATGTAAACATCAATGTTAATTCTTAATGTTTGACTGTTTGTTTTACTAGCTGTCGCTGGTAACAATTACTAACAAAATGAACATGTTCTATGACTCATGCATGTTAAATTTGCAGCTATCCTAAAATTACATATTAAACAAACTAGCTGAGCAGGAAGCTCCAACCTCCAAATTTACAGTGTAAAAATACAAGCACTTGTACCACATAGTTTGAAGCTTTTTTGCAATAAGATGGTAAGCTCCCATTCACAATAAATTGGATGCATGGAAAAAGCCATGCTACAAGTGATTTTTCTCTTTGTTTGTAAATGGCAAAAGAAGTTATAAATCAAGTGGTACATGACATCCCTTAGGATGGCCTTGCAGGCAAACTGACCCATGCAACTAACCAGTACAAACCCTATACTGCTTGGTAGACTTTCATTTTTCTTTTTCTTTTTTGCTCATTTTACCTAGTAGGTGCGATAGGAATTAGGGTTTACGCACACACTGAAGGAGAAAGCATCATTGAGAAACCCTAATCCTAATTTAATTTTATAAAATTTTTATTTTATTTATTATTTTTTTGAGGACTCTTAATTTTGTTACAACTTAGTAAAAGGAGTTATATTGGATTTCAAGTTATCTGTTAGAATCCTGTTAGGTTATATTTTTGTTTCTCTATTTAAAGGCTCCACCTATGTGAAAAAAGATAGATTTGAATAACTAATTGAATAATTAATTAAATTTAGTTTTGAGTTTTGTTCTTTTCAAATTTTTTCTTCTTGCTTTTCTTTTAGTTTTGCATCAATTTGGTATCAAAACCAAAAATCCTGCAAACTGTTTTTCCGGTGATTTCTTCCGCGCTCTCCCCCCCTCTCTCTCTCTCTCGGCCCGTTAGAGCCCACGACCACGTTCCGCCTTTCCCCTCCTCTCTCTCTTTCGGTCCGAACCGCAGGACCGCCCAACCATCAAGGTACCTGAACTCACAACGTGCCCTGTCACCATTTCCAACAGCCATCGCTCCCTCCTCTGCCGCCGACGGTCGTCGCCGCTTGCCACACCGCCGACGGCGCAAGCCTTCATCAATCCAATCGAGTCCCGACGCCGTCGACCCATCCCTCCTCGTCGAGTGCATCCGCATCCTTTTTGCCAGCGCCGACAAACCCTTCTCATTCTTCTTCAGCTTCAACTCCCAGCATCACTGCCTTTGGCTCGCCCTCCTGCATTTCTCTGCGCCATCCGTGGAAATCCATCCATCTCAAGCCACCGCCGCCTCCTCTTCGCCACCTCCTCTTACCTGACATCTCTTCCCCACCGTCACACCTACCATCGCAGCACCTTTCGGACCTGACAACGGTATCACGCGTCGGGATCAAGCTTCTCCGGCAGCCTCCACACTCGAATCTTCCTCCACGCTCGCCGTCGTCACCATCTCCACCACCGATTGCCATCATCGTCGTCTTCTTCATCAACACCGGCACCCAACAGCCTCTTTCCGGCCTTTCTGCCGCTGCAATGCGTCTGGCCCGTTCCGCCTGGCATCCGCACCGTCGTCCGCCGCCCCGACCAATGATTGACTCGTGAGAGGCTCCAATCAGAGGCCGCGCTCCTTCCCCAACATCGACGACAGCTCCCTCGCCGCTAGCCACCACCAGGACACTCCTTCCCGATCATCATCGGCTGCTCACCATCTTCCGTCGGTCCACCACCGTTCTTCCGCCAACATCGCTCGCCAGAGCACCTGCAACCGTCGAAGGAAATAAAGGAAGAAAAGAGGGCTTCGCCCTCGATTAAAAAAAAAAAAAAAAAAACATCGCGGTCTACATGTTAGATGTATGCCTTAGAAGCCAGATTGGATGACACTTATAATACACTTCTAAGGACAATTTTATAATTTTGACTATAAATTAATAAAAGGATTATTTTCTATCACAGTGTGTATTTAAAGTGTCTGTGATACATCCTTTGAGTTAATAGAAATGACAATTCATATTTTCAAAAGTTGAAAATTTAAGACATGAATTCTCATAATTAACTCATAAATTGCTCCCGTACATAGAATCATCACGAGAATGGTGATCGACCAAAAAGTTGGTGTACGATCGCTTCCTTAGGATAGATGTCTCTTGAGTCTACGGTGTGGAGACACCAGAGCGAGAGTACAGATACTCGTTAGAGAACGAGGGCTCTGAGCGTGACCACCTCGAGCGGTCATAAAGAAGTCTACCTTCTCATCGATGACTGGCTCGATGGGTGTCTGGTTCTTGGACCTAAGGTGTATCGACAGTTCACCTTGAGGGTGTTATAGTTTGACTACACCAAAACTCGGTCTTCTAGCCATTCGGAATCCTGAGGTGTATGTTGGCTATAGCATGTTCATTGTAGGAATTGAATTGCACCAATAGGAGATTTATCTACCTTGGTAGATGAGAAGTAGCCCTATGATAATCATGAGATTGAGTCCTTAAGCCCATGGTCATGGCAGAGTGAAGATGATAGAAAGAGTTTCTATTAGGATTTCACATTGGACTCGAATCAAATAATTAATTCATATGACGGATGTTGGGTTTGACGAGTTCACCTTAATCCTAATCCTGTCGGAGCTCAAGATAGAAGAACCCAATCACACAGGTAGCTGCACCGAGAGGTTCGCTTTCAATTCTGATGGGTTATCATCATATACTGCTAGATGTCACTGATGAATTTTGGGAGCAATTAGAATGATTTTGATGATTAATCATTCTAATTGTATGAATCAGAAGAGTTCTAGTCCATCGAAAGATATTTCGATGATGTCGATGATAGAGATAACGACATATCTCATTACCATACGGAACTGAACCTAACTGGATCACACAAACAAGGGTTTAGATCTGGATGTCATCAATTGAGCTAATTCAGTTTGATTGATTTGGATTAGATCCAATCAGGTTCAAGGTAATCGTGCTAGCACACGATTGAGCCTGGCTTTTTCCTTCTGTAATCTTTCTGATTCATCGCAACCGAGTCAAATTTGATTTGACTTATTCCTTTATCTTGAATGGATTTATTTTCATCTGACTGAAATAAGTCCAGATCAGACTAATTGTAAAAATTAAATCCATTCCTAGTGCAATTGGACTACAGTCAAAAGTTAACCTATTTGAGAGAATTGAGGGTTACCTGATCAGATGCTTCTAGAAAATTCTCTAGAAATCCTTTTGATCTGATTTTTGGATATGTGATAGGGATCGAGTTATACTTTGGGTGTGCCAAATTTCATGATTTATGGTGGCGATTTGACTGGATTTTAACAAAGTTTGATTTGGATCAAACTCTTGAGAGAAGAGTCCTAGGCGCAATGGACTCTTCCTTATCTACTCATGTCACCCCATTTTTAAATCAATTTTGGCGACAAAAACCAGATGGGATCTGGGGTTTCACGTGGAGAATAAGTTCTAGAGTCCCAATGATCAAATAAGTATGTTAATTGGTCAAAGTGGGACTTTAAATGGAAATGGGTTTAAGAAACCTTTCTCATGCAAAAGAGAGCATCGCATGATTTTATTTTCCATGCAGAGGTGCTGTTGCCCATACCATATCCCACGCCCCCTCTATCCTCTCTCCCTCTCTTCTATATGCCTAAAAAGTTAGGTATAAATCTAAGTTGAAGGTCCAAGGTTTTTGGCATAAGATTCAGGATCTACGCGACAGTGTTCATAAGACGGACGGGCTGCCTTCAGAAATCATTTTGAAGGATCTATAGATCATATTCAGATCTGATCTTTGAAGGAGAGATTCGTGAGGAGAAGGCATTCAGATCCTGTCCGAGTGGATACCGATAGAGGCCAAGCGCGTGCGTGGCTCCTTCTAGAACCTCAAGAGCCAACAAGATCATCACAGGATAATCAGATTACCCAACAAGGTACCTTAAATTAAATCTGATTTAATTTTATTTTTAATTTTTAATATCAGATCACCATGATCAGATCTGATTGGATCGTAGGAATTTTTGTAGAAAAATCCACCTTAGATCTGATCAGATCTAGACGATCCTGCGGCGGAAAATTAGATTTTTCTTTCACTACAAACCACCTATGAATCGCGGTCTATAGACCGTCGGTCCACAGATCGGTCTATAGACCCGGTCCATAGACTCGAAAAAACTTGGGAACTTATTTCTTCTCTTCAACCTGCACGTGCCATAAGGTGAAAGGTACAATTCCTCTATTAAATTTTAGATTTTTTTAAATCTTTAGATAATCTAAATTGCGTAGGCCCCTAATTTTGTTCTTTTCCCTATATATTTGCTATTGCACACATCAAGCACCCACATATCTTGCTATTATACGAACTAGAAACATAGATATTAAGTTGAACCCTATAATTTTTATCATAAGTATCATAATTAAAAATTTTAAATATATATAAAATTTATTTTTTTTTCTTATCATGGCTATTGGTAATTTAAAAGATGCACAAACTGCAATGAAAAGTGAACTAGAAACTGTCAAAAAAAATCCAAACAGTCTTCCAAAAATCTTTAAACCAAATCTGTCAGTCTTTGGACCAAATTCACATTAGTGAGATTCGTGCTATCCAAGTAAACAGCCGCATAGATATGGCAAATTTTATAGGTCAACAGATAGAATGCCAATTATCCCTAAAAGAGTCAAGAATAGACAAACAATCTGTAGAAGATGATTCTCCTAGTATTTAACCTATTCATCAATCTTCTTCACGAAATCTTAAGCCCATTGGTAGCCAGAGTCATGTCATATATGCTAGTGAGTCCTTTCGGGCACCCCCGATCTATACAACAGCCCCTCCAATTATCCACCACTTCATAAATAATTTTGAGAGTTATCATTATCATAGAATAGATGAATATGATAGAGAAGGCTATAAAGAAGAAGTAGAGCCACCAAATCCCATACGTAGAAATCTTAGGCAGCCTACTAGGTATGCACGAAATCCTAGACACTTTAGACCCTAAAGACAACAATATAAGGCATATCCGAACAGATATGAAGATTTAAAAAAAATCACTAAAAGGGGTTAAAGTAGAAGTTACTTCTTATGACTGTAGATTGGATCCAGAAGCATTCTATGACGGGTTATTAGATCTAGAATCCTATTTTGAGTGGTATCACATGTCAGATACCTCTCGCATTTGCTTCACCAAAATAAAACTAATATGATCTGTCAAGCGGTATTGGCAAACTGTTGAAAGAGAATTAGAACAAGTAGGACATCCTCCTATAGTGCTTTGGAAAGAAATGAAATTCAAACTGCATGATAAATATGTTTCTTTTTTATTATAAAAGTTAATTATTAGATCAATGATACACTCTTAAATAAGAAAATACAAGTGTAATTGACTACAAGACTCATTTTGAGGATCTACAGTTGAGATGTGATATATCTGAAGACTCATGAAAATTAGTTTCTAAGTTCATTAACGGTTTGCGAAATGATTTAAAAAGAGAAGTCTCCTTATATTCATCCGATTCTATAGGAAAGGACTATCACAAAGCACCGGAAATAGAGAAATTTCATAGAATTTCAAATCAAAAGAGAGGAGCTACATTTTCTACTAAATCTGGGCAATCTAAGTCTATCCCTATTAGTCATACAAGGAATGTGTCACAAGTAGCCCCTTCTCGTTCAGGACCAAATCCTTCAGACACTAAAGCCCGAGAACCAATGCCAAAGATTTCTTAACCAACTAGTTCGTCAAACATAGTGTCATTATTGCCATGCAAAGAATCATGTTGGTGCTAAATCTGGTTGTCGCCGGAGAAGTGCTGAGGTCAGAGAAGATGGGGTCACCGTCAGTGATCTACAAAATAAGTCTCGTCCAGAGCCTGGGATGGTGGCTCCGACAAGACCCTCCGACGATCAAGTCAGCTTTTTCGGCCAACAGAAATGGAATGCTCAGTCAAGAAAGTTGTAGAGTTTCGAGAAGAAAAAGAGAGCCCGGAGAAAATGTATCTAAAGGATTCCTTTTATAGCCCCAGAGCCTATAACAAACTAATAGTGACCGTAGCAATCGCTTGGTAGTGGGCCGTTCGGGGCCATGTGGGGTTCATTACGGAGGGTGGTGTCCGTTGTCGTGACGTACTAATCTGTTGTAGACCTAACAACTGGAATTCGAACGGGATGATTGCAGGCAATGAAGGGCTCTTGGACATTATTGTTCCGGAGGAGTTCGGAGGTTCTCAAGATTGACCATGCGTTGGCTTTTATTCGCTATGTTGAAGGTATACGCCATGGTCCTTTCAGGCGGCTGGAAGGAATTCGGCCAGAAGAGAAGTCCGCAGGGGTTCGACTAGCGAAGAGGCCCGAAAGACGTCCAACTGAAAGGAGTCCGACTGCGAGGGATTCGCCTAGATCAAGTATTGACCGATGGCCGCAACAAACAAGCACGACTGAAACATTGGTGCCTCTATTATTCCTTTGAGGTTCGGCCATTCCCAGGGTTGCTCACCGACAAATAATGATAAAGCGCTGAAGTTCGTCTGGGGGCAGTTCGGAAGAAGTTCGACTGCTGGAGAAGTTCCGTGGAAGGAGATCGGCCGAACAGGATGCACAGAAGCTGGGGATTTAGTCGGTTCTATGGGGCAGAAGCATTAACTGTTCGAGTTCGTCTGGAGAAGGAATCCGCAATGCTTCGTTGAATCCAAAATCGGTCTTTCCAGCCAATCGGATTGTCTGACTGCAGTGTCGAAGGTCGGCCATCTCAAAATGATTCAGAGTCTGAATACTCCCGCGGGTTGAGGTTCAGTTGCCATAGTTGCAACCGGATGGAACTGATCAAGAGTCGGAGTCTTAGACGAACTTCGACAGGCGCGAATTTAACCACTAAAAAGGGTTAAAGTAGAAGTTACTTCTTATGACGGTAGATTGGATCTAGAAGCATTTTATGACTGATTATTAGATCTAGAATTCTATTTTGAGTGGTATCACATGTCAGATACCTCTCACATTCGCTTCACCAAAATGAAACTAATATGATCTGTCAAGCGGTATTGGCAAACCGTTGAAAGCGAATTAGAACAAGTAGGACATCCTCCTATAGTGCCTTGGAAAGAAATGAAATTCAAACTGCATGAGAAATATATTTCTATTTATTATAAAAGTTAATTATTAGATCAATGATACACTCTTAGATAAGAAAATACTAGCTTAACTAACTACAAGACTCATTTTGAGGATCTACAGTTGAGATGTGATATATTTGAGGATTCATGAAAATTAGTTTCTAAGTTTATTAACAGTTTGCGGAATGATTTAAAAAGAGAAGTCTCCTTATATTCATCCGATTCTATAGGAAAGGCCTATCATAAAGCACTAGAAATAGAGAAATTTCATAAATATTCAAATCAAAAGAGAGAAGCTACATTTTCTACTGAATCTGGGCAATCTAAGTCTATCCCTGTTAGGCGTACAAGGAATATGTCACAAGTAGTCCCTTCTCGTTTAGGACCAAATCCTTCAGACACTAGAGTCCGAGAACTAATGCCAAAGATTTCTCAACTAGTTCGTCAAACATAGTGTCATTATTGCCATGCAAAGAATCATGTTGGTGCGAAATCTGGTTGTCGCCGGAGAAGTGCTGGGGTCGGAGAAGACAGGGTCGCCGCCGGTGACCTGCAAAACAAGCCTCGTCCAGAGCCTGGGGTGGTGGCTCCGGCAAGACCCTCCGACGATCAAGTCAGCTCTTTCAGCCAACAAAAATAGAGTGCTCGTCAAGAAAGTTGCAGAGTTTCGGAAAGAAGAAGAGAACCCGGAGAAAACGTATCTGGAGTCCTTTTTATAGCTCCAGAGCCTGTAACAAACTGATAGTGACTGCTGTAATTGCTTGGTAGTGGGCCGTTCGGGGCCACGTGGGATTTGTTACAGAGGGTAGTGTCCGTTGTCGTAATGTACTAGTCTGTTGTAGACCTAACAACTGGAGTTCGAATGGGGTGGTTGCAGGCGATGAAGGGTTCTTGGATGTTGTTGTTCCAGAGTTCGAAGGTTCTCAAGATTGACTGTGCGTTGGCTTTTATTCGCTATGTTGAAGGTGTACGCCGTGGTCCTTTCAGGCGGCTGGAAGGAATTCAGCCGAAAGAGAAGTCCGGCAAGGATTCAACCGACGAAGAGGCCCGGAAGACGTCCAACCAAAAGGAGTCCGGCTACGAGGGATCCGCCTGAATCAAGTATTGATCGATGGCTGCAACAAACAAGCGTGACTGAAACATTGGCACCTCTATTATTCCTTTGAGGTTTGGCCATTCCCAGGGTTACTCACCAGCGAATAATGATAAAGCGCTGAAGTTCGTCTGGGGGCAGTTCGGAAGAAGTTCGACTACTAGAAAAATTCCGCGGAAGGAGATCGGCCGAATAGGATGCACAGGAGCTGGGGATTTAGCCGGTTCTATGGGGCAGAAGCATTAACTATTCGAGTTCGTCTGAAGAAGGAATCCGCAATGCTTCGTTGAATCAGAAATCGGTCTTCCCAACTAATCGGATTATCTGACTGCAATGTCGAAGGTCGGCCATCTTCGAATGATTCAGAGTCCGAATACTTCCACGGGTTGAGGTTCAGTTGCCATAGTTGCAACCGGACGGAATTGATCAAGAGTCAGAGTCTTAGCCGAACTTCGGCAGACGTGGATTTATCCCCAACAGATCACATAGCTACTAGATGTCCACGTCATACCTTGACCATAGAACCAGAATATGAAAAAATAATTCCAGCTGAAAATGCACTAGAAGATTTTAATCCCTTAGAATCAGCTAATTCTGAAGAGTACGAGGAAGAATATGAATAGTTAGGAGGTCAAGTTAATGTTATGCGCTGTATAGTCACTACCTCTGTAGATTCTGAAGCTTGGAAACATACTAATATTTTTCACACATTCGCACAGTGTGGGGATAAGGTATGTAAACTTGTTATTGATGGGGGTAGTTTTATGAATGTAATATCTAAGTCTGCCGTTAATAGATTAAAATTAAAACCTCATTTTCATCCTTATAGAGTTGCGTGGGTAGACAAAACATCTCTTCCTATTAATGAATGTTGTCTTGTACCAATTAAAATGAGAGCTTATTCTACTGAGATTATGTGTGATATTTTACCGATGGAGGTTGCTAGTATTTTATTAGATCTATGTAGATGCCCATAATTTTGGTAGAGAAAACACCTATATGTTTACACATAAAGATAAGAAAATTATGTTAAATCCTGCCAAACCTAGTGAATCCCGACCTTTAGAAAAGATAAGAATTCGTCTCAACCTCCCAAATAGAAAAACTGTCATATTTTAACCCATAAGAAATTTGAAGAAAGTTCAGAGTCTAGAATTATATTAGTAGTCATTCCTAAAGATGAAATTAAATTAACCTCAGACATCTAAGATAATCCACCTCCTGAGATTGAACAATTATTAGAAGAATTTAAGGATGTGATTCCAGAAGAAATACCAAGAAATACCAGATGGCCTTCCTCCTTTATGAGATATTCAGCATGCTATTGATTTAGTTCCAGGATCTCAAATACCTAATCTTCCATATTATAGGTTGAATCCTAAGAAACATGAGAAAATGAGAAGACAACTAGATGGTTTATTACAAAAAGATTACATTCGACCTAGTCTTACCCCATGTGTCGTACCAGTCTTTTTGACACCAAAGAAAGATGGTACATAGAGGATGTATGTAGATAGCAGAGCCATCAATAGGATTACTGTCAAGTATAAATTTCTCATTCTTAGGCTTGAAGATATGCTTGATCAGTTAACTAGCTCTGTAATCTATTCTAAATTTGATTTACATAGTGGATATCATCAAATCAAAATTCAACCTAGAGATGAATGGAAAACTACTTTTAAAACCCAAGATGGACTTTATAAATGGTTAGTTATGCCATTTGGATTATCCAATGCTCTTAGTACATTTATGAGATTTATGACTGAGTTGTTGAGACCCTTCATTAGTAGATTCTTAGTTGTGTATTTTAATGATATTCTAGTCTACAGTAGGTCTAGGAAAAAACACCTAAGTCAACTTAGGAAAATTTTTGTCACTCTTAGATCCACTAGATTATATATTAATCTTAAAAAGTGTTCATTCCTTCGAAGTCAAGTACTGTTTTTAGGGTATGTCGTATCCTCCCAAGGTATCATGGCTGATCTAAAGAAAGTGAAAGCAATTAAAGAATGGCCTGAACTAAAATCCCTTTCTGAGGTTTGTAGTTTTCACAGTCTAGCTTCCTTTTATAGACGATTTATTAGAAAGTTCAGTACCATCATGTCTCCTATCACAAAAAGCGTGAAGAAAGGTGAGTTTCATTGGACAACTAACACTGCTAGAGCTTTTAATAAAATAAAGCTTAGGATGACTGAGACACCTGTACTATACATTCTGACTTATCTAAAGTTTTTGAAATAGCCTGTGATGCATCAGGTATAGAAATTGAAGGAGTTCTTAATCAGGAGGATCATTCTACAGCTTATTTTAGTGAAAACTTAATAAAGCTAAATAAAAATACTCTACGTATGACAAAGAATTTTATGTCGTAATTCAAGCTCAGATATTGATGATATTATCTTTTACCTAAAGAGTTTGTTCTATATTCTGATCACTTGTCTCATAGGTATATTCAATCCCAAAAGAAATTTAATGCTAGCATGTTAAATGGATAGAATTCCTTCAGGATTATACTTTTGTCCTCAAACACCAAGCTGGTGTTAAGAATAGGGCCACTGATGCATTAAGTAGAGTGATTACTATCTTACAATCCATGAATACCAAGATAATTGGTTTTGAGCAAGTAAAAGATGATTACCAGCATTGTCCTGATTTTTCTGATATTTATCGAGAGGTTAGTCAAGAAAACCGTCAAAAATTCGTTAACTTTGTAATTAGAGATGGTTACTTATTTAAAGGTTGTCACATTTGTATACCTCGGATATCTCTACGGGATTTTCTTGTTTGGGAATTTCATGGAGGAGGATTAGCAGGTCATTTTGGATGAAAATACTGTAGCTATGATTGAAGATAGATTTTACTAGCCATCTCTTAAAAAAAGCGTAGCTAGAATTTTATCTCAGTGTCGTACATGTCAGTTAGCTAAGGCCAGAAAACAAAACATTGGGTTATATACTCCTTTATCAATTCCTCATTTTCCATGGAAAGATCTAAGTATGGATTTTATTCTTGGACTACCTAGAACTGCCAGAAAACATGATTCTATCTTAGTGATTGTTGATAGATTTTTCAAGATGGCACACTTTATTCCATATCACAAGACTTCTGATGCTTCTTCAGTTGCAAAGATATTCTTTAGAAAAGTTGTTAGACTTCACGGATTAACTACTTTCATAATATCTGATCGTGATGTCAAATTTGTAAGTTATTTTTGGAAAATTTTATGAAAATTATTTAGGACCTCTTTAAAATTTTCTTCAGCTTTTCATCCCCAAATTGATGGTCAAACAGAGATTATAAATAGAAGTCTTGGTAATTTACTTAGGTATTTAGTTGGTGATAAACTTGGGATATGGGATTGGTCATTACCTATCGCAGAATTAGCTTACAATAACTCAGTGAATAGATCTACTAGTAAAAGCCCTTTTGAAATTATTTATGGTTTTAATCCCATCAACCTATTGATCATGTTTCCTTACCTATGAATGACCGCACTTCTGAGTCCGGCACTTCTTTTGCTAAACACATTAATGATATTCATACTGAAATTAGGCAAAAAATTATCATGAATACAGAAAATATAAACTTGCTGCTGATACTCAATGTAGAAAATTGGAGTTTAATGAAGGTGACTATGTAATGGTTTGTATTCGTCCTGAACAATATCCATAAAATTCATTAAAAAAGTTACATGCTCAAGCCACCGGTCCTTTTCGCATCCTCCATAAACTTGGACCTAATGCATACTATATAGAATTACCTTCTGATTTAAATTTAGTCCAATTTTTAATGTTGAGGACTTGCTACCTTATCGAGGCATATTCGAGCCTCCTACTATGCATGCAGATGATAGCAGGGATCACACTCCATCTCCTCTACTGGCAGTTTCAGCTCTTCCATCCATTCCACCATCTTCATCAGCTTCATCAGAACAAATTGAACGTATTATCATAGATGAGATTGTTTCTATTACTGATGGAGGATTTCGTTGGTTCTTGATCAAATGGCACGACCGTCCAGACTCAGACGCTACTTGGATTCTTGAAGAAGATCTACGACGCGTTGATCCAAAGGTTTTAGAAGCTTACATCAATTCCTCATCAGAATCGAGTTCTTTCCAGCTAGGAGGAAATGATAGGAATCAGGATTTACACACATACTCAAGAAGAAAGCGTCATTGAGAAGCCCTAACCCTAATTTAATTTTATAAAATTTTTATTTTATTTATTATTTTTTTGGAGACTTTAATTTTGTTAGAACTCAGTAAATGGAGTTCTATTGGATTTCAAGTCATCTATTAGAATCATGTTAGGTTATGTTTTTGTTTCTCTATTTAAAGGCTCCACAGATCTGAATAACTGATTGAATAATTAATTAAATTGAGTTTTGAGTTTTGTCCTTTTCAAATTTTTCTTCTTTCTTTTCTTTTGGTTTTGCATCAAGGTGCCTGTCCAATCTGACCCCTTATTGCCCTTGCACTGCAATACATAACATAATAGCCAGTGATCAGTATGGGTCCATGCCTTGATTTGTAAGTTGTTTAATAAGGTAAACTCTCCCAATCATAGTACTAAAGAGCCCAAGTAAAAACAAAACTGCAACAAGAGATAATAGCTGGAGTGGACAAATATATAGAGGTTCTTATGAAATCACCTCTCACATCTAGTTAACTTTGGCATGAGGGTGAATTGCAAACAATTATAAACATTTGTTATTTAGATTTATTCAAATGCATTTAATGTTTGGATTGGAAACAAAGGAAAATCAGAGATCTTGGAATAATTTGAAAAAAATGAGGCAGGAATTATTTTTCAAAAATCTAAAAGATATGATGTCCTTAAGGCTAAAAGATAGCTTGGTTGTTGAACCGTAATACCAGGAGATTCCAACAAAACACCAAAAAAGGATAAACATGGATTAAAATTTGAAGGATGAAAGGAAAAGGTAGGGGAAAAAAGGTGGCTTGATTTAAGATATGGACCAAGTTAATAGTGCTAGTCTCCCCCTTGCAGCTCATCAATAGATCCTATTCTCCAAGCCTGTGCTACATTAACAGGGCTTGTAGGGAAAAGAATCGCCATTGGTGGAAAGGATTTCATTTAACCTTTATTCAGAGGAAAGAATATAGAAAGGTTGCTTGAAACATGACAATGTGAATGTTCCAAAATTGTCATGTTCCACAACATAAATTAGGAATATGACTCATCCCATCATTCACACATAATTATTTAATAGCCATAATGCATATAAGAATAAGGCAAGCTGTATTCCAAATGCACAATTGGTACATGTGAACTCTTTGTAGCTATCAAATCCCATGCCAAAGACAAGGCAATGTCTCACCCCACCAATAACAAGAATTGATTAGTGATCAAGAGATAAGAATGCCAACCCCTATTGCATCATATATCCATTCATCTATTTGTATGCATATATTTAAATGGAAAAGGTTATATTTAGGTATATACATAGACTGTTGAGCAAAAGCAAAAGGCAAGGTAATTGAACTCTCAACAAGACTAGGAGTAACGAGCAAGATGAAGACAAGAAATCTACATGAAAAAGAAAAGAAACAAGGTCATGAATTTTGTTTTTGAATAATTACCAAACTTCAGTAAGAACTAACATTACATGTTGCAAGTGTGCACAAAACTCATATAGATGGCAAAGCATGATGAGATCAGGTCTCAAGCAGTTGCTACCTTCTTAGATGCACAATTCCAATGGATACCTTTGGTTAGCATTTTTCCACAACCACTAGCTTGATAACAAACTTCAAATCCTTACATTTTCTAATAACAAGCTTTTCATCACCATTGATTATAGATGATGAAGACTGACTTAGACTTTGGACATCAAGGTAACCTAAAAGTTTGACTGGTATTAGGACTCCATGTTTGGATATATCTATCAGTATTTTTAGCCCTATGTTATCTTTATGCAGAAGACTTTGTAGTGGATGCAGTGATCTCTCACTTGAAGAAGAAGAAGATCTACCTAAGAATGGAGTAGCAAGACAGGCGGAAAAAAGCGACAAGAATTCTCAAACTCAAAATATGGAGTAGAGAACCAGTAATTTAATTCAACTTAAGAAGGCTTTTACAATGGCTCGAAACCTCTAATTGTAGTTGTATAACCCTTTGAACCTACCCATGAATGTGTCCATCTTCATTTCTTTAGGAGATTTTTACAAACAGGAAAAATAAACACAGAAAAGAATCTCCCCTGTAATCTACTATAATTTGATTTGATAGAAGAATGCGGTTTTCTAAATTTTTTATCTTGTGCTTGGATAAGATCCCTGATTTGTCTTGATGCCAGATCCTTCCAAATCTGCCTAGATTTGATGTATCAGCCTTATTTGATCATATCTCCAAAATATATTTTCCAAACGCACCAACCTTCTAAACTAGCTTAGATCCAAACTCAATGTCGAATCTTTTGCTCCTATGGTCAACCTCTGACAGCACCAATTCAAATATGTGTTAGCTAGGTCCATGACGCATGCATCACTCTGTGTTCAAGTAATAGTGAAGGGAGTTTTAACCATATTGGATAAGATCTAGGAAAATTTCTGGTTATTCTGTAAACATAATTAGATTATCCTGCTTTTACAAGTAAATGTGCTTCCCTAATACTTGTTTTAGAAGTTAAAGCCATGATATTATATTATTAGTAATAAATGAATAAATGTAAGCCTCCAATATTGTGGAATTTGAACTCCTCCGTTACACCCTTGTTCCTTTTCTTCTTAGTAAGGCATACTATTTTAATGACCCTAGACTTGCAACCTATTCAAAAAGTCAATGCTCTTTAATTTGATAGATATTGTGACTTGAGAAACAAAGATGTATATGATTATGCGAACTAATTGTTAGGAACAACTTTCACAAGCCAAAATTAAAGAAAAACAAAATTTAATTGGTTAGTTTCAAAGGCTACTCCAAATAACAAAGAGAGGGAGATCCTCTGATATAATGTAGGATGATCATTTGATGTTGCTAGTTTGTGATTGCATATAGTTCATTGATCAGTTATTGAAATCCTTGTTTAAAAGGAAAAATAACCATGAGTGACTGCAAACCATCTTAGTGAAAGAAGATGCTTAGGATTTTTAGCGGTGGATTTAAAAAGGAGAAAGCAAATACAAATCCGTGTCATTGCAGATCAGACATGATGAAGCATACTTCAGAAAAGAGATGCTGTTTATGTTACCTAAAAATTTCATCCCTTAGCACAGCTTTCTATAATTGCGGTGACTTATGCGCTTTACTAATAAAAACTATAAATAACTATAAAAATGCTATAAACTATCAGCTTAAATTATTGATACATTTAGTGTTGTGTTGAACCTTAATCTCATTTTTCTTTAATAGGGTAGCTCATGAATACCGCATCACTATTTTCAGCGCATCTTAATGCCTCAAAATGATCTTCCAGTACCGTCCTTCAATATATCTGCGTTCACCAAAAAGAAATCTTGGAATGACAACGTACTTTAAAATCAATAAAATCCACCTATCACAGAAATCAATCCCTTCCAATCCACATTATCATAACCAACCTTCTCCTAATTGAAAAATCCGTACTCATATTTGAACAGAAAGACCCCTTTTTTTAATAGCAACTCCAGATGCACACTTAGAAATCCTCAAACAGAAAATGTATTTCTTTCTTGGCACCTTGCAATGCAGATAAAAAAGAGAGAGAGAGAGAGACAGACAGAAAGAGAGAACCTGGAGGTGGTCTAAGGGGATGTAGTTGACCAGGCCGCTACAGATGGTCCTGGGCTCGGCCTCTCCCACGTCCACCTCCTCCACGTAGAGCGTATCCGCCTCGGGATGCCTCCACGCCCTCAGGACGCGCCCGACCCTGACATCCAAAGCATCCGCCGCTTCCTTCACCGGGTCGGAAGGCGGCGGAGTAGAAGCATCCTCCGCGGCGGGACCGCTGGTTTCCACCGCCGCGTCCGGAGGGAAGGTGGAGCAGACCCCCCTGGACCGCGAGGAGGGGAGGAAGGAGAGCAGTCCACCGCCGCCGTATCCTCCCACATTCCGATCGGACCGCAGGGAGAATCTTCCGCTGGAGAAGGCGAGGGAAGAGAATCTCCTCCCGTGGCGGCCTGCCAAGAACGCGGAGGAGATGAGAACGCCGGTTCGTGATACGACCGCCATCATCCTGCCCAAGCGACGGAAGGCGAGCACGTCATCTGGAGGGATTAAGCTCGCCTCACCGCCCGGTAAGCATATGCGTATTTGCGTGTAACGTTCCAATGATCGCGTTATATCATTTTAAGTTTTTAACGTCAGAGAAAAAATTGTAGCAGCACCCCCGCAACCTTTTACAATTTGCATTTATATATCAAAACTTCTAATTATTTTAATTAAACCTAGCTGCAATATAACTCAACCATCAATTTTTGTAATTTATATTTATATATCAAAACTTCTAATTATTTCAATTAAATTTCAAAAGTTAATATTTGGATGATTTTATCAAAATATTATTTATTTTTTAAAAAATTATTTAAATACTATCCTTCCAAAATTATTTATCAAAATATTATCTAACTCACCATCCTCCATGATATGTGGGAGTAGCCAGAGTCACCCCATTGTACCATTAGGTGATGTTCCATTCAAAAAAAAAATAATTTAGGGATCGACTCTTAAAATCTGAAACTATTTTTTTTTCTCAATTTTGATTTTTGAAACTTTCAAAATTACCACCAAATATTTCAAAATCATCTTAAATGCACTTGCTTCTAAAAAAATATTGTTTACATCTTAAATTTGATAAATTTATAGCCTTAGTCTTCTTTAAGCATCTTTATCTATTTAGAAATTCATGACTTTCTTGAGGTACAAATTCAAGCTTCTCCAACCATGTTTATAATTAACAGTGCAGGATATCTTAGAAATGATGGACAATCCCAAACTTTAACCATATAACCTGTATCAAGATCGACAATGATTTTTTTATACAACCAATAAAAATTATAGCATGTGCATTCAGATTGAAAAAAAATTATAATATTAATTTCAAATTAATGTAAACCAATATTTGATTATTATAAAGTTTGTTAGCCAAAAAAAATAAGTTACAACTGATATAACTATCGAGTGGTGTATATGCTTGGGTACTCAGGCCTCCTTCGTGCTCGTCTCTTGTAGACACATGTCATCTCTATGTGTACAGATAATAGCTCAAGCACGGCATCGACCGATGGAGCGGAAGGTGCCTGATGTCTGCCTCAAAAAATCCTCAATCTACCCATTCCTCTAGCCCTCCCATCTGCATGATCGACGTGCTGCTCATTAGGTCGATGGGACATATCTCCCAGCTCACTAATCCTCTGTGACATAGATACATCATCTAAGAAGAGGTCAAAGTCCGAGAAGCCAAGATATGAGGTATGCTAGGCATCTAATAAGGTACTCAAATCATCCATCGATGGCATAATATGAAATCGTCTATCCTCAGAGATAACTCACATGATGTTGAGGAGGCCATCCATGATATTGGAAAGTGCTCGGTCCTTGTATCCAATGGTGACCGATGAAAGTCGCTCCGTGCCCGGTGGTATAGTGACGTGATCCTCTTAAACTATCAATATCAAAGAGAAAACATGTGTTATTCAAGAAGGCCAAACAATAACAACATAATAAAATAAGACAAAAAGCAAAATATACTACTACAACATCCATCATACTGCTCGATGGATAGAACCTAATCTCGGATTGATCCCTCATCAATGACGAAATGAATCATCTAGTGATGCTCCTATACCACTGCAGATATGAATCATAATAATCTATAGTGGAGAGCATAGGTAGACCATCCACAATCAAATCCTCCCGTCACTCCCATGCATCAATATACTTCCAATACTGTCGAACCCAATCATGGCGATGCCGCCCTCGTCGATCTACACTATGGAGGCTCTTTCAAGTGTTACATGATGGAAAGATGCCCTGATGCATGCCGAACTATCACATCACGTGCTTTGGATGGTAAATCTCCATGATGTAGAAGCAAATGAAAGGTACATGTATCCTCCATACATGCTGATCCAATCAATACACCTCAAGCAATGTGGCAAGTATCTTCAATGTGTAAGGCATCCACCATTTGATCATCGCGCTACTAGTCAAACTGATCCTTATAGTATATAACTGTATTGGTACCGGAGACCATGCACCAGTCAGTCAAGTCCTTCATCTGTCCAAAATAAAGTCAATATATTATTCTATGAAAGCATTTAGTTATTTATCAAAAAAATCAACGCTACTGGTTATATATCTACATCCAAGTGGATCAGCTGAGTCATGCTATATCCTACCAAACGAGCCCTCAATACCAATGTCATCCTTGTTAGATATATGTGCCCTAGAAGTCAAAATTGGCTGACACTTGTAATACACTTCTAGAGGCAAAATTATAATTTTGACTAATATCAATAAAATGGATTATTTTCTATCATATATGTGTATTTAGTGTCTGTGATACATCCTGTGAGTTAATGATAATGATAATTCATATTTTCAAGAGTTGAAAATTTAAGACAAGAATAATCATTGTTAACTCATAAAATGCTCCCGACCATAGGATCATCATGAAGATGGTGATTGATTCGAAAGGTTGGTGTACAATCGCTTCTCTTTAGTAGATGAGTCTTAAGTCTACGGTGTGGAGACACCGGAGCGAGAGTACAGGTACTCGTTAGAGAACGAGGGCACTGAGCGTGACCACCTCGAGTAGTCATTAGGGAGTCTACCTTCTCGTCAATGACTGACTCGATGCTGCAGTAGTGTGTCTGGTTCTTTGACCTGAGGTGCATCGGCAGTTCACCTTGAGGGTGTTATAGTTTGACTACACCATTACTCGGTCTCCTAGCCATATGGAACCCTGAGGTGTATGTTGGCTATAGCATGTTCATTGTAGGAACTGGATGGCATCAAGATGGAATCTATCTACCTCGGTGGTAGAGGAGCAGCCCTATGATAATCATGAGAATCAAGTCCAGAAGTCCATGGCCATGGTAGAGTGAAATAATAGAAAGAGTTTCTATTTAGATTTTCACATCGGACTCGAATCGAATGATTACATCATATGACAGAAACTAGGGTTTGACGAGTTCACCTTAACCCTAATCTGATCGGGGCTCAAGATAGAAGAACTTAATCACACAGGTAGCTGCACCAAGAGGTTCGCATTCAGCTCTGATGGGTTGCCACCATATACTGCTAGGTGTCACTGGTGGATTTTGGGAGCAATTAGAATGATTTAGATGATCGATCATTCTAGCTGTTCGAATCAGAAGAGTTCTGATCCATCGAAAGGAGTTTCGATGATGTCGATGATAGAGATCATGACATATCCCATTACCATACAGAACTGAACCTAACTGGGTCACACAAACAAGGGTTTGAATCTGGTGATCATCAATTGAACTGATCCAGTTCAATTGATCTGAATGAGATTCAATTAGGTTCAAGAAAATCGTGCTAGCACTCGATTGAACCTAACGTTCTTCTTTTGCTATCATAAATAAGTTGTCCTGTCTGAGCCAAAGGAGTTTGTGCTCAATCAGAGGCCTTCATATGGTCTGACTGGAGGTTGTCCAAGTCAGAAAAGGTTGTCTTATTTTGTAAGACATTACCTGCCATTTTTGGTCACCTGCCATTTCTTGTTCTTTGACTTTGGTCAAAAGTCTACCTTTGACTGGTCAAATGTTGACCATTGACACTTTGACTTTTGACCACATGTCATGCACCTATTGGAGAGCTGGTGGGGGCCTGTCCCCCTACCAGAACCTGGCAAGGAAGAGGGCGCACGCCACCCTTGGCGTGTGCCCAAGTTGGAGGCGCCTAGGAGTCCCTGTTGGACAGGGACTCCATCTCCTTTTTGGATTCCAATTAGAGTTCTCCTAAGAACCAACTTTGACTGGTCTTAGGCACCCTCTAAGGAGGAATCCAGGGGACTCTATTCCCACCAATCAGATTTAGATCTGATTTCACAAAGAGTTGTGATTGGTTGGGAAGAAGAGGAGTTGGATCACAGCTTAGTCTATAAATAAGACCCTGCGCCCAACCCAGATTGTGATTGGAAGTGATTGAAAGAAATCACAATTCCCCATGCCCAAGGCTGCCTCTCCCCTCTTCCTCCATGCCAAACCACCTTCTCCCTTTCCTCTCCACGTCCAAAAGGAGTTTTGGACTTTTGGTTGGTGCGATCCAGATCAAAGAAAGGCGACTGAAAGCTAGAAGGCTGCGCTGCTGCAAAGGACGACTGCTGATCTTCAAAAGGAGTTTTGAAGATCCTCCAGATCAGATCCAGATCTGAATTTTTGGAGACGTGATAGAGAAGAAGAGGATCTCCAGATCCAGCCTGAGTGGATACCGGTAGAGGCCAGGCACTTGCGTGGCTAGATCCAGAACCTTCCGCTGCATACAGGATCATCAACGGGTAATAGGATTACCCATATCAAGGTAAATTAAATTTGATTTAATTTATCTAAATTTTATTTTAATTTAAAATAATAATAATTAGATCTAAAATATCTTAGATCTAATTAGATCAAAGAAAAAAAAATTTTTGAAATATATCTCTTGATCTGATCAGATCTGAACGAACCTGGATCCGAAAAATCAGGATTTTCCTTCAACTGGTATCAGAGCCAAGGTTCTAAAAGTATTTAGATCTGAATTTTAAATTTATTTTAATTAGAAAATAAATAATTTTAGATGTCACATGAGATGTGATCAGATCTGAAAATCAGAAAAAATTAAAATTAAATGATTTGGATCTAAGATTAGAAAATATATGCATGACTAGTTCTAAAATAGAATAGTTCTATAGAATAGTCTTGCATGTTTTTTGATTTAATCTGATTAAATCATATTTTAGATCTATTTATTTACTATTTTTTGATATTATAATGGTTATAATAACATCTAAAAAATAGCAAATAAAAATTATTTAATTTTAAATATCATATGAGATATGATTGATGCATGTCTAGACTAGTTGTAGAATAGTTCTACATAATTATCTAGATTAGAATTTATTTTGATTAGATCAATTTAAATCTAATTTTTTAGATTATTATGAGATAATTTAGATCTGAAAATATGCATGATTCGATACATGAGATGTATGCAAAATATGCCATGATTAGATCTAATTTGTATATGAGATATATGATATAGATCTAAAACTATTTTGTAGTATTGCATGTTCCTGATTAAGGCGTTCCTCTTGGCCGTCCGGTCATAAGAATGAAGAAGGGTTTAAAGGCCCTCTCTTTCCCATTCGATGGGGTGTTCTTATGATGTGTAGGGGTGCTGCGTGTTCGTCCTTAATCAGAAATCCAAAACTTACTTTCTGCAAAACCCTAGATCCTGAAACCCTAGGATTTATTGTGCATATTTTGTTTATGAACCCTACTTAATTAAAAATTAAGATTATGGAATATTAATTAGGTCTAAAATTGAGAATTTCAGATCTAAGACATATTCATAATACTGGGTTCGGGCTTGGGTAGCTCAATTAGGTCTAAGCGGTTGATCAAACCGAATCAAGAGTTGGTTAGATGGGATCAACAATGCTTAAATTGACCAGCCTAATAGGATTAAGTCTGGGTCAAGATCGAGTCACGATCAAGCAAGACCTAATTAGGCTCAGAGGTTAGAGTCTGGATTGTAGGCTAACCCAATTGGTTCTGGCTCAACAATTTGGTGTCTAAGGTAAGTTTGGCACATACGACCGACTGATTTTTAATTGGAAGCTACTCGACCTGAATGCATTCTTGTACGAGTTAATGGCATATTCCTTCCACCGATCTCACTTACCTGGCCATATCTGTTGACACAGTTCTGATCTGAGGTGGTCAATAATCCGAGCTAACCCATGCCACTAGGTTAGTCATAATTGTTATGACTATGACAAGTCTAGTTTAATGAGACCTGAATCAATTCTCCCTAAGAAAAGATTAAGTCTGAGGTCTTCCACCATTGTAGATGTGCGGGCCCTTCCCGAGGTTGATTGTTCTCGACTGGATACAGTGGCTCAGTTGCACCGGAAAAGATGCAACCATGTCTATTAGGCATTGGATGCTATGGGCTGGAGGATGAGTTGGGCTCAATATTCCGGATACGGTGAGAGACTCAATTAGGAACCCAGTCTATGCAAATGGTGGGTCTGACTTAACTAAGGAGTGGATCAATATTTCGGATACGGTGAGATTCATGAATTAGAGACCAAGTTTGGGTGCACCATGATTAGAGAATCATTGAACAAGAGTTGTTCACTCATTGGCTAACCCATCACCAATAACTGTTAGGTGAGGTGATGAGTCAGTTGGTGAGACCGCACCACCCACTAGAAATCATTAATCATGGAGATTTTCGCATCTCTACAGAGGGAGTGTAGGGATCCGAGAAAATAGTGGGAGCTAATTTGTTTAAAAATAAAATTTCTAAACAAATTGGTCAAGTCATAATTACAGTATCTAACTAGAATCTTTGACTCTCTACAGAAAAATGTCTGCGTCCAACCCATTGGCACGTATCCTGGACACACATAGACTGACTGGACCCAATTATAAAGATTGGCTCAGGAACTACAAAATTATTTTGGGTTTCGAGAAGTTAACCCATGTACTGGACCAGGACCCTCCCACCTTACCAGCCCGTCCATCTATTGAACAGAGAGCGTCTCTGGAAAAATGGATAGACGAAGATAATAAGGCCAGATATTACATGTTGGGCTCGATGTCTGATGAGCTCCAGCGCCAACATGAAGATATCGGGACTGCTCGCCAAATGTTGGCTCACCTGCAGGAGATGTTTGGTGAACAGAGTCGCGCAGCCAAATATCAAGTCACGAAATGACTTTTTAAGGCTAAGATGCGTGATGGGCAGTCAGTCCAAGATCACTGTCTGACAATGATCAAGGACATGGAAGAGCTTGAGAAGCTCGGTGTGAAGTTAGACTTGGACCTGCAGAATGATATTATTCTGCAATCCTTGACTGATGCATATGGGCAATTCATCATGAATTACCACATGCATAAACTTCAAAATTCCTTGGCCGAATTAATGAATATGCTGGTTACCGCTGAGCTTTCTATGAAAGGTTCTAAAGGCTCAGTTCTTGCTATGGAACGGACTTCTTCCAAAAGAAAGTCTTATGGAAAGAAAAAGAAGTCTGTGAAAAAGCAGAAAGGTGGAAGGATCAAAGAAGAAGAAGGCAGAACCGAAGAAAAAGGCCGATGTCAAAGGAAAGTGTTTCCATTGCAACAGCGACGGCCATTGGAAGCGGAACTGCCCTACTTACCTGGCCACCCTGAAGAACAAGAAAGGAAGGTCCTTCTGGAGGTATGCTCGTTATTGAGTCTAACCTTACGGTTTCTTCTGCATCCAGTTGGGTGCTTGACTCTGGTTCTAGTGCTCATCTGTGCACTTCCATGCAGGGTCTTGAGGATAGCAGGAGGCTGAGGGATGGAGACATGATCCTACGCATCGGTAATGGAGCAAGAGTTGCTGCAGTAGCCGTGGGAACATACCCTCTTCGATTACCATCTGGTTTAGACTTAGTTTTGAAAGACTGTTATTATGTGCCTGCAGCTAGCAGGAATTTGATTTCTGTTTCATGCTTAGCACAAGAAGGCTATGTGATTACCTTCTTTAAGGACCATTGTAACATTCTTTATGAAAGAAATAAAATTGCAAATGGTTTCCTTATTAATGGTCTTTATCAGCTACATATTGATGTACCTGTTCTAACTATCGAGCAAAACGTGAATGCCAAACGACCTAGGGATAGTCCAAACGATAGATATCTATGGCACCTGAGATTAGGTCATATAGCAGAAGATAGGATCAACAAATTGGAGAAAAATGGGCTATTGAGTCCATTGACTTCCGAGTCATATCCAACTTGTGAATCTTGTCTTCAAGGCAAAATGACTAAACTCCCTTTTGTTGGACATGGGGAGAGGGCCACAGATCTCCTTGCCCTAGTACATACTGATGTGTGCGGCCCATTTGATGTGCCGGCTAGAGGCAATTTTGTCTACTTCATTACCTTTACCGATGATCTGTCTAGGTATGGGTATGTGTATCTTATGAGACACAAGTCTGAAGCTTTTGAAAAGTTCAAAGAATTCAGACATGAAGTAGAAAAACAAACTGGAAAACCCATTAAGGTTCTTCGATCAGATCGAGGAGGTGAATACCTTAGCCGAGAATTCCTAGACTATCTTAAGGAAAATGGCATAGTCTCTCAATGGACTCCACCAGGAACACCTCAACTCAACGGGGTTTCAGAATGGAGAAATCGGACTCTATTGGATATGGTTCGATCCATGATGAGCTTCACAGACCTCCCTGATTTTCTTTGGGGACATTCTTCAATTGTTACTGAATAGGGTTCCCTCTAAAACCGTTCCTACCACACCGTATGAGATATGGCACGGTAAGAAACCAAGTCTGAGTCATCTCAGAATTTGGGGTTGTCCGGCTCATGTCAAAAGACAACAAGCGGACAAGTTAGAGTTTAGGTCCTTTAGAGCTCGATTCATAGGATATCCTAAAGAGTCATTAGGATACTATTTCTACATTCCAGAAGACCACAATGTGATTGTGAGTCGACATGCCATATTTCTTGAAAAATAGTTTATTCAAGATAGTGGCATTGGAAAGCAGATTAAGCTTGATGAGAAAGTCTCACAAGTACAAACGAGCTAAGGACCAATTGGAACCAAATCAGGTTGAGCCAATAAGAACACTACCTCCTCCACCTCGTAGATCGGAAAGAGTTTCCCATCCCCCTGAAAGATACTTAGGTATTATTTCAGAGGAAGTAGAGGAAATGTTCCTCGTAGGTAATGGTGCTCATGGTGATGATCCCAAAACCTACAACGAGGCGATATCAGATATCGACTCCGAGAAATGGCTAGAGGCAATGCAGTCAGAAATTGACTCGATGCACTCAAACCAAGTCTGGACCTTGGTAGATCCACCAGAAGGTATAGTACCTATTGGGTGTAAATGGATCTTCAAGAGAAAGATTGGTGCAGATGGAAATGTGGAGACATTCAAGGCTAGACTAGTGGCAAAAGGTTATAGTCAACGCGAAGGCATTGACTATCAGGATACCTTTTTCCCAGTGGCTATGCTAAAATCCATCCGCACATTGCTTGCCGTTGCAGCCTATTTCGATTATGAAATATGGCAAATGGACGTGAAAACGGCATTCTTAAATGGATATCTTGAGGAAGATATCTATATGGAACAGCCGCTAGGTTTCACATCCAGTGATACTGATCACAAGGTTTGCAAGCTGCAAAGGTCCATATATGGACTTAAGCAAGCATCTCGGAGCTGGAACACTCGTTTCAATGATGTGATCAAAAAGTTTGGTTTCATCAAAAATGAAGAGGAACCATGTGTTTTCAAAAAGGGTCAGTGGGAGCGCTGTTGTCTTCCTCGTATTGTACGTGGATGACATCCTCCTTATTGGGAATGATATTCCCATGTTGACATCAGTCAAGATTATGGTTGTCCAAGGAATTCTCCATGAAAGACCTAGGTGAAGCATCCTTTATTCTAGGAATTAAGGTCTATAGGGATAGACCGAATAGGATGCTAGGACTTTCACAGAAGATGTACATAGAGAAAGTACTAAAGAGGTTTAGTATGGAAAACTCTAAGAGGGGATTAATACCCTTCAGACATGGTATTCATCTTTCCAAGAAGATGTGCCCCAGCACACCTGAGGAAATAGAACGCATGAGCAAGATCCCTTATGCTTCTGCAATAGGGAGCCTCATGTATGCCATGCTATGTACACGACCTGATATAGCCCATGCTGTGAGTGTCACAAGCAGATATCAGTCAAATCCAGGTGAAGAACACTGGACTTCTGTGAAATGTATCCTTAAGTACTTGAGAAGAACTAAGGATATGATGTTGGTCTTTGGTAATGGAGAACTCCAAGTCCAGGGATACACAGACTCGGATTTCATGTCCGATATAGATGATCGAAAGTCGACATCTGGGAAGTCTGTTTGTGTGCAATGGTGGTGCTGTCAGCTGGAAGAGTTCCAAGCAAACTGTGATAGCAGATTCCACCATGGAAGCAGAATATATCGCTGCATCAGAGGCTGCGAAAGGAAGCATTCTGGTACAAGAAGTTTGCTGCAGAAATTGGAGTAATGCCATCAGATGCCATTCCTCTATACTGCGACAACAATGGCGCCATAGCCCTTGCTAAGGAGCCGAGGTCTCACCAGAAATCCAAGCACATTGAGCGGCGATACCACCTCATCCGCGATTACCTCGAGAAGGGTTACGTTCGAGGTCAAGAGAGTCAACTCCACAGATAATGTGGCAGACCCACTTACAAAGCCGTTGGGCCAGCAGAAGATCGAAGCCCACCTTGAGAAGATGGGACTTAGACTTGTAGCCAATTGGCTTTAGGACAAGTGGGAGATTGTTAGATATATGTGCCCTAGAAGCCAGAATTGGCTGACACTTGTAATACACTTCTAGGGGCAAAATTATAATTTTGACTAATAATCAATAAAATGGGTTATTTTCTATCACATATGTGTATTTAGTGTCTGTGATACATCCTTTGAGTTAATGGTAATGATAATTCATATTTTCAAGAGTTGAAAATTTAAGACATGAATAATCATTATTAACTCATAAAATGCTCCCGACCATAGGATCATCACGAGGATGGTGATTGATCCGAAAGGTTGGTGTACAATCGCTTCTCTTTAGTAGATGAGTCTTGAGTCTACGGTGTGGAGACACCGGAGCGAGAGTACAGGTACTCGTTAGAGAACGAGGGCACTGAGCGTGACCACCTCGAGTAGTCATTAGGGAGTCTACCTTCTCGTCAATGACTGACTCGATGCTGCAGTAGTGTGTCTGGTTCTTTGACCTGAGATGCATCGGCAGTTCACCTTGAGGGTGTTATAGTTTGACTACACCATTACTCGGTCTCCTAGCCATATGGAACCCTGAGGTGTATGTTGGCTATAGCATGTTCATTGTAGGAACTGGATTGCATCAAGATGGAATCTATCTACCTCGGTGGTAGAGGAGCAGCCCTATGATGATCATGAGAATCAAGTCCAGAAGTCCATGGCCATGGTAGAGTGAAATAATAGAAAGAGTTTCTATTTAGATTTTCACATTGGACTCGAATCGAATGATTACATCATATGACAGAGACTAGGGTTTGACGAGTTCACCTTAACCCTAATCTGATCGGGGCTCAAGATAGAAGAACTTAATCACACAGGTAGCTGCACCAAGAGGTTCGCATTCAGCTCTGATGGGTTGCCACCATATACTGCTAGGTGTCACTGGTGGATTTTGGGAGCAATTAGAATGATTTAGATGATCGATCATTCTAGCTGTTCGATCAGAAGAGTTCTGATCCATCGAAAGGAGTTTCGATGATGTCGATGATAGAGATCATGACATATCCCATTACCATACAGAACTGAACCTAACTGGGTCACACAAACAAGGGTTTGAATCTGGTGATCATCAATTGAACTGATCTAGTTCAATTGATCTGAATGAGATTCAATTAGGTTCAAGGAAAATCGTGCTAGCACTCGATTGAACCTAACGTTCTTCTTTTGCTATCATAAATAAGTTGTCCTGACTGAGCCAAAGGAGTTTGTGCTCAATCAGAGGCCTTCATATGGTCTGACTGGAGGTTGTCCAAGTCAGAAAAGGTTGTCTTATTTTGTAAGACATTACCTGCCATTTTTGGTCACCTGCCATTTCTTGTTCTTTGACTTTGGTCAAAAGTCTACCTTTGACTGGTCAAATGTTGACCATTGACACTTTGACTTTTGACCACATGTCATGCACCTATTGGAGAGCTGGTGGGGGCCTGTCCCCCTGCCAGAACCTGGCAAGGAGGAGGGCGCACGCCACCCTTGGCGTGTGCCCAAGTTGGAGGCGCCTAGGAGTCCTTGTTGGACAAGGACTCCATCTCCTTTTTGGATTCCAATTAGAGTTCTCCTAAGAACCAACTTTGACTGGTCTTAGGCACCCTCTAAGGAGGAATCCAGGGGACTCTATTCCCACCAATCAGATTTAGATCTGATTTCACAAAGAGTTGTGATTGGTTGGGAAGAAGAGGAGTTGGATCACAGACAGTCTATAAATAAGACCCTGCGCCCAACCCAGATAGTGATTGGAAGTGATTGAAAGGAATCACAATTCCCCACGCCCAAGGCTGCCTCTCCCCTCTTCCTCCATGCCAAACCACCTTCTCCCCTTCCTCTCCACGTCCAAAAGGAGTTTTGGACTTTTGGTTGGTGCGATCCAGATCAAAGAAAGGCGATTGAAAGCTAGAAGGCTGCGCTGCTGCAAAGGACGACTGCTGATCTTCAAAAGGAGTTTTGAAGATCCTCCAGATCAGATCCAGATCTGATTTCTGGAGACGTGATAGAGAAGAAGAGGATCTCTAGATCCAGCCTGAGTGGATATCGGTAGAGGCCAGGCACTTGCGTGGCTAGATCCAGAACCTTCCGCTGCATACAGGATCATCAACGGGTAATAGGATTACCCATATCAAGGTAAATTAAATTTGATTTAATTTATCTAGATTTTATTTAAATTCTAAAATAATAATAATCTGATCTAAAACATCCTAGATCTGATCTAGATCAAAAAAAAAAAATTTAAAATATATCTCTTGATCTGATCAGATCTGAACGAACCTGGTCCGAAAAATTAGGATTTCCCTTCAATCCTAACCTAACTAACCATGACCTACTACATCATCTCCTAATGCTAGTTGATGGGCTCTTACCCTGGGGAGTATGCTATTTAGCCATCCAATGTGTAGATGCTCCCATATTATAAAGCTATAGCAACAGGAATGGCCCAGCTTGTGAGCTCAAAAGTGACGCTTCCAAGTCTTAGAAATATGAGAAGACAGATCATGAAAAGACGAGAGCAAGTCGGAAGAAAAATCAGTCTGGATAGCAAAGTTTAGAAACTAAGCTGGCTCACCCTGAGACTGAGTTGGCTAGGTTGGAAACTAGGTCGGCTCAGTTCAGGACTGAGTTGGCTATGTCTCATAGAAAAATTTAGATAGAAAATAGCATTTTCGAGCTATTGGCATGATACACAACTGGATCGACTTAGTCTCAGACTAAGCCGACCCGACCGTAGGTTAGTCGACCCAGCCGTAGGTTAGTGGACTCAGTTTGAAACTAGGCCGGCTCAGTTTTTATGGGTTTATTTTGTGTACATGCGATGTTTGGATTTTGGAGAGTTTTTCTATGAGCTTGAGACTTGATCCTTTTGTAAAGTATAAATACTGAAAATAGGTCACGGTTCTATATAATGCTGAATTCATTGAATAAAGCTTTTTTCTCTTAGAAAACTCTTGTGCTCTCTTTCTCTTTTTTCTCTTGAATTCATTATTTGCTTCCATGTTGATCCTAGGAGATTGTTCTTTGTTGCTTAGCTAATCACCAGTGACCACGTCAGTCCGAGAGAGGATAGTTTATCCCAACAATTGATATCAAAGTGGTGTTATATGGAAGGAAGGAAGACACCTAGGGTTACTACATCTAGGATCTGTTGTACTAGATTTTATCCAAAATCTTCTTGTTTCTTCATTGTTTGTCTCTAGATTAAGGTGGAGATTGGTTACATGGAGGAACGATGATACAGACAGTTGAAAAGCGGATCTAGGATATTTAGATCTTCTTTAAAGGATAGTGTTACTAGTGTGTGTGATCGAAGAAGGGTATTAGAAATCTGTTCTTGACTTATTTGAAGTCATGGGATCGAGTGGATTCAATATGGATTTTGAGAAGTTCGATGGAAAGAAAAACTTTATCCTATGACAGCAAAGGATAAAGGACTTGTTGGTTCAGCAGAGGATCTATAAGATCTTGACAAGACAAAGATCGGAAAAGATCAATGCTGAGGATTGGAAAGAGTTGGAGAAAATTACTTTCAGCACAATTCGAATGTGCTTGGCCGATTAGATTTTGCCCAAGATTTGCACAGAGACTACGACAAAGAGGCTCTGGATGAGACTGGAGAACACATACATGGAGAAGAATATGATGAATAAGCTGTGGTTGAAGAAATAATTGTATAGTCTGAAGATATCTGAAGGTGGAGATCTTGTTGCACATATCTAAAAGTTCAATCAGGTGTGTTCTAAGGTGATGAGTTTGGATGTGAAGATCAATGAGAAGGATCGAGCATTGTTGCTATTATATTCTCTCTCAGGTTCGTATGATGATCTCATAACAACTTTAGTTTATGGAAAAAAGACCCTAAACTATGAAGAGATTGTTGGTGTGCTCAGATCAAATGAGTAAAGGGAGAAGATCTGCAAGAAAGACCTTAAGTCTGAGATCTTGACCGTGAATGAAAGACAGAAAAGATCAAAGAAGAAGGCAAGAGTAAAATCCAAGGGCAGGTCAAAGTCTCAGGATCAGAGAAAGATATTAAAATATTATAAATGTCATCAGCCTGGACACTTGAGGAGAGATTGTCCTCTTTTGAGATCAGAAAAAGGGAAGGCCAGTAAGGAAGATGCTACAGCTTCTATAAGCAGTGGAGAAAATTTATTAGTTGTATCAGATGGATCCACAAAGTGTGATACTATATTAATATTGGATTCAGTATGCTCACACCATTATGCTTCTCATCGGAAGTGGTTTGCTACCTACCAGAAGGCCAATGGTGAAGTGTCAACCTTGGAGATGATCATCCGTGCAAAGTAGCTAGAGTTGGCTCTATCAGAGTGAGAATGTACGACGGGATTATTCGTACATTATCAAATATCAGGCATATACCAGAGTTAAAAAAGAATTTGATTTCTTTGGACTACTTGGAGGAGCAGGATTATGCTTTTAGTAGTCAGACTGAAAGTGGATGCCTAAAAATTTTTAAGAGAGCTTTAGTGGTGATGAGAGATAGAAGACTGAGCAACAATCTTTACAAAATAAAAGGCTCAGTGGTGAATGATAGTGCAGAGGTGCTAGCAGTGGCACAGAAGGAGTAGATTTTATATCGATTATGGCACTATTGGATGGACCATATGAGTGACCGTGGGCTCACTGAACTTAGTAGAAGAGGTATGATCCTAGTTCTAAAGAAGGAACACATAGATTTGTGTGAGCCATATATCTTTGGCAAATAGCATAGGATAAAGTTTGCCAAAAGTACCAAGCGTAGTGAAGGAGTGTTAGATTTAGTGCACTCGGATGTGTGGAGACAGCTCCTGTATCAGCTAGAGGTGGAGCAAAGTATTTTATCACTTTCATTGATGATTTCTCAAGGAAGGTATGGATTTATTTGATTAGAAAAAAATCAAAGATGTTTATCCAGTTCAGAGCCTAGAGAGCTGAAGTAGAGGAGTCAGAGAGATAGGTGAAGTGTCTAAAGTTGGACAATGGAGGGGAGTATACTAGCTTGGAGTTCAGAAGGTACTATGAGGAAAATGACATCAAATGCTATTACACGTTGAAGATGACTCCCTAATAGAATGGTGCCATGGAGAGAATGAACCGAATATTGATCGAGAAGGCATGAAGTTTGAGACTGTAGACATCACTTCTAAAAATTTTTTGGGGTGATGTCTTAACTTTTTCTTATTTTCTTGTGAATAGGTCCCCACATCGTAAGCTGAACAGACGCATTCTAGAGGAGGTTTGGAGTAGCAAGAAGGTGGAGCTTGGCTACCTGAAGGTCTTCGGTTGCCCGACCTATGCACATGTGGAGGCAATCTAGAGGAGCAAATTGGATCTAAAATCTCAAAAGATGACATTCATAGGATATCCACAAGAAGTCAAAAGGTACCTACTATGGGACTCTCAGGCACAGAAGTCAGTGATCAGTATAGATGTTGTCTTTGATGAGAAGAGTATCTTAAGGAGGTCTGGGATAGATGAAACTGGAGAGACAAAGATGAATAGCAGTGGTCAATCTAAGATAGATGACATGCAATCCGAATCCATGTATAGGAGTATTCCTATTGAGGTGGAGCTGGGTAGGAGAAAAAATACTCAGATGGAAGATCAGCATGAAGTGCCAGCAGCTCAGATGGATGTGCAAGATCAACCACAGACATAAGACAGAGATGTGCTAGCGAGAGTGGCTTTGCATAAATCCCAGCGTACTATCAGGAGATCAGTTAGATATGGCATTGATGAGGTTATCTCCTATGCACTCATCACTGCTAATGGAGATTCAAAAAATTATGTAGAGGCTATGGAGAGTGAGGATCATGATTCATGGATGCAGGCCATGATGAAGGAGATGGAATCACTTGAAAAGAATCAGATATGGCAGCTAGTGGATCTTTTAGAAGGTGCTCGATCTATTGGCTCAAAGTGGGTGTTCACAAAGAAAGAGATACCTTCAGAACAAGGTGGAGTCAGATTCAAAGTAAGACTGATAACAAAGGGATACTCATAAAGAAAATGGATTGACTACACAGAAATTTTCTTTTCTATGGTGCATCATACATCTATTCGAATTTTATTGTCACTGATGGCACAGTACAACATGGAGTTGGAATAGATGGATGTAAAAATGACCTTCCTTCATGGCACATTGGAGGAAAGGATCTACATGAAGCAGCCAGATGGTTTCATGAAGATCGGATAGGAAGAAAAGGTGTGTTTACTTAGAAGATCTTTATATGGCTTGAAATAGTCTCTTCGACAGTGGTATCGAAGATTTGATAGTTTTGTTTTGAGCTTGGATTTCAGTAGATGTGAACATGATTGCTGTGTCTACGTCAAGAATATAGATGAAGAGGATGCTCTGTACTTGCTACTATATATAGATGTTATGCTCATAGCCAGTAGAAGCATAGAAGTTGTGAAAAGGCTGAAAAGGGCATTATCATCTGAGTTTGAGATGAAGGATCTGGATCTAGCTGAGAAAATTCTTGGAATGGAGATTTGCAGAGATAGGTGTAAAGAAGTACTCTATTTGTCATAAGAAAGATATGTCCAGAAAATTCTAGAGAGGTTTGGGATGGATAAAGCCAAACCTGTAGAGACGTCATTATCGAGCCATATATCTCTCTCCAAGTTACAAAGCCCCCAGTCAAAAAAGGAGAAAGAATACATAGAAAGAGTCCCTTATGCAAATGCTGTAGGTAGTATGATATACACTATGATGTGCTATAGATCAGATATAGCACATGCAGTAAGTACGGTTAGTGGATACATGACTAACCCTAGGAAGGAATACTGGAAAGCATTAAAATGGATATTGTGATATCTGCATGAAATAAGGAATTATGGTTTGGTGTTTGGTGGATAGCCTAAAGGATTTAAAGATAGAGGTTCGAGTTCTCTGGAAGGATTTGTAGATGCAAATTATGCAGAAGATCTTGATACAAGGAGGTCTACTACTAGATACCTTTTCTACGTGTATGGTGGACTAGTGTCTTGGAGATCAATCCTTCAGCCAATTACGGTCTTGTCTATCATAGAGACTGAGTATATTGGAATAATGGAGGTTGCAAAGGAAGCCCTTTGGCTTAGGAGGCTGATTGCTGAGTTGGAGGTGGAGCAGAGCAAGGTTACACTTTTCAGTGATAGTCAGAGTATTCTGCTATTGGCATAGAACCCAGTCTATCTTGCACGCATAAAGTATATAGACGTGAGGTACCATAGGATCAGAGAGTTGGTGGAGGAAGGTAAAGTGGAACTGATGAAGGTCTATACCAAGGAGAATCAGTCTGATGCACTCATGAAGGTACTCCCCAAAGATAGCTTTCAGATGTATGTGGCAAGGATGGGTTTGCTGAGAAGAGATGAGTTTACAAGGACTTGAAAGCACTAAGATGGAGAATGTGAGCTCAAAAGTGGCACTTCCAAATCTTGAAAATATGAGAAGATAGGTCATGGGAAGCAGAAGCAAGCCGAAAGAGAAATCAGCCCAGATAGCAAAGTTCAGAAACTGAGCCGGCTCATCTTGAGATTGAGCCAGCTAAGTTGAAAACTGGACTGGCTCAGTCTAGGACTGAGTTGGCTATGTCTTAGAGAAAATGCCGGCTTAGTTTTTGCAGATTTATTTTGTGTACGTGGGATGTTTGGGTTTTGGAAAGTTGTTCTATGAGCTTGGGGCTTGATCCTTTTGTAAAGTATAAATACTAAAAATAGGTCAAGATTGTATATGATGCTAAATTCCTTGAATAAAGCTTTTTTTTCTGGAAAACTCTTGTGCTCTCTTTCACTCTTTTCTCTTGAATCCATTATTTGCTTCTACATTGATCCTAGAAGATTGTTCCTTGTTGCTTGGCTAATCACCAGTGGCCATGCTGGTCTGAGAGAGGATAATTTATCCCAACACAGCTATCTCACATGCATTTGGTATGGTGGCCCTACAAAGCTCATGATAAAAGAAGGCCAAAGTAGCACTGCCCTAACTCATTTTCCCACATGTAGGGGTAGGTACAACAACTTCACGTGGGAATCGGACTTATTAGTGAACAGATGCGATAAGACATAGAATGAACACTCAAGCATGCCTCTACACAATCTCATCATCTGCATCATTTGGTAAGTGGTGGAATGTACCACGAAGCTAGTGAAATCTCAATGAAGACCCCGACAATATCGCCTCTAGCGGTCAGATCCCAAACAACTCCTTACAGAGGTCTGACCAAATGATCTGCATAGTATCGCTAATGGCAGGCCTATGCACCCATAAATATGAATCTCCTGACACCATTGTTAGATGTATGCCTTAGAAGCCAATCGGGCCGACATATTATTCTTTCTAAGATATAATTTTGTACTTGACCTATTAATTAGGACAGTTAATTCTATTCATGTAGTGAATGTGTCCATGAATCGTCCAGAGAATTAATAAGATAATGACACATATTCTTAAAAATTGATAATTTGAGGCATGTGTCATTGATGGTTAATTCTCAAATTGCTTTCTATTGGTGTAAAAAATGGACGGACGTCGAAGTTTGCTGAATTTGGAGAAGACGAGCTCGCCGATGAGACTTGCAAGATGAAGTCCTGATCGAAGTTGGCTCCAGCATGGATCTTCCGATAGTCAAGTTAGTTTTCTAACCAACAAGAATGGAGTACACAAGAGATTAGATTCAAAAAGAGAGCTTAGAGTCGAGAGGAGAGCTTAGAGTCGAGAGGAGAAACATATCTGAAGGGTTTCTTAAATAAGACCCTGCGCCCAACTCAAAGCATAGGAATAATTCTCTATGCCCCAAGGCTGCCTCTCTCTTCCTCCTCCATGCCAAGTTCATCTTCTCCCTATCCTCTCCATGCTCAAAGAAGTTTGGGATCTAATTTGATGCAATCTAGGCAAGAAAAAGGCGACATAAAGCTAGAAGGCTGCGCTGCTGCAAAGGACAACTGCTGATCTTCAAAAGCTATTTTGAAGATCCTTCAAATCAGATTCAGATCTAATTTTTAGAGACATGATAAAGAAGAAAAGGATCTTCAGATCCAACTCGAGTGGATATTGGTAGAGGCTAGGCACTTGCGTGGCTAGATTCAGAACCTTCCGCTACTTACAGGATCATCAACGGGTAATAGGATTACCCTGCATCAAGGTAAATTAAATCTAATTTAATTTATCTATATTTTATTTTAATTATTAGAATAATAAAAATTAGATCTGAAGCATCTCAAATCTAATTTAGATTAAAGAAATTTTTTTTAAAATATATCTCTTGATCCGATTAGATCTGAACGAACCTGATCTGGAAAATCAGAATTTTCCTTCAATTGGTATCAGAACCGAGGTTCTAAAGTGTTTAGATCTAATTTTAAATTTATTTTAATTAAAAAATAAGTGATTTTAGATGTCACATGAGATGTGATCAGATCTAAAATTAGAAAAATTAAAATTAAATGATTTGGATCTAAGATTAGAAAATATGCATGACTAGTTCTAAAATAGAATAGTTCTATAGAATAGTCTTGCATGTTTATAATTTAATTTGAATTAAATCATATTTTAGATCTATTTATTTACTATTTTTTGATATTATAATTATTATAATAACATCTAAAAAATAGTAAATAAAAATTATTTAATTTTAACATCATATGAGATATGATTGATGCATGTCTAGACTAGTTGTAGAATAGTTCTACATAGTTGTCTAGATTAGAGTTTATTTTGATAAGATCAATTTAAATCTAATTTTTTAGATTATTATGAGATAATTTAGATCTGAAAATATGCATGATTTGATACATGAGATGTATGCAAAATATGCCATGATTAGATCTAATTTGTATATGAGATATATGATATAGATCTAAAACTTATTTTGTAGTATTACATGTTCCTGATTAAGGCATTCCTCTTGGCCGTCCGATCATAAGAATGAAGAAGGATTTAAAGGCCCTCTCCTCCCATCCGATGGGGTGTTCTTATGATGTGTAGGGGTGCTGCGCGTTCGTCCTTAATCAGAAATTCCAAAACTTACTTTCTGCAAAATCCTAGATCCTGAAACCCCTAGGATTTATTGTGCATATTTTATTTATGAACCCTACTTAATTAAGAATTAAGATTATGAAATATTAATTAGGTCTAAAATTAAGAATTTTAGATCTAAGACATATTCATAATACTGGGTTCGGGCTTGGGTAGCTCAATTAGGTCTAAGCGGTTGATCAAACCGAATCAAGAGTTGGTTAGATGGGATCAACAATGCTTAAATTGACCAGCCTAATAGGATTAAGTCTGGGTCAAGATCGAGTCACGATCAAGCAAGACCTAATTAGGCTCAGAGGTTAGAGTCTGGATTGTAGGCTAACCCAATTGGTTCTGGCTCAATAATTTGGTGTCTAAGGTAAGTTTGGCACATACGACCGACTGATTTTTAATTGGAAGCTACTCGACCTGAATGCATTCTTGTACGAGTTAATGGCATATCCCTTCCACCGGTCTCACTTACCTGGCCATATCTGTTGACTCAGTTCTGATTTGAGGTGGTCAATAATCCGAGCTAACCCATGCCACTAGGTTAGTCATAATTGTTATGACTATGACAAGTCTAGTTTAATGAGACCTGAATCAATTCTTCCTAAGAAAAGATTAAGTCTGAGGTCTTCCACCATTGTAGATGTGCGGGCCCTTTCCCGAGGTTGATTGTTCTCGGCTGGATACAGTGGCTCAGTTGCACCGGAAAGATGCAACCATGTCTATTAGGCATTGGATGCTATGGGCTGGAGGATGAGTTGGGCTCAATATTTTGGATACGGTGAGAGACTCAATTAGGAATCCAGTCTGTGCAAATGGTGGGTCTGACTTAACTAAGGAGTGGATCAATATTTTGGATATGGTGAGATTCATGAATTAGAGACCAAGTTTGGGTGCACCATGATTAGAGAATCATTGAACAAGAGTTGTTCACTCATTGGCTAACCCATCACCAATAACTGTTAGGTGAGGTGATGAGTCAGTTGGTGAGACCAGCACCACCCACTAGAAATCATTAATCATGGAGATTTTCGCATCTCTACAGAGGGAGTGTAGGGATCCGAGAAAATAGTGGAAGCTAATTTATTTAAAAATAAAATTTTTAAATAAATTGGTCAAGTCATAATTACAGTATCTAACTAGAATCTTTGACTCTCTACAGAAAAATATCTGCGTCCAACCCATTAGCACGTATCCTGGACACACATAGACTGACCGGACCCAATTATAAAGATTGGCTCAGGAACTATAAAATTATTTTGGGTTTTGAGAAGTTAACCCATGTATTGGATCCAGGACCCTCCCACCTTACCAGCCCATCCATCCACTGAACAGAGAGCATCTCTGAAAAAATGGATAGACGAAGATAATAAGGCCAGATATTACATGTTGGGCTCGATGTCTGATGAGCTCCAGCGCCAACATGAAGATATCGGGACTGCTCGCCAAATGTTGGCTCACCTGCAAGAGATGTTTGGTGAACAGAGTCGCGCAGCCAAGTATCAAGTCACGAAATGACTTTTTAAGGCTAAGATGCATGATGGACAGTCAGTCCAAGATCACTGTCTGATGATGATCAAGGACTTGGAAGAGCTTGAGAAGCTCGGTGTGAAGTTAGACTTGGATCTGCAGAATGATATTATTCTGCAATCCTTGACTGATGCATATGGGCAATTCATCATGAATTACCACATGCATAAACTTCAAAATTTCCTTGGCCGAATTAATGAACATGCTGGTCACCGCTGAGCTTTCTATGAAAGGTTCTAAAGGCTCAGTTCTTGCTATGGAATGGACTTCTTCCAAAAGAAAGTCTTATGGAAAGAAAAAGAAGTCTGTGAAAAAGCAGAAGGTGGAAGGAGGAAAGAAGAAGAAGGCAGAGCCGAAGAAGAAGGCCGCTGTCAAAGAAAAGTATTTCCATTGCAACAGCGATGGCCATTGGAAGCGGAACTGCCCTACTTACCTGGCCACCCTGAAGAACAAGAAGGAAGGTCCTTCTGGAGGTATGCTCGTTATTGAGTCTAACCTTACGATTTCTTCTGCATCCAGTTGGGTGCTTGACTCTGGTTCTAGTGCTCATCTGTGCACTTCCATGCAGGGTCTTGAGGATAGCAGGAGGCTGAGGGATGGAGACATGATCCTACGCATCGAAAATGGAGCAAGAGTTGCTGCAGTGGCCATGGAAACATACCCTCTTCGATTACCATCTGGTTTAGACTTAGTTTTGAAAGACTGTTATTATGTGCCTGCAGCTAGCAGGAATTTGATTTCTATTTCATGCTTAGCACTAGAAGGCTATGTGATTACCTTCTTTAAGGACCATTGTAACATTCTTTATGAAAGAAATAAAATTGCAAATGGTTTCCTTATTAACGGTCTTTATCAGCTACATATTGATGTATCTATTCTAACTATCGAGCAAAATGTGAATGCCAAACGACCTAGGGATAGTCCAAATGATAGGTATCTATGGCACCTGAAGATTAGGTCATATAGCAGAAGATAGGATCAACAAATTGGAGAAAAATGGGCTATTGAGTCCATTGACTTTCGAGTCATATCCAACTTATGAATCTTGTCTTCAAGGCAAAATGACTAAACTCCCTTTTGTAGGACATGGGGAAAGGGCCACAGATCTCCTTGCCCTAGTACATACTGATGTGTGCGGCCCATTTGATGTGCCGGCTAGAGGCAATTTTGTCTACTTCATTACCTTTACCGATGATCTGTCTAGGTATGGGTATGTGTATCTTATGAGACACAAGTCTGAAGCTTTTGAAAAGTTCAAAGAATTCAGACATGAAGTAGAAAAATAAACTGGAAAAACCCATTAAGGTTCTTCGATCAGATCGAGGAGGTGAATACCTTAGCCAGGAATTCCTAGACTATCTCAAGAAAAATGGCATAGTCTCTCAATGGACTCCACCAGGAACACCTCAACTCAACGGGTTTCAGAACGGAGAAATCGGACTCTATTGGATATGGTTCCGATCCATGATGAGCTTCACAGACCTCCCTGAATTTTCTTTGGGGACACTCATTGTTAACTTCAATTTATCTACTGAATAGGGTTTCCTCTAAAACCGTTCCTACCACACCGTATGAGATATGGCACGGTAAGAAACCAAGTCTGAGTCATCTCAGAATTTGGGGTTGTCCGGCTCATGTCAAAAGACAACAAGCGGACAAGTTAGAGTTTAGGTCCTTCAGAGCTCGATTCATAGGATATCCTAAAGAGTCATTAGGATACTATTTCTACATTCCAGAAGACCACAATGTGATTGTGAGTCGACATGCCATCTTTCTTGAAAAATAGTTTATTCAAGATAGCGGCATTGGAAAGCAGATTAAGCTTGATGAGAAAGTCTCACAAGTACAACGAGCTAAGGACCAATTGGAACCAAATCAGGTTGAGCCAATAAGAACACTACCTCCTCCACCTCGTAGATCGAAAAGAGTTTTCCATCCCCCTGAAAGATACTTAGGTATTATTTCAGAGGAAGTAGAGAAAATGTTCCTCATAGGTAATGGTGCTCATGGTGATGATCCCAAAACCTACAACGAGGCGATATCAGATATCGACTCCGAGAAATGGCTAGAGGCAATGCAGTCAGAAATTGACTCGATGCACTCAAACCAAGTCTGGACCTTGGTAGATCCACCAGAAGGTATAGTACCTATTGGGTGTAAATGGATCTTCAAGAGAAAGATTGGTGCAGATGGAAATGTGGAGACATTCAAGGCTAGACTAGTGGCAAAAGGTTATAGTCAACGCGAAGGCATTGACTATCAGGATACCTTTTTTCCAGTGGCTATGCTAAAATCCATCCGCACATTGCTTGCCGTTGCAGCCTATTTCGATTATGAAATATGGCAAATGGATGTGAAAATGGCATTCTTAAATGGATATCTTGAGGAAGATATCTATATGGAACAGCCGCTAGGTTTCACATCCAGTGATACTGATCACAAGGTTTGCAAGCTGCAAAGGTCCATATATGGACTTAAGCAAGCATCTCGGAGCTGGAACACTCATTTCAATGATGTGATCAAAATGTTTGGTTTCATCAAAAATGAAGAGGAACCGTGTGTCTTCAAAAAGGTCAGTGGGAGCGCTGTTGTCTTCCTCGTATTGTACGTGGATGACATCCTCCTTATTGGGAATGATATTCCCATGTTGACGACAGTCAAAATATGGTTGTCCAAGAAATTCTCCATGAAAGACCTAGGTGAAGCATCCTTTATTCTAGGAATTAAGGTCTATAGGGATAGACCGAATAGGATGCTAGGACTTTCACAGAAGATGTACATAGAGAAAGTACTAAAGAGGTTTAGTATGGAAAACTCTAAGAGGGGATTAATACCCTTCAGACATGGTATTCATCTTTCCAAGAAGATGTGCCCTAGCACACCTGAGGAAATAGAATGCATGAGCAAGATCCCTTATGCTTCTGCAATAGGGAGCCTCATGTATGCCATGCTATGTACACGACCTGATATAGCCCATGCTGTGAGTGTCACAAGCAGATATCAGTCAAATCCAGGTGAAGAACACTGGACTTCTGTGAAATGTATCCTTAAGTACTTGAAGAAGAACTAAGGATATGATGTTGGTCTTTGGTAATGGAGAACTCCAAGTCCAGGGATACACAGACTCGGATTTCATGTCCGATGTAGATGATCGAAAGTCGACATCTGGGAGTCTGTTTGTGTGCAATGGTGGTGCTGTCAGCTGGAAGAGTTCCAAGCAAACCGTGATAGCAGATTCCACCATGGAAGCAGAATATATCGCTGCATCAGAGGCTGCGAAGGAAGCATTCTGGTACAAGAAGTTTGCTGCAGAAATCGGAGTAATGCCATCAGATGCCATTCCTCTATACTGCGACAATAATGGCGCCATAGCCCTTGCTAAGGAGCCGAGGTCTCACCAGAAATCCAAGCACATTGAGCGGCGATACCACCTCATCCGTGATTACCTCGAGAAGGGTTTCGTCGAGGTCAAGAGAGTCAACTCGCAGACAATGTGGCAGACCCACTTACAAAGCCGTTGGGCCAGCAAAAGATCGAAGCCCACCTTGAGAAGATGGGACTTAGACTTGTAGCCAATTGGCTTTAGGACAAGTGGGAGATTGTTAGATATATGTGCCCTAGAAGCCAGAATTGGCTGACACTTGTAATACACTTCTAGGGGCAAAATTATAATTTTGACTATAATCAATAAAATGGGTTATTTTCTATCACATATGTGTATTTAGTGTCTGTGATACATCCTTTGAGTTAATGGTAATGATAATTCATATTTTCAAGAGTTGAAAATTTAAGACATGAATAATCATTATTAACTCATAAAATGCTCCCGACCATAGGATCATCACGAGGATGGTGATTGATCCGGAAGGTTGGTGTACAATCGCTTCTCTTTAGTAGATGAGTCTTGAGTCTATGGTGTGGAGACACCAGAGCGAGAGTACAGGTACTCGTTAGAGAACGAGGGCACTGAGCGTGACCACCTCGAGTAGTCATTAGGAAAGTCTACCTTCTCGTCAATGACTGACTCGATGCTGCAGTGGTGTGTCTGGTTCTTTGACCTGAGGTGCATCGGCAGTTCACCTTGAGGGTGTTATAGTTTGACTACACCATAACTCGGTCTCCTAGCCATATCGGAACCCTGAGGTGTATGTTGGCTATAGCATGTTCATTGTAGGAACTGGATTGCATCAAGATGGAATCTATCTACCTCGGTGGTAGAGGAGCAGCCCTATGATGATCATGAGAATCAAGTCCAGAAGCCCATGGCCATGGCAGAGTGAAATAATAGAAAGAGTTTCTATTTAGGTTTTCACATCGGACTTGAATCGAATGATTACATCATATGACAGAAACTAGGGTTTGACGAGTTCACCTTAACCCTAATCTGATCGGGGCTCAAGATAGAAGAACTTAATCACACAGGTAGCTGCACCAAGAGGTTCGCATTCAGCTCTGATGGGTTGCCACCATATACTGCTAGGTGTCACTGGTGGATTTTGGGAGCAATTAGAATGATTTAGATGATCGATCATTCTAGCTGTTCGAATCAGAAGAGTTCTGATCCATCGAAAGGAGTTTCGATGATGTCGATGATAGAGATCATGACATATCCCATTACCATATAGAACTGAACCTAACTGGGTCACACAAACAAGGGTTTGAATCTGGTGATCATCAATTGAACTGATCCAGTTCAATTGATCTGAATGAGATTCAATTAGGTTCAAGAAAATCGTGCTAGCACTCGATTGAACCTAACGTTCTTCTTTTACTATCATAAATAGTTGTCCTGACTGAGCCAAAGGAGTTTGTGCTCAATCAGAGGCCTTCACTTGGTCTGACTGGAGCCTGTCCAGGTCAGAAAAGGGTTGTCTTATTTTGTAAGATAATACCTGCCATTTTTGGTCACCTGCCATTTCTCGTCCTTTGACTTTGGTCAAAAGTTGACCTTTGACTGGTCAAATGTTGACCATTGATACTTTGACTTCTGTCCATGTGTCATGCACCTATTGGAGAGCTGGTGGGGGCTTGTCCCCCTACCAGAACCTAGGCAAGGAGGAGGGTGCACGCCACCCTTGGCGTGCGCCCAAGCTTGGAGGCGCCCAGGAGTCCCTGTTGGATAGGGACTCCATCTCCTTTTTGGATTCCGATTAGACTCCTCCTAAGAACCAACTTTGACTGGTCTTAGGCACCATCTAAGGAGGAATCCAAGGGACTCTATTCCCACCAATCAGATTTAGATCTGATTTCACAAAGGGTTGTGATTGGTTGGGAAGAAGAGGAGTTGGATCATGCATAGTCTATAAATAAGACCCTGCGCCCAACTCAAAGCATTGAATAATTCTCCATGCCCCAAGGCTGCCTCTCTCTTCCTCCTCCATGCCAAGTTCATCTTCTCCCTCTCCTCTCCATGCCCAAAGAAGTTTGGGATCTTAAGTTGGTGCAATCTAGATGAGAGAAAGGCGACAGAAAGCTAGAAGGCTGCGCTGCTGCAAAGGACAACTGCTGATCTTCGAAAGCTATTTTGAAGATCCTCCAAATCAGATTCAGATCTAATTTTTGGAGACATGATAGAGAAGAAGAGGATCTCTAGATCCAGTTCGAGTGGATACCGGTAGAGGCCAGGCACTTGCATGGCTAGATCCAGAACCTTTCGCTGCTTATAGGATCATCAACGGGTAATAGGATTACCCTACATCAAGGTAAATTAAATTTGATTTAATTTATTTATATTTTATTTTAATTATTAAAATAATAAAAATTAGATTTGAAACATCCCAGATCTGATTTGGATTAAAGAAAAAAGTTTTTGAAATATATCTCTTGATTCGATCAGATCTGAACGAATTTGGTCTGGGAAATCAGGATTTTCCTTCATGGATCTCAATTGCTTGAGTTTGAATAGAAAGTCGAAGGCTTTCAAGTTTGACGGTGTTTCATTTATGCTGACTGTTGTTGGAATTGAAGGTCGGACTAACTGAGCTTCGAAGATCAGCCTTCACATTAATGGTGGTAGTTTACAACTGGGTTCTAAGTTTGAACCTTGATGAAGCTATCTTTGACAGCTTTCAAGAGTTTGACTGCTTTTAAAGTCGGCCGAGAGCAGGTGTAGGCATTTTAATTTAGTGGACTGGAGGCTAGAAAGAGATGGCAGATTATTTAATAAGGATCATGGCCAGGCTCTCTTGAAGGAGTTCGGTAGATATTCATAGTTGACTTGAATTTAGGATGCAGTACAGAAATTCGCTACTTGTGGAGTGGTTACTACTTATTCCGGATTGAAGGTCAGATTTATACTGATGGCGAGGTTCTCTTACTAACTCAAGTTCGTCTATCCAAGGTTCTTGGTGTAGAGCTGCCAAGATCTACAGCCCACAAGATGAAGTAGAGAAATTCGCCTGCCTTCAAGGTCAGCCACTAGACAAGATGGAACGGTTCTGGGGTTTGATATTAGTTGGAGGCCTGCTGTCTACTTTGAGCTAGGGATCAGATCCAATCGAATGGCAACTCCACTCACTATTCAAGTTCGTCTGGCCGAAGTTTAGTATGTCTCTGACAAGTTCTGTAGTTATCGGGAGAAGGCTAAGAGGATTGTAATTGAGGGGGTCATCTAGTGTGTAAGGTCTGAAGGCCGATCTTCTAGAACTTGCCAAGAATAGAAAATAATTTGGTTGAAGTTCGAACTTAACCGTCATCACTCCAAATAGCACTATACCAAGGTTGGACACCTGATTGGACTTTAGTGGAAGTCATTTTTTCTCCAACACTTGTTCTCCTAATTTCGAGTTCAAAGTTTGGATGAAGAAAGTACCAAAATCTATGATGCCTGACTTTCCGCTTTCGAGAGATGAAAAGATTTGGCATTTTTGAACTAGCGCCGAAGCTTCTTTAATATTGAATGACTCGAAATGACCTCAGCATTTGAAATTCTTTTCAGTGCGGAGCTCCATGTACGACACCATAAAAGCCCTATCAGATGTCAGCTGTAGCCATGATGAGAGAGACACATGGTAGACGAGGTTTGGGTGCAAGTGATTTGCAATCATAACTACCTCAAAACTTTTCTGACTATTTAAACATCTTCTTCTTCCTTTTCTTCCCCCATTTCGGTTCTTCCTCTCCATTCATTCTTTTTGCCTTTCGTCTTCTTCGAGCCTGAGAGCTTTGTTTCGTTCTTCCTGTGGCATCTTCTTCCATTCATCTTCCATTTTGCCAACTGCATCTCTGACATCTCCAATCACTTTAGGTTAGTGCCCTGACTCTTTCTTTAGATTTTCTTGCCTGCTCTTTTGTTCTTTGATACTTAGAAGTTTCTTAGGGGTGGGGTTGCTGTTCTTTCCATGTTCACCCGATTTATCTGCTAATTTTTTTTAATTTTTAGCAGTTTTTCTTGATTTTATGTGATCCAAAATGACTTCTAAAGTTTCTTAGTCAACTAGTTCAAGGAGTCCATCCAACCCGAGCTCTCCTAACCTCGGCCATAAGAATGAAATCGAGCCTAGGGAGGTAGCTCATCCAGGTTTTGCCCTAGAAACCATCCCTTGTTCTCTTTCTTCCGAAGACTTTTTCATAATCAAAATTCCGTAAGAAGTCCCTCCGGAGTATGAGTTGGAGCTTTCCGGATCGAGCGGCTAAGCTTGTGCCCCTCCCCCGGGTTGCTTCTATTTATACTCTGAAGCTTTTCGTGCTGGGTTATGACTTCCAATCCCTTATTTCGTTATAGTCCTTTTTCACTTCTTAAATATATCTTTGGTCTTAATTGTTCCGTACTCCTTTAGATTCATTATAGAATTTTGCCGTAGAGAAATCGCATGCACAATAGCTTGCGCAAGGCCCTATTTATAGATCTAGTCAAGAGTCCCTTCACATATGACTTTGAATAGGTTAAAACCAACATACAGAAGAACTCTCCCATGATCTCTATGCCCCACACCTCTTTTTTTAGATTTTTGTTGCACAAAAATAAGGAGAAATGATGTGGAATAATTTGGGATAAGAGAAAGTTGGCACACAACTCTTATCTCCTAAGAGTTTGAACTATTCAAACTTTTGACCCATTCAAACTTGATTTGAATGGGATGCCTCCATACATATCCATAAGGGTGCACACCATAAGGGGCGTGGCCTTCTTTTCCTCACGTAAATTTCATGTGGATGTGTGCCCTCAAATAAATTCTAGGGGGTGCATGTCATATCTCTTCTTTCCTGCAAAATTGGGTCAACCTTTGACCCTTGTCTTATTCCTATCTCATGGGATTTAAGACAAGCATTTTTCAAGTTCCATCCAATGGATTTATGTCAAGTCCTAATCAAGTTAGAACAAGCCTTGATCAGACCAGAACTTAGTCCAGTCAGATCAAAAAAAATTCATCTAGAATTTTTGGGAGAGGCTTGTCCAAATTTTATCTCATGATTTAAGGACAAGCCTTGTTGCCCAGGTATGGCTACCCAAGAGGGGGCCTGAATTGGGTTTCTAAAAAATTTTAGCCAATTTATACTCTAATGCAAATATGTGTTTGTAATTAAAAAAAACTTGAATGCTTATGGTGGATGAGTAATGTGTAGCAGCGGAATTAAAAGCAACTAACTAATGCAAATATGTAAAACAAATAAGAAAAGCAAGGAAAGCAAAATCACAAAATAAATACACAAAGATTTTATAGTGGTTCGGTGTAATCTTGCACCTACGTCCACTCCCCAAGCTATCCTCTTAGAAATTTCACTATAATCCGAGATTATAATGCATTTGTTTTGATCTAGGATCACAAACAAATCTAGTTGGTTTTGCCAAGCTTACCAACCACAATCCTATACTGATAGTTTTCTCGAGTTCACTATCAATCCAGTTGGTTTTAACCTAGGAGTACCAACCACAACCTTTATATTATCCAATTTTTGGCTTAGATCAACCTACACCCCAAGTTTTTTTTTTTCAAAGAAACTTGTAAAGAAACAAAAAAACAAGTATAAAAATTCAGCACAAAAATAAAAAGAAAAGAAACTCTTTTTGAAGTTTGATGGAGAAGCTGAAAGATGGCTTTTGAAGCTTTGTATTCTCTTCTTTGAAGATTGAGAGGAAGTTTGAATGAATGAGGATGATCACACTTGGAAGCTCTCTGAATTTGATGCACGAAGTTCTCTCTTTTCTTTCTTTTTCTTTAGATATTCAATGAACCTCACAATTTAAATGATTTCTACTTTCAATCTACTTGATCTTGCTTTCTAAATGTTTCTCTAGCCTTTTATACTCTTTGTAATAGCTTGAGGATTAGTTCTAGCCATTGAAAGCTTTGAAATAGCCATTGGAGTGGAGAAATGATCATTTAAAAAAGCTGCAGAAAACTAGCCGTTACGATCACTGGGTCGGCTCAGTTTATAGCTGGGTTGGCTCAGTCTCCTGGGTCTTGAAAAACTAGGTTTCTGCACTTTCTATCTTTTGCTTCTACTGAGACTAGGTCGGCTCAGTCTCAGATTGGGTCAGCCTAGTTTGCATGCCGAGCAGCCCATTTTGAAAAGGGATGACCTAGGGGTCGTCCCTTGGGTTGATCCTTTTGCTACAACTTAATTTTCTTCTAATTTATACATCCAAAAATTATGGGACTACCTCCAAAAGATCAGAAATCTTCTAAGCTTGTTCATGAGGCTTTCAAAAGAGATTTTCTTTAACTTTATAAAATTATGATTTTGCCCATTGTCATTTTTTCTTGATTTTCAATTTGATAAAATTATAATTTTAATTTGAAAACCTGAAAAGACCTACATCCATTCTCGAAACACATGGTTAAATACTTAAACACTCAAAGTTTGATAATCATTAAAATCAATCATGGGGTCAACAATCTTTTCCTTTTAAATGATGGCAAAATTTTGAGTATATGTATAAAAATATAATTTAATGTGTTTTAATAAATTAGCTAGTATAAGTTATGAAGTGATAATATACATAAACATAAATACACACTTCATGAAAGCTTCAATTAATCTTTCACATAATTTATATATTCATATCAAAATAATATGTCAATTCAAAATAATGAGTATTAAGGTTCCAAGCATGAAATTCATTGAGTTTCTTAAGTATTAATTCTTTAAGCATATACTCAATATACCTCTCTTCCTTTTTGACAACATAAAAAAGCTCATGAAAAAGAACAAAAAAAAATCATCAAAATTAACATCAAGACATTAAATTGAGAGATGTATCAAATTCATAAAGTCAAATCAAAGAAATCATCTCTTCTTTTGAATGAATATTTCTTTCTTTTCAAAAATTAGCTTGAATTCAAATATTATAGACTCTCCCCCTTTTAAATGAATATGATCTTTTAATTAGATTTTTAAATATACACTTTTAAGCTTTAAAAGGAATAGAGCTATTCAAAAGATTTAATCATGAAATCAAGTATAATATATACTTTAATATTCAATCTTTTTTTTTCTTAAAAATTTTAGTTAATTAAATTTAAAAAAGATATGTATCGAAAATATATCGAATAAAGTAAAATAAATAGTATCAAGGCAAATAATAATCATATTTTTAAATTTATTACTTTGAGTAAAAGTTATTTTAATATAAATAATTCATAAGAGTTTTGCAATACATATAAGAAATTTAGTATCAAATTCGACTTTTCAATGAGTTCCAAAATTAAATTTAAAAATTTATTTCTTAGAGCAAGAATATATTTTTAATTTAATTTAACTTTAATCAATTATCAATAATAATCATGCAAATCAAAATATGAAATCAGTATATTAATGATACCATTTTAAATAATTTTTAACATTAAAAAATAATTTGTTTATCTGATAGCACTTTAAATCAAGTAAATTAGATTGAATGAACACATAAAAGTACAAATTGAAAAGATTATAAGGTATTTAATGGAAAGTTTAAAATCAATAAGGCTCAAAATAAGGTAATTGATAGAGAATTTAAGATCATAAATTTATCAATATTTTTAATCAAATCAAATTAATAAATTTCTCTTATTTTTTATATTAATAGTTGGATTAGTTTACTTTTTAACTTTCTTCCTCTTTGTATTTCAAAATAAGCATATTTTAAATTTAGATTATCAAAATAATATATATATATTCATTCTTTAGCATTATCTTCCACTTTTTTTTATCAAAATTTGCATGCTTAAGCTTTATAATTTTTGTTACTCCCCCTTTTTTCTTTCAAGTTAAGCATAATTAATTGATACCACATTAATCTTAATTAATATAATTTTGACTTTTAAGTTCAGGTTTTCAAATTTGATTGATACCAAGTTAGTAATCATTTTATCTTTGGTATTTTCTTCCTCTTACTTTTGCAAACAAAGCTATTTTAAAATTAAATAAAATTTTAAGAGAACAAGCATCAATCGAGTGAATTAAGTATTAAATTATGTATTCAATTCAAATAAACATAGCATTCACTCATGTAAAAATAAATTTTATTTATTTATTTTTTATTTACTTTAAAAGATGTTTACAATGATAACAATCCATTAAAAATCCTAGAGTATGCTATGTAGATGTACTTCTCAATTTTAATTAATAAGAACTTTAGGCTTCAAAAATTTGAATAATATAGTCTTGAAAATACTTCTCTTCACTTTGATGTTAAAGTAAATTATTCAAACATGTATTACAAGAATTTATCTTAAATATTATAATAGCAAGAATATAATTATAAAAATTCATATTTGAAATAAAGCAACTATTTTTTTGCTAAAAGATAAATCAATAAAATATAAGACATTATAAGCTATCTAATTCCAAATGAATAAAACTAAAGTTTTCTTTAAAAATTTGGCTTTAAAGGAAAATGTCAACTTTCTTAAAATATTTTGCATGATATCAACTTCAAAAGATTTAAGAAGAGCATTTTTCAAATTCATTTTTGGATATATCATTCAAAGCAAATCATAAAGAGATTTGTTTAATTTTTCAGAAAATATCTCTTTCTCTTCTTAAGTAGTATCAATCAATTTGAAGCATAAATATATCAATTTTATAATTTATCTCAAGGTATAATATCAAAAATATATTTATGTAGATCAGATTATATGCAAGGATATTTTCTTCATTTTGTCAAAGATAAAGCAATAGAATACAAGACGATAATGATCTATTTGATATCAATCATTAAAGTTTTTGATTGAAAAAGATGAATCAATTTAAATTTAGATCAAATTATCTTGATAAGTTAATTTGAATTGATATCAACAAATCATGTAAAATAAAATATAGAGAGATATTCTGTTTAAACTTAAATCTTTTTCTTAAGAAATATCATTTAATCAAGTTCAAAAAGATATGAAATTCTTGATTTTATCTCAAATGACATCATATAAGCTATGGAAAACCAGATTTGAGATAAAACATTCTTTTCTTTTGCCAAAAAAATACAATAAAGTTCAAGACAAGAATGATATCATTTAATCTTTTTTTTTATTTTTCTTTTATAGCTTTAAAAGTAAAATCAAATAACAACTTTGAAAGGATTATGCCCTCAAGCCAATTTATTTTTTGGGATGTTCTTTGTCTTCTAGACTCATGTAATGACATTTTTAATAAATAAAGGCAATTTTTTTCATCATATGCAGTGTCTTATTATTATGATGAACCCTATAAATTAGGACTATGATTTTAGGATTATGATGAGATCATACTAGTGAGACCTAAAATCTTAAAACCCTAATTTAAATATTCCTAGTCGATGCGACATTGAGTTAGGGATCAATATTTTTCGGTAAGACTAGTACATTCTTTGTATGCTTAATTAAGAGGGTGATTGATCTCACAATAACCTATGTATGACACTAATACAAGAATGTGGGTGGTCATTAGAGAATGAGTTCACTGAATTGATCCGAATTGAGAATATCTAATGGAGTCTTATCTACATGTCAATAGATGGTTCTCATAGTAAAATTTGTGCATGTAATCCTTTGATCTGAAACTATCATAGAATCTTATATATATAAATCCATATTTTGGTTCAAACTCATTCATGACTCAGTTATGTATGGGATGTTTTGGATATGATAGATTATATATATGAAGGTTGCGAGTAGGTTAACATGGAATCGATCTTTCTTGGTAAGAGGAAATAGCATCCTACCTACTTCGAACAAATAATGATTTAAGAAAACTTTGATCAAAGCACGATTAGAAAAGGTTTCTAATGTTACATTAAATAAATCATTATCATAAGATTGAAAGAGAAATGAATATGATATTGGGGTTAACATATTTCCATACCTAGAGTCATATTCGGGATGCAGGGAGATCGAAGGATTTAGTTGTTAGATATATGTGCTCTAGAAGCCAAAATTGGTTGACACTTGTAATACACTTCTAGGGGCAAATTTGTAATTTTGACTATTATAAAAAAAATGGGTTATTTTCTATCATATATGTATATTTAGTGTCTGTGATACATCCTTTGAGTTAATGGTAATGATAATTCATATTTTCAAGAGTTGAAAATTTAAGACATGAATAATCATTATTAACTCATAAAATGCTCCCGACCATAGGATCATCACAAGGATGGTGATTGATCCGAAAGGTTGGTGTACAATCGCTTCTCTTTAGTAGATGAGTCTTGAGTCTACGGTGTGGAGACACCGGAGCGAGAGTACAGGTACTCGTTAGAGAACGAGGGCACTGAGCGTGACCACCTCGAGTAGTCATTAGGAAGTCTACCTTCTCGTCAATGACTGACTCGATGCTGTAGTGGTGTGTCTGGTTCTTTGACCTGAGGTGCATCGGCAGTTCACCTTGAGGGTGTTATAGTTTGACTACACCATTAACTCGGTCTCCTAGCCATATGAAACTCTGAGGTGTATGTTGGCTATGAGCATGTTCATTATAGAAACTGGATTGCATCAAGATGGAATCTATCTACCTCGGTGGTAGAGAAGCAGCCCTATGATGATCATGAGAATTAAGTCCAGAAGATCATGGCCATGGCAAAGTGAAATAATAGAAAGAGTTTCTATTTAGCTTTTCACATCGGACCTGAATCGAATGATTACATCATATGACAGAAACTAGGGTTTGACGAGTTCACCTTAACCCTAATCTGATCGGGGCTCAAGATAGAAGAACTTAATCACACAGATAGCTGCACCAAGAGGTTCGCATTCAGCTCTGATGGGTTGCCACCATATACTGCTAGGTGTCACTGGTGGATTTTGGGAGCAATTAGAATGATTTAGATGATCAATCATTCTAGCTGTTTGAATCAGAAGAGTTCTGATCCATCGAAAGGAGTTTCGATGATGTCGATGATAGAGATCATGACATATCCCATTACCATACAGAACTGAACCTAACTGGGTCACACAAACAAGGGTTTGAATCTGGTGATCATCAATTGAACTGATCTAGTTCAATTGATCTGAATGAGATTCAATTAGGTTCAAGAAAATCGTGCTAGCACTCGATTGAACCTAACGTTCTTCTTTTACTATCATAAATAGTTGTCCTTACTGAGCCAAAGGAGTTTGTGCTCATTCAGAGGCCTTCACCTGGTCTGACTGGAGCCTATCCAGGTCAGAAAAGGATTGTCTTATTTTGTAAGATAATACCTACCATTTTTGGTCACCTGCCATTTCTCGTCCTTTGACTTTGGTCAAAAGTTGACCTTTGATTGGTCAAATGTTGACCATTGATACTTTGACTTCTGTCCACCTGTCATGCACCTATTGGAGAGCTGGTGGGGGCTTGTCCCCCTGCCAGAACCTGGCAAGGAGGAGGGCACATGCCACCCTTGGCGTGTGCCCAAGCAGGAGGCACCTAGGAGTCCCTATTGGATAGGGACTCCATCTCCTTTTTGGATTTCGATTAGACTTCTCCTAAGAACCAAGTTTGACTGGTCTTAGGCACCATCTAAGGAGGAATCCAAGGGACTCTATTCCCACCAATCAGATTTAGATCTAATTTCATAAAGAATTGTGATTGGTTGGGAAGAAGAGGAGTTGGATCACGCATAGTCTATAAATAAGACCCTGCGCCCAACTCAAAGAGTATCTAAAATCAATTGAAAATCTATGCCCCAAGGCTGCCTCTCATCTCCTCCTCCATGCCAAGTCCATCTTCTCCCTCTCCTCTCCATGCCCAAAGGTGTTTGGGATCTAAGTTGGTGCAATTCAGATGAGAGAAAGGCGACAGAAAGCTAGAAGGCTGCACTGCTGCAAAGGACAACTGCTGATCTTCAAAAGGTATTTTGAAGTTTCTCCAAATCAGATCCAGATCTAATTTTTGGAGATGTGATAGAGAAGAAGAGGATCTCTAGATCCAATCTGAGTGGATAATGATAGAGGCCAGGCACTTATGTGGCTAGATCCAGAACCTTCCGCTGCTTACAGGATCATCAACGGGTAATAGGATTACCCCACGTTAAGGTAAATTAAATTTGACTTAATTTATCTAGATTTTATTTTAATTATTAAAATAATAAAAATTAGATCTAAAATATTTTAGATCTGATCTAGATCAAAGAAAAAAAAAATTAAAATATATCTCTTGATCCAATCAGATCTGAACGAACTTGGTTCGAAAAATCAGGATTTTTCCTTCAACTGGTATCAGAGCCAAGGTTCTAAAGTATTTAGATCTAATTTTAAATTTATTTTAATCAAAAAATAAGTAATTTTTGATGTCACATGAGATGTGATTAGATCTAAAATTAGAAAAAATTAAAATTAAATGATTTGGATCTAAGATTAGAAAATATGCATGACTAGTTCTAAAATAGAATAGTTCTATAGAATAGTCTTGCATGTTTATAATTTAATTTGATTAAATCATATTTTAGATCTATTTATTTATTATTTTTTGATATTATAATTATTATAATAACATCTAAAAAATAGTAAATAAAAATTATTTAATTTTAAACATCATATGAGATATGATTGATGCATGTCTAGACTAGTTGTAGAATAGTTCTACATAGTTATCTAGATTAGAGTTTATTTTGATAAGATCAATTTAAATCTAATTTTTTAGATTATTATGAGATAATTTAGAATCTGAAAATATGCATGATTCGATACATGAGATGTATGCAAAATATGCCATGATTAGATCTAATTTGTATATGAGATATATGATATAGATCTAAAATTGTTTTGTAGTATTACATGTTCCTGATTAAGGCATTCCTCTTGGCCGTCCGGTCATAAGAACGAAGAAGGGTTTAAAGGCCCTCTCCTTCCATCTGATGGGGTGTTCTTATGATATGTAGGGGTGCTGCACATTCGTCCTTAATCAGAAACCCAAAACTTACTTCTGCAAAACCCTAGATCCAGAAACCCTAGGATTTATTATGCATATTTTATTTATGAACCCTACTTAATTAAAAATTAAGATTATGGAATATTAATTAGGTCTAAAATTAAGAATTTTAGATCTAAGACATATTCATAATACTGGGTTTGGGCTTGGGTAGCTCAATTAGGTCTAAGCGGTTGATCAAATCGAATCAAGAGTTGGTTAGATGGGATCAACAATGCTTAAATTGACCAGCCTAATAGGATTAAGTCTGGGTCAAGATCGAGTCACGATCAAGCAAGACCTAATTAGGCTCAGAGGTTAGAGTCTGGATTGTAGGCTAACCCAATTGGTTCTGGCTCAATAATTTGGTGTCTAAGGTAAGTTTGGCACATACGACCGACTGGTTTTTAATTGGAGCTACTCGACCTGAATGCGTTCTTGTACGAGTTAATGGCATATCCCTTCCACCGATCTCACTTACCTGGCCATATCTGTTGATCCAGTTCTGATTTGAGGTGGTCAATAATCCGAGCTAACCCATGCCACTAGGTTAGTCATAATTGTTATGACTATGACAAGTCTAGTTTAATGAGACCTAAATCAATTCTCCCTAAGAAAAGATTAAGTCTGAGGTCTTCCACCATTGTAGATGTGTGGGCCCTTCTTAGGATTGATTATTCTCAGTTGGATACAGTGGCTCAGTTGCATCGGGATGATGCAACCATGTCTATTAGGCATTGGATGCTATGGGCTGGAGGATGAGTTGGGCTCAATATTCTGGATACAATGAGAGACTCAATTAGAAATCCGGTTTGTGCAAATGGTGGATCTGACTTAATTAAGGAGTGGATCAATATTTCAGATATGGTGAGATTCATGAATTAGAGACCAAGTTTGGGTGCACCATGATTAGAGAATCATTGAATAAGAGTTTGGGTGCCGATGTCAAAGAAAAGTGTTTCCATTGCAACAGCGACGGCCATTGGAAGCGGAACTGCCCTACTTACCTGGCCACCCTGAAGAACAAGAAGGAAGGTCCTTCTGGAGGTATGCTCGTTATTGAGTCTAACCTTACGATTTCTTCTGCATCCAGTTGGGAGCTTGACTCTGGTTCTAGTGCTCATCTGTGCACTTCCATACAGGATCTTGAGGATAGCAGGAGGCTGAGGGATGGAGACATGATCCTACGCGTCGGTAATGGAGCAAGAGTTGCTGCAGTGGCAGTGGGAACATACCCTCTTCGATTACCATCTGGTTTAGACTTAGTTTTGAAAGACTGTTATTATGTGCCTGTAGCTAGCAAGAATTTGATTTCTGTTTCATGCTTAGCACTAGAAGGCTATGTGATTACCTTCTTTAAGGACCATTGTAACATTCTTTATGAAAGAAATAAAATTACAAATGGTTTTCTTATTAACGATCTTTATTAGCTACATATTGATGTATCTGTTCTAACTATCGAGCAAAACATGAATGCCAAACGACCTAGGGATAGTCCAAATGATAGGTATCTATCGCACCTGAGATTAGGTCATATAGCAGAAGATAGGATCAACAAATTAGAGAAAAATGGGCTATTGAGTCCGTTGACTTTTGAGTCATATCCAATTTGTGAATCTTGTCTTCAAGGCAAAATGACTAAACTCGCTTTTGTTGGACATGGGGAAAGGGCCACAGATCTCCTTATCCTAGTACATACTGATGTGTGTGACCCATTTGATGTACCGGCTAGAGGCAATTTTGTCTACTTTATTACCTTTACCGATGATCTATCTAGGTATGGGTATGTGTATCTTATGAGACACAAGTTTGAAGCTTTTAAAAAGTTCAAAGAATTCAGACATGAAGTAGAAAAATAAATTGAAAAATCCATTAAGGTTCTTCGATCAGATTAAGGAGGTGAATATCTTAGCCGAGAATTCCTAGACTATCTCAAGAAAAATGGCATAGTCTCTCAATGGACTCCACCAGGAACACCTCAACTCAATGGGGTTTCAGAATGGAGAAATCGGACTCTATTGGATATGGTCCGATCCATGATGAGCTTCACAGACCTTCCTGATTTTCTTTGGGGATATTCATTGTTAACTTCAATTTATCTACTGAATAGGGTTCTCCTCTAAAATCGTTCCTACCACACCGTATGAGATATGGCACGGTAAGAAACCAAGTCTGAGTCATCTCAGAATTTGGGGTTGTCCGGCTCATGTCAAAAGACAACAAGCGGACAAGTTAGAGTTTAGGTCCTTCAGAGCTCGATTCATAGGATATCCTAAAGAGTCATTAGGATACTATTTCTATATTCCAGAAGACCACAATGTGATTGTAGTCGACATGCCATCTTTTTTAAAAATAGTTTATTCAAGATAGCGGCATTGGAAAGCAGATTAAGCTTGATGAGAAAGTCTCACAAGAACAATGAGCTAAGGACCAATTGGAACCAAATCAGATTGAGCCAATAAGAACACTACCTCCTCCACCTCATAGATCGAAAAGAATTTTCCGTCCCCCTGAAAGATGCTTAGGTATTATTTCAGAGGACAAAGAGAAAATGTTCCTCATAGGTAATGGTGCTCATGGTGATGATCTCAAAACCTACAATGAGGCGATATCAGATATCGACTTGAGAAATGGCTAGAGGCAATGCAGTCAAAAATTGACTCGATGCACTCGAACCAAGTCTGGACCTTGGTAGATCCACCAGAAGGTATAGTACCTATTGGGTGTAAATGGATCTTCAAGAGAAAGATTGGTGCAGATGAAAATATGGAGACATTCAAGGCTAGACTAGTGGCAAAAGGTTATAGTCAACGTGAAGGCATTGACTATCAGGATACCTTTTTCCTAGTGGCTATGCTAAAATCCATCCGCACATTGCTTGCCGTTGCAGCCTATTTTGATTATGAAATATGGCAAATGGATGTGAAAATGGCGTTCTTAAATAGATATCTTGAGGAAGATATCTATATGGAATAGCCGCTAGGTTTCACATCCAGTGATACTGATCACAAGGTTTGCAAGCTGCAAAGGTCCATATATGGACTTAAGCAAGCATCTCGGAGCTGGAACACTCGTTTCAATGATGTGATCAAAAAGTTTGGTTTCATCAAAAAATGAAGAGAAATCGTGTGTTTTCAAAAGGGTCAGTGGGAGTGCTGTTGTCTTCCTCGTACTTGTACGTGGATGACATCCTCCTTATTGGGAATGATATTCCCATGTTGACACAGTCAAATTATGGTTGTCCAAGGAAATTCTCCATGAAAGACCTAGGTGAAGCATCCTTTATTCTAGGAATTAAGGTCTATAGGGATAGACCGAATAGGATGCTAGGACTTTCACAGAAGATGTACATACAGGAAGTACTAAAGAGGTTTAGTATGGAAAACTCTAAGAGGGATTAATACCCTTCAGACATGGTATTCATCTTTCCAAGAAGATGTGTCCTAGCACACCTGAGGAAATAGAATGCATGAGCAAGATCCCTTATGCTTCTGCAATAGGGAGCCTCATGTATGCCATGCTATGTACACGACCTGATATAGCCCATGCTGTGAGTGTCACAAGCAGATATCAGTCAAATCCAGGAGAAGAATACTGGACTTCTATGAAATGTATCCTTAAGTACTTAAGAAGAACTAAGAATATGATGTTGGTCTTTGGTAATGGAGAACTCCAAGTCCAGGGATACACAGACTCGGATTTCATGTCCGATGTAGATGATCAAAATCAACATCTGGGAGTTTGTTTGTGTGCAATGATGGTGCTGTCAGCTGCAAACCATGAAAACCATAGCAGATTCCACCATGGAAGCAGAATATATCACTGCATCAGAGGCTACGAAGGAAGCATTTTGGTATAAGAAGTTTGCTGCAGAAATTGGAGTAATGCCATCAGATCCATCCTCTATACTGCGACAATAATTGGCCCATAGCCCTTGCTAAGGAGCCGGGTCTCACCAGAAATCCAAGCACATGACGCGATACCACATATCTCGCGATTACCTTGGAAGGGTTACGTTGAGGTTAAGAGAGTCAACTTGCAGACAACTATGTAGTAGACCCATTACAAAGGTCGGTTGGGACAACAAAAATTCGAAAGCCACCTTGAGAAGATGGGACTTAGAATTGTAGCCAATTGGCTTTTTAGGACAAGTGGGAGATTGTTAGATATATGTGCCTAGAAGCCAGAATTGGCTACGACTTGTAATACACTTTTAGGAGCAAATTTTGAAATTTTGACTATTATCAATAAAATGGATTATTTTCTATCACATATGTATATTTAGTGTCTGTAATACATTCTTTGAGTTAATGATAATGATAATTCATATTTTCAAGAGTTGAAAATTTAAGACAAGAATAATCATTATTAACTCATAAAATGCTCCCGATCATAGGATCATCACAAGGATGGTGATTGATCCGAAAGGTTGGTGTATAATTGCTTCTCTTTAGTAGATGAGTCTTGAATCTATGGTCTAGAGACACCGGAGTGAGAGTACAGGTACTCGTTAGAGAACGAGGGCACTGAGCGTGACCACCTCGAGTAGTCATTAGGAAGTTTACCTTCTCGTCAATGACTGACTTGATGCTGCAATGGTGTATTTGATTTTTTGATCTGAGGTGCATCGACAGTTCACCTTGAGGATGTTATAGTTTGACTATACCGTAACTCGATCTCGTAGCCATACGAAACCCTGAGGTGTATGTTGGCTATGACATGTTCATTGTAGGAACTGGATTGCATCAAGATAGAATCTATCTACCTCGATGGTAGAGGAGCAGCCCTATGATGATCATGAGAATCAAGTCTAGAAGACCATGGCTATGGTAGAGTGAAATAATAGAAAGAATTCTATTTAGCTTTTCACATCGGACCTGAATCAAATGATTACATCATATGACAGAGAATAGGGTTTGACGAGTTCACCTTAACCCTAATATGATCGGGGCTCGAGATAGAAGAACTTAATCATACAGATAGCTGCACCAAGAGGTTCACATTCAGCTCTGATGGGTTGCCACCTATACTACTAGGTGTCACTGATGGAATTTAGGAATAATTAGAATGATTTAGATGATCGATCATTCTAGCTGTTCGAATCAGAAGAGTTCTGATCCATCGAAAGGAGTTTCGATGATGCCGATGATAGAGATCATGACATATCCCATTACGATATAGAACTGAACCTAACTGGGTCACACAAATGAGGGTTTGAATTTGGTGATCATCAATTGAGCTGATCTAGTTCAATTGATCTGAATGAGATTCAATTAGGTTCAAGAAAATCATGCTAGCACTCGATTGAACCTAACGTTCTTCTTCTACTATCATAAATAGTTGTCCTTACTAAGCCAAAGGAGTTTATGCTCATTCAGAGGCCTTCACCTGATTTGACTGGAGCCTATCCAGGTCAGAAAAGGATTGTCTTATTTTATAAGACAATACCTGCCATTTTTGGTCACCTACCATTTCTCGTCCTTAGACTTTGGTCAAAAGTTGACCTTTGACTAGTCAAATGTTGACCATTGACACTTTGACTTCTATCCACGTATCACGCACCTATTGGAGAGCTGGTGGGGGCTTGTCTCCCTACCAGAACCTTGCAAGGAAGAAGGCGCACGCCACCCTCGATGTGTGCCCAAGCAGGAGGCGCCCAGGAGTCCCTGTTGGATAGGAACTCCATCTCCTTTTTGGATTCCGATTAGACTTCTCCTAAGAACCAAGTTTGACTGGTCTTAAGCCGCATCTTAAGGAGAAATCCAAGGACTCTATTCCCACCAATCAGATTTAGATCTAATTTTACAAGGGTTGGTGATTGGTTGGGAAGAAGAGGAGTTGGATCAACGCATAGTCTATAAATGAGACTTGCGCCCAACTCAAGGAGTATCTGAAATCAATTGAAAAATCCAATGCCCAAAGGCTACTCTCCTATCCTTCCCTTGCCAAGTCCATCTGTCCCTCTCCTCTCCATGCCTCATTTGTTTGGGATCCAAGTTGGTGCAATTTAGATGAGAGAAAGGCGACAGAAAGCTAGAAGGCTGTGCTGCTACAAAGGACAACTGCTGATCTTTGAAAGGTATTTTGAAGATCCTCCAAATTAGATCCAGATCTAATTTTTGGAGATGTGATAGAGAAGAAGAGGATCTCTAGATTAAATCTGAGTGGATATCGGTAGAGGCCAGGCACTTGCGTGGCTAGATCCAGAACCTTCCAGTGCTTATAGGATCATCAACAGGTAATAAGATTACCCTACGTTAAGATAAATTAAATTTGACTTAATTTACCTAGATTTTATTTTAAATATTAAAATAATAAAGATTAGATCTGAAACATCCCAAATTTGATCTGGATCAAAGAGAAAAAAATTTAAAATATATCTCTTGATCCAATCAGATCTGAACGAACCTGGTCCAGGAAATCAGGATTTTCCCTTCAGCATGGTAAATTTCACTAAAGTGTATGTTTGATATTTTCATCAAAATTTCACATCTTTTGGGTAGTCATGATACGTTGCTAGACGTCAATCATGTCTTATGAGTTCGATCAAGTTAAAATTTTAATTTGATCATTAAATTAGAAAGTATTCTAAGTTAAGACAAATTGGGTTGGCTAGTTTTCACCTAAATCAGTTTGGTTGAGTTCTAACTAGATTAGGTCAAATCACACCCAAACTCACTGCTGGTTAGATGTGGAATCTAATGGGTCACACACAAAAAGAATTAATTGAGGGTCTAGTTATATTAGACCATGTTTGCAAGATGAATATGCTAGCACATATTAGCAAACCCTAGCACAGGATTCGAATTGGATCGAATCAGCTGTCGATTTGGGCTAATTTAGATCCGATTTGACAAATAGGATTTGGTCTTGAAAGTTGGATTAATTTAGATTGATTGGGCTTCAGATTGGACATCTCATATTTGCATCCCACATGCCAGAGAGTCTCTCTCTTGTGTGTGGGAAGTATTTCATGTGCAAAGGACACTTTGGCACATGGAATAAGATAATGCCTACCTTCTTTGACTTTTCCCATATATTATGTCGCATAATTTTTTTTTTAATTGGCATGGACATCAGATATGGGGCATAGAAGAGTCCTTCTACAGATAAAAGACTTCCTTTTCTTTTAAATTTTTTCGCCCATGTTGTTTTGTCGCCCAAGATACCTTGCCACCTACTCCTCCTTGACGTCTCTTGGACCAAGTCCAAAGCTCTTGGGACTTTGACTATTCAAAGATTTCTTCCATGCCTTCTTGCTGAGTGGGCATCCCATTTTAGAGCCATTGGATGGCTTTGTATCATGATCTAATGGATGAAAAGGGTGGCGCCAAGGATGATGCATCGAGGCTCTTCATAAGAAAATACGTAGAATTAGTTCGAAGAGTCTTTCTACTTTAAGGCACCTCTTGGACTAAGTCTAATCTCATTTTTTTCTAATAAAGTATGAGATTGGCTGATGGGGCATGAGAAATGGAAAAGGAAAGGGTGTGAGATTTTTGTTGGCATCCTTACATACATTATAAATAAGGGTGTGCATCAAGAGTCCGGTGTGGTGAACATTATCTTTACTTTCTTACAAGAGTTTCTTTTTATCCAATTTTCTTTCTTCCTTTCTCTTGTCCAGACCTTGTTTTTATAAGGACAAGAAGTCATCTTAAGACTAAGAGATTAGGAAAAAAAATTAAGAAGACAAAAGAAAAAAAAAGAGAGATAAGGAAAGGCAAGGAAGGTGACATAAAGGCTTAAGAAGGTCTTGCCCATTTAATTGAAGTTCTTATTACAAGAATTTTAATTATATAAATCAGAGGTGCTAGTGTCTTGATCAAGTCTCTGTGTGGATCAACGTTGGAGGGTGAACACGTGGGCACCTGGTGGAACCCCTGACAGACTACTACCGACAATCAGGGTTAATTTAGGGTTTAGCGATAAGAGGTATGTTCTAATACTTTCTTTTATATTACAAATGCATGTTATATGATTTAATTGCTAATAAGGTGGTCTTAGGGTTTTGGGTTTGGTTTATTTTGATTTTATATTTTGCTTTGAAATCCATGCTTCCATTATATACACCAAACCTATCAGTGGTATCGGAGCAAGCCTTATTAGGTTAAATCATATAATGCTTTGCTTATAAGTATAATGGCATAAATGAAAAATATGGATATAATATTTTTTAGCATATTTTTATTTATATGATGAGATCATATTCTTTTACTTATCATAATGAGATTATGTTGTATATATTATTCTGTAAAGGTTGCCCTGATATAGTGGAAAGTATTCACTATATAATGATGGTTGTCCTAGAATAATTATACATGTTAATAGATATATATATATTATATTTGATGCTATTAGGATATTTAGTTTGATTTAAATCAGTATGTATATCGAGACCTTTTAAATCCGCTCTATGAAAAATTATATCTAAGTTGTAGTGTAATTAATCTATAGCTGAATCAATCAGGATGTCTAATTGATCAATTGGTGTCTAGAAAAAATGGTTCATGATTGGTAAAAAGAACATGATTTTTAATTGGTTCCATTGTCTAACCTGGCCAATTTATTGGTGTCTAAGAAAAGCAATGGGGGGCTCCCACTTCTCTCCCATTTACCTAGCCGATTCGATTAATTTAATTCCAGATTGAAATGATTAGTATTATATTCACTATATTAAGGCTTTCCTTCATACTAATTTCTTATTATGTCCTGAACCATATTAATTCTATTGTGTAAACATAAGATCTATTATGGGGAATGATGTAATATTAATCTAATGCATTGAGATACTTACAGCATTTTGAATATACTACTTTGTTGTGTAACCATAAAAGTAGTTATATTTTATTATGATTGTATAGAAATGAAGGGTTCTACTTAAACTAAAACATTAAAGTTTGTTGTGTTAACACAAAGCTATTAATGTTTTAAAGGCAAAAGTTAAATGAAAGTTGTATTAAATGCAATTGGAAAGAGTTTCCTACTTATGAACTTATAACAGGTTTGTTGTGCAACCACAAGACTTTTTATAAGGAATTAGGATCTTATTCTCACTAAGAAAATCTATGAGAGGGTTATGTTTTTTAGTGGGAGACATAATTTAATTAAAGTCCTAATTTAATTATGTTTGTCATCATGAGTTGTTTGCTTATATATTATTCTTTATTATATAGATAAATGGCTTCTTCACTTTCATTACGTTCAATTTTGGATTGAAATAAATTGATTGGTCAAAATTATGTTGATTGATTGAGAAATCTTAAAATAGTACTCAATCAAGAAAAACTCTCCTATATTCTTGATGCCCCTGATCCTAAGCCATTAGGAAATGATGCCATAGATGAAGATAAGTCCCATACTAGATGTGGCAAAATGATTTTCTTACTATGAAATGCATTATACTTGCCTCTATGAATAATGAATTACAGAGACAGCATGATGGCATGGACACTCAATCCATATTACTCAATCTAAAAGAGTTTTATGGAGAGCATAGTAGGACTGCTAGATATGAGATATCAAAGCAATTATTTCGTGCAAGAATGACAGAAAGAACATCTGTACAAAATCATGTTTTGATGGTAATTGACCTAATCACTCGATTAAGTCAATTAGATTTTGTTATGGATGGAGAGTTAAGTCAGGATTTGATCTTGCAATTACTCCCAGAATTATTTTCTCAGTTTGTCATGAACTATCACATGAACAAACTAAATTCTTCATTACCTGAGCTATTAAATATGCTCAAGATAGCAGAAAGCCATATCAAGAAAGATAAGGCTCCTCTTCTTCTTATGGATGGGATCTCTAAGAAGAAGGCAGGCAGAAAGGGTTTAAAAAGAAGGTTGAATCCTAAAAGTGGTATAAATAAGAAGAAAAAGGGGAAGAAGGTCTTCGGATAGATGACCTATTTTCATTGCGGCAAAATAGGTCATTGGAAGAGAAATTGCAAGGCTTACCTTGCAACCGTGAAGTCTGGTGCAAATAATGCACCAAAAGGTATGTATGAGATACATACTATATTATCATTAAATTCTTTCATTTTAAATTCTTGGGTATTAGATACCGACTGTGGTTTTCATATCTACAAATCTTTGTAGGGGCTGCAGAAAATTAAGAGTTTGAAGAAAGGTGACTTCAAACTCTATGGCGTTGGAGGAGATTCTATCCAGGCAGAAGCTGTAGGGACAAAAATATTGAAGTTACCTTATGGAAAGATCTTAGAGCTTACAAATTGTTATTATATGCCTAAGATCATTAGAAATATTATATCTATACCCTTGTTATTAAAATAAGGTTATAGTCTTAATGTAACGAGCGAAGGTTGCTCGATCAAATATTCTAATGAAAATATTTGTTTTGGCATATTTAGCAATGGTTTGTTGACTCTATGTTTGGATGATAATATATTTCATATTGATGAAAATAGAAAATGTAAGAGAGATGACATAAATAATACTTTACTTTGGCATTGTTGATTAGGTCATATTAGTGAGGCTAGGATTAACAAGTTATACAAAGAAAAGTTCTTTGATCCTTTTGATTATGAATCATTAGGAACTTGTGAATCATGCCTCATAGGTAAAATGACCAAGATTCCATTTAGTGGACATGAAGAAAGAACAAAAGAGTTATAGGACTTGTACATACAGATGTATGTGGTCCTATGATAACTCAAGCTAGAGGAGGATACTCTTATTTTGTAACGTTTACTGATGATTTATCTAGGTTTGGATATGTGTATCTTATGAAACACAAATCAGAAGCCTTTGATAAATTTAAAGAGTATCAAAGTATGGTCGAAAAATAAATTGGATAATGTATAAAAATCCTTCGATCTGAACGAGGAGGAGAATACTTATCTAGTGAGTTTCTAGACTATCTTAAATTTAAAGGGATTCTTTATGAATGGAGACCTTCTTATACACCACAATTAAATGGTGTAGCCGAAAGGAAAAATCGTACCTTATTAGATATGGTACGATCCATGATGTGCTTCACTGAATTATCTATTTCCTTCTGGGGTCATGTTCCAGAGACTGCAATTTACATCTTGAATAGAGTACCTTTTAAGTCTGTATCTAGTACTCCGTATGACATATGGAGAAATAAGAAATCAAATCTTAAGTATCTTAAGATATGGGGTTGTTCAGCATATGTCAAAAGAAATTTTGGACATAAACTTGATGCTAGATCAGATAGATGTTTATTTATAGGATATCCTAGAAATAGTATAGGATATTTATTCTACCATCCTACTGAACAAAAGGTGTTTGTAAGTAGGCATGCCATTTTCATGAAAAAAGAATTTATCCTAGAAAAGGGCAGTGGCAGAAATATTGAACTTAGTGAAGTTCAAGAAAAATCAAATAGAATATTTCTCAACCATATAATCACATAAAAGAACCAGAACACATAACTCCTATCCGTAGGTCTAAAAGAGCAAGAAATTCACCTGTTAGGTATGGGTTCATTATTGAGAATAATGAAGCCCAAGTCAAAAGTACGAACCTCTGACCTATATGGAAAGTCAAAAGTAAGGACTCTTACAAATGGACTGGCTTGCCATGCAATCCGAAATAGAATCCATGCACACCAACAAAGTATGGACTTTGGTGGATGCACCAAAGGATATAAATCCTATTGGATGCAAATGGATTTTTAAGAAAAAGATTGGAGCTGATGGTCAAATTGAAACCTATAAGGCTAGACTGGTGGCTAAGGATTTTAGGCAAAAACAAGGGATTGATTATGATGAAACATTTTCACCTATGGCCATGCTCAAATCTATTCAGATTATGCTTGCTATAGTAGCATACCACGATTATAAAATATGGCAAATGAATGTAAAGACTGTCTTCCTTAATGGTTTCCTTGAGGAGGAAGTCTATATGTCACAGCCAGAAGGATTTGAGTCAAATGAGAGACCAAATTAGGTATGTAAACTTAAGAGATCCATTTATGGATTAAAGCAAGCATCAAGGAGTTGGAACATTCATTTTGATGAAACAATAAAAGAGTTTGGTTTTATCAAGAATGTGGATGAACCATGTGTGTACAAGAAAACTAGTGGAAGAACAATAGTATTCTTGGTTCTGTATATAGATGACATACTCCTCATTGGGAATGATATCTCAATGTTACAAATAGTCAAATTATGGCTATCAAATAATGGTGTATATATGTTATCACAATCTGTTAATGTAGTCTATTCTACTGGCAAGCATTCTAGATTAGATAGTGTATCAGATATCTACTTATGGCACTGTAAGCTAGGTCATATAAACAAGAACAGGATAAACAGGTTGACTCAAGAGGAAATCCTCAAAGTCAATGATTGTGAATCACTTCCAACCTGTGAGTCCTGTCTTCTTAGTAAAATGATCAAGTCATCTTTTACTAGAAAAGGTGAGAGAGCTAATAAGCTCTTAGGTCTAGTACATACTGATGTATGTGGATCAATGAGCATAAGTGCTAGAGATGGATATGTTTACTTCATCACTTTCACAGATGATCTATCTAGATATGGATATATTTATCTGATGAAACATAAGTCAGATTCTTTTAAAATATTCAAATAATTCCAAAGTGAAGTAGAAAAATAAACTGAAAAGAGTATTAAAACTCTTTGATCTGACCGAGGAGGAGAATACCTTTCTGGTGAATTTCTCATATATCTAGGAGAAAATGGGATTCTCTCCCAATGGACTCCTCCTGGAACACCATAGAATAATGGTGTGTCTGAAAGAAGGAATCAGACTATATTAAACATGGATGGGATTTGCTAGCTTGTCGATATCCTATTGGGGATATGCACTCGAATCGACTTGTTATCTATTAAATAGGGTTCCAAGTAAGTTTGTAGTTAAAACCCCTATGAGATATGGACAGGGCGTAAGTCAGCACTCTCACACCTTAAGGTTTCGGGGTGCCCGATTTATATCAAACAATTAATTACAGATAAATTGGACCTAGGTCTGACAAGTGTATATTCATAGGGTACCCAAAAGAGACTGAAGGATATTATTTCTACCATGCTGATGAACAAAAGGTGTTCGTCAGCCTTAGGACAACCTTTTTGGAAAATAAGTTTCTTGGTGAAGGAACTGTCGCCTCTAAGGTTGAACTTGATGAAGTTTAACAGATAGAAAGTCCAACACAGAATGTTGAACCTAAGTCAGATTTGATCAGATCAGATCCAAAGCCTAGTGAACCCACACCATTAAGGCGATCCGATAGAGTACCGCGCCATCTAGACAGATACTATGGATTCTTGATCTAGGATGGTGATTCCATCGAACTTGATGAGAATGATGAGGATCTGATCACTTATATGGATGCGATACAGAGATCCGACTTTGAAAAATGGCTAGAAGCTATGAGATCTAAAATGGATACCATGAAGATCAATGATGTATGGTCATTAGTTGATCCACCTGAAGGGATTAAATCCATTGGGTGTAAATGTGTATTCAAAAGAAAAAGAGGCACATATGGAAAGGTGGAGACCTATAAAGTCCGTCTGATTGCCAAGAGGTATCGTTAACGTTATGGTATTGACTATGATGAGACATTCTCCCTAGTGGCAATGCTCAAATTCATTCGGATAATGCTTGCAATAGCTGTCCACCTGGACTATGAGATCTGGTAGATGGATGTGAAGATGACTTTCCTAAATAGAGAGCTAACCGAAGAGGTGTATATGATATAACTTGAGGGGTTCATATCCACAGATGAGTCCAAGGTGTGCAGGCTTCAAAGATCCATTTATGGATTAAAGCAAGTATCTCGGAGTTGGAACATGCATTTTGATAAAGTGATCAAAATGTATGGTTTCATTAAGAACGGAGAAAAACCCTGCATTTACAAATGGACAAATGTTCCAATAGTGATATTCCTTATTTTGTACGTGGATGATATTCTCTTAATCGAAAATGACATCCCTGCACTACAAGGAATAAAAGTCTGGATGTCATCATAGTTCTCTATGAAGGACTTGGGTGAAGCATCCTACATCCTAGGGATAAAGATCTATAGGGATAGATCTAAAAGGATGCTTGGTATATCCCAGTCCACGTACATAGAAACTATGCTAAAGAGGTTCAGCATGGAGATTTCAAAAAGGGGTATCTTCTGATAGGCCAAGAAATTTCTCTCTCTAAGAAGGATTGTTCGACAACTCTTGAAGAGAGAGAGCGTATGAGTAGAATTTCATATGTTTCGACAGTGAGATCTATTATGTATGCAATGACATGTACGAGATCAGACGTGGCATAGTCACTAGGAGTATTGAGTAGATACCAGTCTGACCCTGGAGAAAATCACTGGAAGGTGGTTAAAACCATCCTTAAGTATTTGAGATATACTAAGGACCAATGGTTGGTTTATGGTGAGTCAGATCTGAAACTTATAGAATTTACAGACTACAGCTTTCAATCTGAGCATGATGACAGTAAAAGTATGTCGGGGTATATCTTTACTTTAAATGATGGAGCCATTCATTGGAAAAGTTTCAAGCAGCATACAGTGGCTGACTCTGTTTGCGAAGCAGAGTACATGACAGCATCAGATGCAGCAAAGAAAGCTGTACGGCTGAGGAAGTTCATCACCGAGCTCGAAGTAGCACTCTCCATTGATGGTCTAGTCCTGCTCTACTACGATAGCACTGGCGCCATAGCTCAAGCAAAGGAACTGAAGGCACATCAGCGGACAAAGCACATTCTGCACAACTTTCATTTGGTTCGGAAGATCATGGATTGTGGTGATGTCGACCTTCAAAAGATCGATGAAAAGGAGAATCTAGCCGATTGCTTCACTAAAGCCCTAGCAATCAAGGAGTTCGACAACCATTAGTCGAAGATGGATATTAGATACTGTGCTGAGTGGCTTTAAGACAAGTGGGAGTTATTGAAAATTATGTTCCAAAGCCAATCATCAGCCCGTTGATGGTTGAGATATTGTAATTAATTTATTAATTAATAAAAAAATAGTTTGGTATTTTTTTTTTATCATAAATTTACATCTTCTAATGAACTCTATAGTTGTGATGAAGTTCTTAGGACTATTTAGTTTTGATAAAGAGAGGATTTATCAATTAGTTCTTAAATTTATTCACGACCAAATGATAGGCTGTTAATTAGGATGACAACATCTATCGAGCATAGGTCGCTATATGCCATATAGGTTGGTTGTCCTCTTAACCAAGGAGTGTGGAGACATTGATATGGCATACAGATAAGATGTATGGGTACATCATCATTGAACATGACCAACTCTAGAGCATTCTGCTGTCGAGAATATCTTTAATGGGATATAGGTATAAGTATTCCTTAGACTTGAGATCACCTCAGTGACTTGCAAGCAACTCACTATACTTTGGTACCAAACTAACTAAATTTTTAATTTAGCAATGAAAGGCTTTTGAGCACAGTCAAGTACTTGCAAAGTCGGAGTGTGATCAAGAAGGAATTGACCACTCCAAGAGTTGGGGAAGAATGTATCACTGTATTTCAATATAGCAAAACCTTGGCCAAGATAATCCATCAGATGGATTTGATATTTTAAAATACAATGTGGACAACCTAATTAGAGTTGATAGTTGAACTCTGAGGTGTCCTACGAGCATTGTGGTCAAGGGGATGAACTATATGAAAACTATATTCGCATGGGTTCTAAGGATGGTGTCCTACGCCTTTCGACCTATCCGACCATCGAGTATCATTGCTACATGGTCACTTTAATTGGTATAGAAATTTATTTCTATGCTACCGACTTAGGTTCGAACCTATGAGGTCACACACATTAAAGTTCATATTTCGATCAGATGGTTGATAAGCGATTTAGAATCGTTTTAGGATTAAACAATCAATACGATTGATGTTTGACCTAGTGCAAGTATTACAGGAGGATCAATTAGCAATTAGATTGCTAATTAGCTTAATTTGATTAACCTAGAAGGCTGAGATTAAGTCTAATTAAATATGATTTAATTAGATTTAGTTTGGGCTTGATTGGATCAAGTCCAATTGGCTTATTGGATAAGTCGAGTGCAAGAAAAAACTAGTCGTAGTTTAACTAGGATCGGATCAATCCAATTTTCTAATTTGATTAAAAAATTAAATTAAAATTAAATTAAATTAAATTTGATTTAATTAAATCTTTAATTGAGTTAGAATCTAATTTAATTTAGTTGATTTGATTTTGATTTAATTTGGTTTGAGAAACCATGTTTGACCAAGTCATAGAGGAATCCAAGTGAGACTTGGATTCCACCTTGCGCCACCTTAGTCCTTCACGCCCCATGCCCACTCTTTTTATGCAATAGAGAGTCTCTCTCTGGTTTTCATGCACACCCCTTCTCTCTCTCTTATTCTCATATGGTTATTTGGTAGTTGACCAAGTCTAAGAGGAAGTTAGTTTTGATTTAGGATTCTATAAGATAGAATCCTTATAAACCAAAACATCTCCTTCCATGTGTGCCACCCATCTCCTATTTTTCCTCCCTAATCCCATGTGAGTGAGATATCTTTTGTGCACCTCTCCTTGATAGATTTATCAAAAAAAATCAGAGGGGAGCCTAAGAGCTGGGCGCTCCAACTACTTGCCAAATCTAGTCCTGCCTTGTCTAGTTTTTGACCTGGACAAGGACTTATTTTTCTATAAATTTAGGATGAATTTTCATCTAATTTTTTCATGAAATATAGAGCTTTGGGGTGTGCAAAAATTAGAGAAAGAGGATCCTTGGGTGTGGGGGTTCCATAGGCACCAAACTAGGTGTCCAGGTGAGAGAAAAGAGAAGAAGAAGAGAGTCTTCTTCTAGGGCTGTTTTATTCCTCATCTCTCCTCCTCCTTTTGAGTTTTCTCTGAGAGAGTTTCAAATTAAAAAACTCTCCTCTTCCTTCTGGTATTTTGGAAAGTTCAAGTTTCAAAGAAGAAAGTATTGGATCGATTGTCGAAGAGAGATCAGTACAGTGCTAGCATACTATGCTGATTTTCTGCATCAGGATCTCTGATCATGTTTGTGGACTCGTGTGGATGACTCCTAGAGGCTAGACGCATGTGCGGCTCGTGACTTCATTCTCAAGCTCGAATTAGTAAATTAGAACATCTAACTTGCTCAGATAATAGATCTGATCTATTAACTTCATACCTGCATTTGATGTAGTGTAGAATCTAGGTTGATTTGATCAACCTTTTCTTTCTTATTTAATTTTAATTTTTGATTTAATATCATGCCTTGATCATGTAATAGATTTAAGATATAGATATTTATATATTTATTTAAATAAATATATAATTTATTTAAGTCTTTTGCTGCATGATCTTGAAAAGTTTCAAGATCTATCCGTGAAATCCTAGATCTGGTTCTTTCAGTCCTTTGGGTTGACCCTTTTGCTACAGCTTAATTTTCTTCTAATTTATACCTCCAAAAATTATGAAACTACCTTCAAAAGATCAAAAATCTTCTAAGATTATTCTTGAAGCTTCCAAAATAGATTTTCTTCAATTTTATAAAATTATAATTTTGCCCCTTATTACTTTTTTTTGATCTCCAACTTCATAAAATTATAATTTTAACTTGAAAACCTAAAAAGACCTACATCCATTCTTGAAACACATGATTAAATACTTAAATACTCAAAGTTTGACAATCATCAAAATTAATCATGAGGTCAATAAGTCCTAATCTGGCAAGGACAACCCTTATTTTATTCCCATCTTATGGGATTTAGGACAAGTCTTAATCAGACCAGGACAAGGTCTAGTCAGATCAAGACAAATCCATATAGAGTTCTCAGATGAGTCTTATCCAAATAGTTCCAGAAATTAGTAGGTCTTGTCCTGTTTCCATTCGATAGATTAGAATAAGCTTAGATCAGGTTAGGATAAGACTTTTCTGATCTGGACAAGTTCCAGTCAGATTAGGATAGAGCCATACAAGGCTCTTGGATGAGCCAAATCTAATTTGGCTCAATTGAGATGAATCAAAAAGATGATAGAAAGAGAATATTAGGTTCAATCATCTGCTAGCATGATTTTCTTGAACCTATCTGAATCTAATCCAAATCAATCGAACTGGATTAGCTCAATTGATGACATCTAGACTTAAATCCTTATTTGTGTGATCCAATTAGGTTCAGTTCTGTATGGTAATAAGACATGTAGTGATTTTCATTATCGACATCATCAAAATACCTTTCGATAGATCAGAACTCTTTCAATTCACCCAATTAGAATTGTCGATCATCAAGATAATTCTAATTGATCCCAAAATCCATTAGTAACACCTAGCAGTATATGGTGACAATCCATCAGAATCAAAAAATGAACCTCTCAGTGTAGCTACCTATGTGATTGGGTTCTTCTATCATGAGTCCTGACGAAATTAGGGTTAAGATGAACTCGTCAAACCCAACACCCGTCATATGAATGAATCATTCTATTCGAGTCCGATATGAAATACTAATAGAAAATCCTTTCTATCATTTCACACTACCATGGCTATGGATTTTAAGACTCGACCTCATGATTATCATAGGACCACTCCTCTATCGAGATTGATAGATCCCATCTTGGTGCTATCCAATTCCTACAATGAATATGCTATAGCCAACATATACCTTAGAATTCTGAATGGCAAGAAAATCGAGTTATGGTGTAGTCAAACTATAACATCCTTAAGATAAACTGTCGATGCACCTCAGATTAAAGAACCAAACACATGCTGTAGCATTGAGCTAGTCATCGACGAGAAGGTGGGCTCCCTTATGACTGCTCGAGCTGGTCACGCTCAATGCCCTGTTCTCAATAAGTACCTATACTCTTGCTCCGATATCTCCACACCGTAGACTCAAGACTCATCTATCCTGAGGAAGCGATCGTATATCGATCTTTCGGATCAATCACCATCCTCATGATGATCCTATGATCGATAGCAGTTTATGAGTTAATTATGATAACTCATGCCTTAAATTCTCAACTATTGAGAATATGTATTATTATGCCTATTAACTCAATGGATGTATCATAGACACCTTATACATAATGTGATAGAATAAATAATCTTTTAATTTATTTTAAGTCAAAATTATGACAATGCTTCTAGAAAGTATTTAACAAGTATCGATCAATCTGGCTTCTAGGGCACACATCTAATAAACTCTAACTTGATCTAAAGCCAATTGGCTATAAATCTAAGTTCCATTTGAAGGAAACAGTGCAGGGTTTGCTATGCTATTTTCAAAAATTTTTCAAAAATAGCAAACAAGCAGTAAAAAATAATTTTTTAATTAATTATCTACTGATCATATCAGATTATTTAACCCTACACATTAGGATCTAAACATAATATGCATGCATGCATCAATAGATTTGAAAATAAAACTATGTAGTAAACTATTTACTACATCTACGTGTTCAGAACATAATACCTTTTTGTGGATAGTTGATCATCATGATTTGATTATTGTCAAGAAGTTCCACTAGTCATGACGTAGCCACACAGGTGTCTGACCTCCATGGATCGTCCATACGAGGCTCCTGGTCTTGATCGGTTCTCACGCGAGTTCTAGCTCGACATCGAAGTCTTTCAAGGACTATTTTGATCGAATGCCTTCGATCCTTATCTACGGGCTTCACAAATGCTCTAGGTTACTGGTAGACATAGTAGAGAGGTAGAGGAGGTTCTCCACAAAATTTTGTGGGCTTTCGACACTCGTAGCTCATGAAATGGATTCCCGAATCCTAGGTCAAAACCTTAGGTCAAATGCACCTTGAAACCCTATGGTAGCCTTTCTTTGGTTTTTCTCCTCATGGGATTTTTTTCAAACTTTTCTCATGCACCAGGAGGCTCACAGAAGTCCTCTCTCAATCTCAAATCAGTTCTTTCATGTTCTAAAAATTTCTCCTATTTATTTTGTGCCAAAGAGTGTAGACACTGCATGGAGAGATAGATCGGGTTGGTTGTTAGGCCAAATTCAAACTCATTTTGAATTCAACCTCCAAACCATCTGATCCCATCCACATGGGACATGAGAAAGGCTGGGCATGAACTCCTTTTGGCATGGAAAGGAATCATGAGAAACCTTTTATCATGTAGCAAAAGTGTCGCACAAGAGAAGGGTGGCGCATGGATAAGGTAGAGGTTGTTTTTTATCCAAGTTTTAATCTCATTCAAATCAAAAAAAATAACAACCAAACCTTATCCATTTGGAACATGGGAGACCTGGTCAAAAGCTCTTTTATGCGTGGGAAATAAGTCATGAGAGAATTAGATTAAATTTTTAAGTGGGCGTGGGTTAAATGGCGCAGGGAAAGAAGACTAGTCAAACTAGTCTTTGAAATTCAAACTTGAACCAATTGAACCAACCAATTCAAAATAGGTTAGGCCCAATTAGACTAATTTAAACCCAACATGTTTAGGCTTAATTAGGCTAAATTAAATCTTAATAAAATTAAGAATTGATCAAGCCCAACCTCTGATCAAATCAGGGTTCAAACCTCCTCGGCAATCAGGTTAACCAACGACCTAATCGGGTTAGACCCAACTGAATCCAATTTAATTGAACTTGGACCAAAAATAATTACTCAATCAAATTGAGTTAATTAGTGATCAAATCACTAATAAAATCTCTCATAAAATTAGAGTCTAAATCTAGTGGGTGTTCGAACAACAGAGTCCCGTCAAAATGAAACTCTTGATCGAAGAGTCCCAAACCAGTGGGATTCTTGATTTCGGAGTCCGAAACAAGTAGAACTCATGATTATGGAGTCTCAACTCTCAATCATAGAGTTTTAGATATATAGGACTCAGAGTCTTAGAGCTGTGAGACTCTTGATCGAAGAGTTCCAATCCAGTGGGACTCTTGACCACAGACCCTAGACATTGAGACTCAGTGTCCTAACCCAATAGGACTCCTAGTCCAGTGGGACTCTTGACCATAGAGTCCTTGTCGAGTGGGACTCTTCACTAGCCATTAGATCAGATAGAAACCTCCAGTGTGTGTGACTCCGTAAGTCTGAAATTAAGCCGATAGCACATAAACCAATTTCTATACTAATCAAAGTGACCATCTAGTAATAGTACCCGACGTCCGAATAGGTCGAATAATCGCAATCGCAATATTCAAAACCTACGTGAATATGGTTACCATATAATTCATCCCTATGACTTCTGTGTAATAAATGACTCAGGATTAGACTGTCAATCCTAAAAAATACATCCATATCGTGTCTCAAAGCAATTAGTCCCGTGACTCCTTACTAAGAGTATCCTGGCCAAGGTTTTGCTATATTGAAACACAATTGAACATGACTCCTGAAATCAGGAGTGGTCAATCCCATCTTGATACTCGCACCGACTCCATAAGTACTTGACTGTGCCTAGAAATCTTTCGTTACTGAATTAAAAATTTAGGTAGTTTGACACCAAAACACAGTGAGTTGCTTGAAAGTCACCGTAGTGATCTCAGGACAAAGGGATATTTATACTCGTATTCCATCAGAGCTAATCTTGACAGGAGAAAAGTTCTGGAGTTGGTCATGTTCAGTGCAGATATACCCATACATCTCACTTGCATGCCATATAAATATCTCAACACTTCTTGATTATGAGGACAACCAATCTATATGGCACATAACGATCTGTACTCGATAAACATTGTCATCCTAAGTAACAACATATCATTTGATTATGAACTATTTAAGGACTAAATGACAAATCCTCCTTTGTCGAATCTAGATAGTCCTAAGGACTTCATCACAATACAGGAGTTCATTAGAAGATAATAGAATTTATGATGAAAAATATCAAAATAATTTTTATTAATTTATAATTCATATATAATTACAAATGTATGGTCCAACTATCAACAGTCTGATGATTGGCTTTGAAACACATTTTCAATAATCTTCCACTTGGACTAAAGCCAATCGATGCAGTATCTAATATCTATCTTCGACTTAAAGATGTCGAACTCCTTCATTATAATAGTTTTAGTGAATGGGTCGGTTAGGTTCTTCTTTCCATCAATCTTTTGAAGGTCGACATCATCTCGATCCATAATCTCTCAGACAAAGTGGTAGCAGTGCAGAATATACTTCGTTCGCTGGTGTGCCTTTGATTTCTTCACCTGAGCAATGACTCCAGAGCTATCGCAATAGAGCAGAACTGGACCATCAAGGAAGGATGCTACTCCGAGCTCGATGATGAATTTCTTTAGCCACATCGCTTCTTTTACAGCATCTGATGCAGCGACATACTCCACCTCACAAATTGAATCAGCCATAGTGTGTTGCTTGGAACTCTTCCAATAAACTACCCCACCATTAAGAATAAATATATATCCTGACACACTCTTGCTATCATCATGATCAGACTGAAAATTGAAGTCTATGAATCCCATAAGTTTTAAGTCCGATTCACCATATACAAGCCACTGATCTTTAGTATTTCTTAAATACTTTAGGATGGTTTTAACAACCTTTTAGTGATTCTCTTCTAGATTAGACTAGTATCTACTCACTACACCTAGTGAGTATGCCACATCTGATTGCATACATGTCATGGCGTACATTATAGAACCCACTGCAGAAGCATATGGTATTCTATTTATACGCTCTCTATCTAGAGGTGTTGTTGGACAATTCCTCTTTGAAAGAGAAATTTCATTATCTATCGGTAGATAGCCTTTCTTGGAATTCTCCATGCTGAACCATTTCAGTATAGTGTTAATGTACGTAGACTAGAACAATCCAAGCAATCTTTTAGATCTATCTCTATAGATCTTCATCCCTAGGATGTAGGAAACTTCTTCCAGATCTTTTATGGAGAACTGTGATGATAGCCAGATCTTTATTTCTTGTAATACAGAGATATCATTTTCGATTAAGAGAATATCATCCACATACAATACTAGAAATACTACTACTGGATCATTAGCCCACTTGTATATGCAGGGCTCCTCTTCGTTCTTAATGAAGCCATACGTTTTGATTATTCTATCAAATCGTATGTTCTAGCTCTGAGATGCCTGCTTCAGTCCATAAATGGATCTCTGAAGTTTACACACTTTAGACTTATCTATGGATGTGAAACCTTTCGGTTGTATCATATACACCTCTTCATCCAGCTCTCCATTCAGGAAAGCTATTTTCACATCCATTTGCCAAATTTCATAATCCAGATGGATAGCTATGGCAAGCATAATCTGAATAGATTTAAGCATTGCCATAGGAGAGAACGTCTCGTCATTATTAATACCATAATGTTGATGATACCCCTTGGCAACCAGACGGGCTTTATAGGTCTCCGTCTTTCCGTTTGCACCTTTTTTTTTGAAGATCCACTTACACCCTTTGGGTTTTACCCCTTCAGGTGGATCAACCAATATCCATACATCGTTGACCTTCATGGATTCCATCTCGGATTTCATGGCCTCAAGCATTTCTTAGAGTCTGATCTCTGCATTGCATCCATATAGGTGATTGGATCCTGATCATTCTCATCGAGTTCGATAGGATCCCTATCCCAGATAAAAAAATCATAGTATCTATCTGGTTGATGTGGTACTCTACTAGATCGCCTTAAGGGTGCATCTACAATGGGTTCTGGGTCTGATCTAATCAGATCCAGCTCAGGTTCAACAACTTATGTTCATTCTTCCACCCATCGTACTTCATCAAGTTCAACCTTAGAGGCATTAGTTTCTTCACCAAGAAACTTCTTTTCTAAAAAAATTGCCTTAAGACCGACAAACACTTTTTGCTCATCAGCAAGGTAGAAGTAGTATTCTTTGGTTTCTTTTGGTAATCTATAAAACTACACTTATCAGACCTAGGTCCAAGCTTGTCTATCATCAAATATTTGATGTAAGCTGGACACCCCTAAACCCTAAGGTGTGAAAGCATTAGTTTACACCCTATCCATATCTCATATGGTATTTTATTGACGAAATTACTTGAAACCCTATTTATAATGTAACAAGTTGACTCGAGCACATATCCCCATAGGAAGATCGGCAAACCAGCAAACCCCATCATGGATCGAACCATGTCTAACAGGGTCTGATTTCTCCTTTCAGACACTATTATGTTGTATTGTTCCAGGAGGGGTCCATTGGGAGAGAATCCCGTTCTCCCCAAGATATGTCAGAAACTCATTAGAAAGGTACTCACCCCCTTGGTCAGATCGAAAAGTTTTAATACTTTTTCCAGTTTACTTTTCTACCTCATTTCGAAATAGTTTGAACATTTCAAATGACTCTGACTTATGCTTCATTAAATAGACATACCTATACCTCGATAGGTTGTCTGTGAAGGTTATAAAGTAGAAATATCCACCTCTGGCACTTGAGCTCATAGGTCCACATACATCCGAATGTACTAGACTCAGGAGTTTAGTGGCTTGTTCATCTTTTTCAGCAAAAGGTGACTTGATCATCTTACCAAGAAGATAGGACTCACAGGTCGAAAGTGACTCACAATCACTAACCTCAAGAATTTTTTCTTAAGCTAACCTATTAATTCTATTCCTGCTAATATGACCAAGCCTACAATGCCAAAGGTAGACATCAGACACATCACTAATTCTAGGGCATTTATCGGAGGATTGAACCATGTTAATAGGCATAGAAAGTAAATAAATTCCGTTATTCAATTATCCAAGCAAAATTGTAACATCATTCAAAATGACATTATAAAATTTTTCTTTTATTGATATTTCAAAACCATTCATGGCCAAAAGGCCTACAGAAATGACATTCAACAAGAAAGTTGGACAATAATGACATTTATTAAGAATAACTTTATTTGAATTGATTACAAGGTTCATGATTTCTAAAGCTAGAATTGGAACTTGTCTTCCATCTTCAATGTTCAAGAACCTCTCATCTTGATCAAATCTCCTACTGACCTACAAGCCCTACATAGAATTATCTTGCCCAACAACCAATTGCTTTTCTTGGCTTTTGTCGAAGGTATAGATAGCCCTCCAGTCCTCTAAGAGAGATGCTCCGTTGGCGACTTCTTGTATCCTACATCACAGGGCCACCTTTCCTCTCTTCTTTGACCAAAGGCTTGTTAGATATATGTGCCCTAGAAGCCAGAATTGGCTGACACTTGTAATACACTTCTAGGGGCAAAATTGTAATTTTGACTATAATTAATAAAATGGGTTATTTTCTATCACACATGTGTATTTAGTGTCTGTGATACATCCTTTGAGTTAATGGTAATGATAATTCATATTTTCAAGAGTTGAAAATTTAAGACATGAATAATCATTATTAACTCATAAACAGCTCCCGACCATAGGATCATCACGAGGATGGTGATTGATCCGGAAGGTTGGTGTACGATCGCTTCTCTTTAGTAGATGAGTCTTGAGTCTACGGTGTGGAGACACCGGAGCGAGAGTACAGGTACTCGTTAGAGAACGAGGGCACTGAGCGTGACCACCTCGAGTAGTCATTAGGGAGTCTACCTTCTCGTCAATGACTGACTCGATGCTGCAGTAGTGTGTCTGGTTCTTTGACCTGAGATGCATCGGCAGTTCACCTTGAGGGTGTTATAGTTTGACTACACCATTACTCGGTCTCCTAGCCATATGGAACCCTGAGGTGTATGTTGGCTATGACATGTTCATTGTAGGAACTGGATTGCATCAAGATGGGATCTATCTACCTCGGTGGTAGAGGAGTAGCCCTATGATGATCATGAGAATCAAGTCCTGAAGCCCATGGCCATGGCAGAGTGAAATAATAGAAAGAGTTTCTATTTAGATTTTCACATTGGACTCGAATCGAATGATTACATCATATGACAGAGACTAGGGTTTGACGAGTTCACCTTAACCCTAATCTGATCGGGGCTCAAGATAGAAGAACTTGAATCACACAGGTAGCTGCACCAAGAGGTTCGCATTCAGCTCTGATGGGTTGCCACCATATACTGCTAGGTGTCACTGGTGGATTTTGGGAGCAATTAGAATGATTTAGATGATCGATCATTCTAGCTGTTCGAATCAGAAGAGTTCTGATCCATCGAAAGGAGTTTCGATGATGTCGATGATAGAGATCATGACATATCCCATTACCATACAGAACTGAACCTAACTGGGTCACACAAACAAGGGTTTGAATCTGGTGATCATCAATTGAACTGATCTAGTTCAATTGATCTGAATGAGATTCAATTAGGTTCAAGGAAATCGTGCTAGCACTCGATTGAACCTAACGTTCTTCTTTTGCTATCATAAATAAGTCGTCCTGTCTGAGCCAAAGGAGTTTGTGCTCAAACAGAAGTCTTCTTATGGTCTGACTGGAGGTTGTCCAAGTCAGAATAGGTTGTCTTATTTGTAAGACATTACCTGCCATTTTTGGTCACCTGCCATTTCTTGTTCTTTGACTTTGGTCAAAAGTCTACCTTTGACTGGTCAAACGTTGACCATTGACCCTTTGACTTTTGACCACATGTCATGCACCTATTGGAGAGCTGGTGGGGGCCTTGTCCCCCTGCCAGAACCTGGCAAGGAGAAGGGCGCACGCCAAGGGTGGCGTGAGCCCAAGTAGGAGGCGCCTAGGAGTCCTTGTTGGACAAGGACTCCATCTCCCTTTTGGATTCCAATGAGAGTTCTTCTAAGAATCCAGTTTGACTGGTCTTAGGCACCTCTCTAAGGAGGAATCCAGGGGACTCTATTCCCACCAATCAGATTTAGATCTGATTTCACAAAGGGTTGTGATTGGTTGGGAGGAAGATGAGTTGGATCACGCTTAGTCTATATAAGAGACCCAGCGCCCAAGTGAAAAAATAATGAAAAGAATCAAAATAATCAAGAAGCAATCTTCCCACGCCCCAAGGCTGCCTCTCTCCCCTTTCTCCACGCCATACTCTCTTCTCCCCTTGCTCTCCACGTCCAAAAGTGTTTTGGATTTGGATTGGTGCGATTTAGATCAAGAAAAGGCGATCAAAAGCAAGAAGGCTGCGCTGCTGCAAAGGAACGACTGCAGATCTTCAAAAGGAGTTTTGAAGATCCTCCAGATCAGATCCAGATCTGATTTTTGGAGGCGTGATAGAGAAGAAGAGGATCTCCAGATCCAAGCCCGAGTGGATACCGGTAGAGGCCAGGCGCTTGCGTGGCTAGATCCAGAACCTTCCGCTGCAAACAGGATCATCAACAGGGTAATAGGATTACCCAAATTCAGGTAAATTAAATTTGATTTAATTTATCCTTTTCATTTTAATTTTTATTAAATAAATAAGAATCAGATCTGAAAGCATCCCTGATCTGATTACAGATCTAAGAGAAAAAATTTTTGAAATATATCTCTTGATCTGATCAGATCTGAACGAACCTGGTCAGGGAAATCAGGATTTCCCTTCAACTGGTATCAGAGCCATGGTTCTAAAAATTAGTTTAGATCTGATTTTTAATTTTATTTTAATTAAAAATAAGTGATTTCAGATGTCACATGAGATGTGATCAGATCTGAAATCAGAAAAAATTAAAATTAAATGATTTGGATCTAAGAACATGAAGATATGCATGACTAGTTCTAGAATAGAATAGTTCTATAGAATAGTTTTGCATGTCTTTGATTTAATCTGATTAAATCATATTTTAGATCTTCTTATTTACTATTTTTCTGATATTATAAGTGTTATAATAACATCTGATAAACAGCAAATAAAAATTATTTAATTTTAAATATCATATGAGATATGATTAGATGCATGACTAGACTAGTTGTAGAATAGTTCTACATAATTGTCTAGATTAGAATTTATTTTGATTAATTTAAATCTAATTTTTTAGATTATTATGAGATAATTTAGATCTGAAAACATGCATGATTATGATACATGAGATGTATGCAAAATATGCCATGATTAGATCTAAATTTGTATATGAGATATATGATATAGATCTATAACTGTTTTGTAGTATTGAATGTTTATTGAATGTTCCTGATTAAGGCGTTCCTCTTGGCCGTCCGGTCATAAGAACGAAGAAGGGTTTAAAGGCCCTCTCTTCCCATTCGATGGGGTGTTCTTATGATGTGTAGGGGTGCTGCGTGTTCGTCCTTAATCAGAAACCCAAAAACTTACTTTCTGCAAAACCCTAGATCCTGAAACCCTAGGATTTATTGTGCATATTTTGTTTATGAACCCTACTTAATTAAGAATTAAGTTTATGGAATATTAATTAGGTCTAAAATTGAGAATTTCAGATCTAAGACATATTCATAATACTGGGTTCGGGCTTGGGTAGCTCAATTAGGTCTAAGCGGTTGATCAAACCGAATCAAGAGTTGGTTAGATGGGATCAACAATGCTTAAATTGACCAGCCTAATAGGATTAAGTCTGGGTCAAGATCGAGTCACGATCAAGCAAGACCTAATTAGGCTCAGAGGTTAGAGTCTGGATTGTAGGCTAACCCAATTGGTTCTGACTCAACAATTTGGTGTCTAAGGTAAGTTTGGCACAGACGACCGACTGGTTTTTAATTGGAAGCTACTCGACCTGAATGCGTTCTTGTACGAGTTAATGGCATATTCCTTCCACCGGTCTCACTTACCTGGCCATATCTGTTGACACAGTTCTGATCTGAGGTGGTCAATAATCCGAGCTAACCCATGCCACTAGGTTAGTCATAATTGTTATGACTAAGCCAAGTCTAGTTTAATGAGACCTGAATCAATTCTCCCTAAGAAAAGATTAAGTCTGAGGTCTTCCACCATTGTAGATGTGCGGGCCCTTCCCGGGGTTGATTGTTCTCGGCTGGATACAGTGGCTCAGTTGCACCGGGAAGATGCAACCATGTCTATTAGGCATTGGATGCTATGGGCTGGAGGATGAGTTGGGCTCAATATTTCCGGATACGGTGAGAGACTCAATTAGGAACCCAGTCTATGCAAATGGTGGGTCTGACTTAACTAAGGAGTGGATCAATATTCCGGATACGGTGAGATTCATGAATTAGAGACCAAGTTTGGGTGCACCATGATTAGAGAATCATTGAACAAGAGTTGTTCACTCATTGGCTAACCCATCACCAATAACTGTTAGGTGAGGTGATGAGTCAGTTGGTGAGACCGCACCACCCACTAGAAATCATTCAATCGTGGAGATTTTCGCATCTCTACAGAGGGAGTGTAGGGATCCGAGAAAATAGTGGGAGCTAATTTGTTTAAAAATAAAATCCCTAAACAAATTGGTCAAGTCAAAATTACAGTATCTAACTAGAATCTTTGACTCTCTACAGGAAAATGTCTGCGTCCAACCCATTGGCACGTATCCTAGACACACATAGACTGACTGGACCCAATTATAAAGATTGGCTCAGGAACTACAAAATTGTTTTGGGTTCCGAGAAGTTAACACATGTTTTGGACCAGGACCCTCCCACCTTACCAGCTCGTCCATCCACTGAACAGAGAGCGTCTCTGGAAAAATGGATTGACGAAGATAATAAGGCCAGATACTACATGTTGGGCTCGATGTCTGATGAGCTCCAGCGCCAACATGAAGATATCGGGACTGCTCGCCAAATGTTGGCTCACCTGCAGGAGATGTTTGGTGAACAGAGTCGCGCAGCCAAATATCAAGTCACGAAATGACTTTTTAAGGCTAAGATGCGTGATGGGCAGTCAGTCCAAGATCACTGTCTGACAATGATCAAGGACATGGAAGAGCTTGAGAAGCTCGGTGTGAAGTTGGACTTGGACTTGCAGAATGATATTATTCTGCAATCCTTGACTGATGCATATGGGCAATTCATCATGAATTACCACATGCATAAACTTCAAAATTCCTTGGCCGAGTTGATGAATATGCTGGTTACCGCTGAGCTTTCTATGAAAGGTTCTAAAGGCTCAGTTCTTGCTATGGAACGGACTTCTTCCAAAAGAAAGTCTTATGGAAAGAAAAAGAAGTCTGTGAAAAAGCAAAAGGTGGAAGGATCAAAGAAGAAGAAGGCAGAACCGAAGAAGAAGGTCGATGGCAAAGGAAAGTGTTTCCATTGCAACAGCGACGGCCATTGGAAGCGGAACTGCCCTACTTACCTGGCCACCCTGAAGAACAAGAAGGAAGGTCCTTCTGGAGGTATGCTCGTTATTGAGTCTAACCTTACGGTTTCTTCTGCATCCAGTTGGGTGCTTGACTCTGGTTCTAGTGCTCATCTGTGCACTTCTATGCAGGGTCTTGAGGATAGCAGGAGGCTGAGGGATGGAGACATGATCCTACGCGTCGGTAATGGAGCAAGAGTTGCTGCAGTAGCCGTGGGAACATACCCTCTTCGATTACCATCTGGTTTAGACTTAGTTTTAAAAGACTGTTATTATGTGCCTGCAGCTAGCAGGAATTTGATTTCTGTTTCATGCTTAGCACAAGAAGGTTATGTGATCACCTTCTTTAAGGACCATTGTAACATTCTTTATGAAAGAAATAAAATTGCAAATGGTTTCCTTATTAATGGTCTTTATCAGCTACATATTGATGTACCTGTTCTAACTATCGAGCAAAACGTGAATGCCAAACGACCTAGGGATAGTCCAAACGACAGATATCTATGGCACCTGAGATTAGGTCATATAGCAGAAGATAGGATCAACAAATTGGAGAAAAATGGGCTATTGAGTCCATTGACTTTCCGAGTCATATCCAACTTGTGAATCTTGTCTTCAAGGCAAAATGACTAAACTCCCTTTTGTTGGACATGGGGAGAGGGCCACAGATCTCCTTGCCCTAGTACATACTGATGTGTGCGGCCCATTTGATGTGCCGGCTAGAGGCAATTTTGTCTACTTCATTACCTTTACCGATGATCTGTCTAGGTATGGGTATGTGTATCTTATGAGACACAAGTCTGAAGCTTTTGAAAAGTTCAAAGAATTCAGACATGAAGTAGAAAAACAAACTGGAAAACCCATTAAGGTTCTTCGATCAGATCGAGGAGGTGAATACCTTAGCCGGGAATTCCTAGACTATCTTAAGGAAAATGGCATAGTCTCTCAATGGACTCCACCAGGAACACCTCAACTCAACGGGGTTTCAGAACGGAGAAATCGGACTCTATTGGATATGGTTCGATCCATGATGAGCTTCACAGACCTCCCTGATTTTCTTTGGGGACATTCATTGTTAACTTCAATTTATCTACTGAATAGGGTTCCCTCTAAAACCGTTCCTACCACACCGTATGAGATATGGCACGGTAAGAAACCAAGTCTGAGTCATCTCAGAATTTGGGGTTGTCCGGCTCATGTCAAAAGACAACAAGCGGACAAGTTAGAGTTTAGGTCCTTTAGAGCTCGATTCATAGGATATCCTAAAGAGTCATTAGGATACTATTTCTACATTCCAGAAGACCACAATGTGATTGTGAGTCGACATGCCATCTTTCTTGAAAAATAGTTTATTCAAGATAGCGGCATTGGAAAGCAGATTAAGCTTGATGAGAAAGTCTCACAAGTACAACGAGCTAAGGACCAAGTGGAACCAAATCAGGTTGAGCCAATAAGAACACTACCTCCTCCACCTCGTAGATCGGAAAGAGTTTTCCCGTCCCCCTGAAAGATACTTAGGTATTATTTCAGAGGATGTAGAGGAAATGTTCCTCATAGGTAATGGTGCTCATGGTGATGATCCCAAAACCTACAACGAGGCGATATCAGATATCGACTCCGAGAAATGGCTTAGAGGCAATGCAGTCAGAAATTGACTCGATGCACTCAAACCAAGTCTGGACCTTGGTAGATCCACCAGAAGGTATAGTACCTATTGGGTGTAAATGGATCTTCAAGAGAAAGATTGGTGCAGATGGGAATGTGGAGACATTCAAGGCTAGACTAGTGGCAAAAGGTTATAGTCAACGCGAAGGCATTGACTATCAGGATACCTTTTCCCCAGTGGCTATGCTAAAATCCATCCGCACATTGCTTGCCTGTTGCAGCCTATTTCGATTATGAAATATGGCAAATGGACGTGAAAACGGCATTCCTAAATGGATATCTTGAGGAAGATATCTATATGGAACAGCCGCTAGGTTTCACATCCAGTGATACTGATCACAAGGTTTGCAAGCTGCAAAGGTCCATATATGGACTTAAGCAAGCATCTCGGAGCTGGAACACTCGTTTCAATGATGTGATCAAAAAGTTTGGTTTCATCAAAAATGAAGAGGAACCATGTGTTTTCAAAAAGGGTCAGTGGGAGCGCTGTTGTCTTCCTCGTATTGTACGTGGATGACATCCTCCTTATTGGGAATGATATTCCCATGTTGACATCAGTCAAGATGTGGTTGTCCAAGGAATTCTCCATGAAAGACCTAGGTGAAGCATCCTTTATTCTAGGAATTAAGGTCTATAGGGATAGACCGAATAGGATGCTAGGACTTTCACAGAAGATGTACATAGAGGAAGTACTAAAGAGGTTTAGTATGGAAAACTCTAAGAGGGGATTAATACCCTTCAGACATGGTATTCATCTTTCCAAGAAGATGTGCCCCAGCACACCTGAGGAAATAGAACGCATGAGCAAGATCCCTTATGCTTCTGCAATAGGGAGCCTCATGTATGCCATGCTATGTACACGACCTGATATAGCCCATGCTGTGAGTGTCACAAGCAGATATCAGTCAAATCCAGGTGAAGAACACTGGACTTCTGTGAAATGTATCCTTAAGTACTTGAGAAGAACTAAGGATATGATGTTGGTCTTTGGTAATGGAGAACTCCAAGTCCAGGGATACACAGACTCGGATTTCATGTCCGATATAGATGATCGAAAGTCGACATCTGCTGCAGATCTGTTTGTGCATGGAAGAGTTCCAAGCAAACGGCGATATCATCTCATCCGCGATTACCTTGAGAAAGGTTACGTTGAGGTCAAGAGAGTCAACTCCACAGATAATGTGGCAGACCCACTTACAAAGCCGTTGGGCCAGCAGAAGATCGAAGCCCACCTTGAGAAGATGGGACTTAGACTTGTAGCCAATTGGCTTTAGGACAAGTGGGAGATTGTTAGATATATGTGCCCTAGAAGCCAGAATTGGCTGACACTTGTAATACACTTCTAGGGGCAAAATTGTAATTTTGACTATAATTAATAAAATGGGTTATTTTCTATCACACATGTGTATTTAGTGTCTGTGATACATCCTTTGAGTTAATGGTAATGATAATTCATATTTTCAAGAGTTGAAAATTTAAGACATGAATAATCATTATTAACTCATAAACAGCTCCCGACCATAGGATCATCACGAGGATGGTGATTGATCCGGAAGGTTGGTGTACGATCGCTTCTCTTTAGTAGATGAGTCTTGAGTCTACGGTGTGGAGACACCGGAGCGAGAGTACAGGTACTCGTTAGAGAACGAGGGCACTGAGCGTGACCACCTCGAGTAGTCATTAGGGAGTCTACCTTCTCGTCAATGACTGACTCGATGCTGCAGTAGTGTGTCTGGTTCTTTGACCTGAGATGCATCGGCAGTTCACCTTGAGGGTGTTATAGTTTGACTACACCATTACTCGGTCTCCTAGCCATATGGAACCCTGAGGTGTATGTTGGCTATGACATGTTCATTGTAGGAACTGGATTGCATCAAGATGGGATCTATCTACCTCGGTGGTAGAGGAGTAGCCCTATGATGATCATGAGAATCAAGTCCTGAAGCCCATGGCCATGGCAGAGTGAAATAATAGAAAGAGTTTCTATTTAGATTTTCACATTGGACTCGAATCGAATGATTACATCATATGACAGAGACTAGGGTTTGACGAGTTCACCTTAACCCTAATCTGATCGGGGCTCAAGATAGAAGAACTGAATCACACAGGTAGCTGCACCAAGAGGTTCGCATTCAGCTCTGATGGGTTGCCACCATATACTGCTAGGTGTCACTGGTGGATTTTGGGAGCAATTAGAATGATTTAGATGATCGATCATTCTAGCTGTTCGAATCAGAAGAGTTCTGATCCATCGAAAGGAGTTTCGATGATGTCGATGATAGAGATCATGACATATCCCATTACCATACAGAACTGAACCTAACTGGGTCACACAAACAAGGGTTTGAATCTGGTGATCATCAATTGAACTAATATCTAGTTCAATTGATCTGAATGAGATTCAATTAGGTTCAAGGAAATCGTGCTAGCACTCGATTGAACCTAACGTTCTTCTTTTGCTATCATAAATAAGTCGTCCTGTCTGAGCCAAAGGAGTTTGTGCTCAAACAGAAGTCTTCTTATGGTCTGACTGGAGGTTGTCCAAGTCAGAATAGGTTGTCTTATTTGTAAGACATTACCTGCCATTTTTGGTCACCTGCCATTTCTTGTTCTTTGACTTTGGTCAAAAGTCTACCTTTGACTGGTCAAACGTTGACCAATGACCCTTTGACTTTTGACCACATGTCATGCACCTATTGGAGAGCTGGTGGGGGCTTGTCCCCCTGCCAGAACCTGGCAAGGAGATGGGCGCACGCCAAGGGAGGCGTGAGCCCAAGTAAGAGGCGCCATAGGAGTCCTTGTTGGGACAAGGACTCCATCTCCCTTTAGGATTCCAATGAGAGTTCTTCTAAGAATCCAGTTTGACTGGTCCAAGGCACTCTCCAAGTAGGAATCCAGGGGACTCTAATCCCACCAATCAGATTTAGATCTGATTTCACAAAGGGTTGTGATTGGTTGGGAGGAAGATGACTTGGATCACGCTTAGTCTATATAAGAGACCCAGCGCCCAAGTGAAAAAATAATGAAAAGAAAAAATAATCAAGAAGCAATCTTCCCACGCCCCAAGGCTGCCTCTCTCCCCTTTCTCCACGCCATACTCTCTTCTCCCCTTGCTCTCCACGTCCAAAAGTGTTTTGGATTTGGATTGGTGCGATTTAGATCAAGAAAAGGAGATCAAAAGCAAGAAGGCTGCGCTGCTGCGAAGAACGACTGCAGATCTTCAAAAGGAGTTTTGAAGATCCTCCAGATCAGATCCAGATCTGATTTTTGGAGGCGTGATAGAGAAGAAGAGGATCTCCAGATCCAGCCCGAGTGGATACCGGTAGAGGCCAGGCGCTTGCGTGGCTTGATCCAGAACCTTCCGCTGCAAACAGGATCATCAACAGGGTAATAGGATTACCCTATTCAGGTAAATTGAATGTGATTTAATTTATCCTTTTCATTTAATTTTTATTAAATAAATAAGAATCAGATCTGAAGCATCCCTGATCTGATACAGATCTAAGAGAAAAATTTTTGAAATATATCTCTTGATCTGATCAGATCTGAACGAACCTGGTCAGGGAAATCAGGATTTCCCTTCAAACATTCTTCATCTCCATTGTTCTAAAGTTCGCAGCAACCTAACAACCGTGGTGTCACTCAGGTTTATATTCTCTAAGTTAGGAAGGAAGGAAGACTTGATAGGAATAATGATCGATCCTTATCCAGCTGCTTGTGTAGGGGAAAGCCCAGCTTGCTAAGGTGCTCAATCATCTTGATCATGCACAATACATGATCGGTGACTGAGGCTTCATCCCTCATCCGAGCGTTGAAAATGACACAACTTGTTTTATGCCTTTCAATATCATCCGACGTGCCAAAGGAGTCATTCAACATTTGAAGCATCTCCTGTGGTTGGGCATTTTCAAACCTATGGTTGAACTCATCATTTATTACTGCCAGCAATATACATCGAACGGTGGTGCGGTCATTGAGCCACTTTTGATGAGTATCTCAAACTGCTCTCCTAGCATTCGAGGCTGGCTCCTCAGGTGCTGGATCCGTTACCACATAAAGGATCCGCTTATGCTCCAGGATGATTTTCAACTTACGATACCAGCTATTGTAGTAGGATCCCATTAATTTGTCATGATCTAACAATGATCAGAGCGATAGGTTAGTGGCCATGTCTGCACAAAAAAGAAAAACCTAACCTAATTAGTATATGAATTATTAATTCTAAAGACTTGGACTTTAGTTTAAAGGTTCTTCCACTGTTTTATACAAATTGGTAGTCTCTACCTCTAATTCGAGGAATTACTTTAATTCCTTGGTGGGTACTAGAATCCACATAGAGTACACATGAGCCCAACTTTGGTTGGTCAACCCATGTGCACCTATGGGTAGATTCAAAATTAATTATTTCTCTAAACAACTTCTAGTAATATTGATTTTGCCCCATATACCTAATCAGTAGGCTTTGGCCTCCACTGAAAAGATTCGGTTAGGTCCAACCATTAACATCATATTTGGTCTTATCTAACCAATAAATGATCAGGTCCGACTTTGATCGGCCAACCTAACCACCATTAGAAAGACTTAACCAAATTATCATTTTATGAATGATAATTTCATTAGTCAATAATCACCAAGTTTTTGGGCCTCCAATGATCATTATACTAAGGAACCCATTATCATTCAACTTAATGGGAGGCTATGATTTAGTTATCTATATAACTATTTCATTTTTAAGGATCTAATAATTTTAGAGAATTTAGTTAATCAATTTAAAAAAATTCAGTGAGCCAATTTCGATCCTCCCACTGACTTCACCAAGTTAGAAAAAAAAGAATCTAATCTAAGCTAGCATTAGGAGCACCTAAATCGGTCAGACTGATTTACCTAATAGACATGGGTGAGCCTGAATCATTAAGTGATCTAATCAAAATCTAACTCACCAGGATAGCCAGGTAAGTAAGATCAGTGGAAGGGATATGCCATTAACTCATTAAAGACCGAATCAGTGCGAGTAGCTTTCAATTAAAAACCACCGATCAAACTGCCAAACTTACCTTAGACACTATCTGATTCATTAGTTTTAATTTGATCAATCTAGTAATTTTAGATTCGACTGCATAGCCTTGAATCAAGTCTATTTGATCCTTGTTAAAGGCATGGACTTGACCAACTACAACTATTGTAATTCAGTCTATAGAGTCCTTGACCTCATCTAAATTAACATTTAATTAGATTCGATCAATTACTCTAAATTAGTCCACCTTTTAAATAACCTTAGGTCTAACCCAATTTATAGATCTAATTCAGCTAATCTAATAATCCACAACTTTATAATTAATGACTTAGAGTCTTAATTCATAATTTTAGATATTAAATCATTATACTTAATTTTTAATTAAGTTTATGGGTTGAGGGTAAGGGTTCGGCATTTCGAAAATATTTTTTAATTTTGAAAGATTTTTTACAACTTAGCATTATTCACTAATTGAGTCGACTCATTTCAAAATTCAATCATCTCAATTCATAAACAATACTAGTTGTAGGATTTAATCTAAAACTATGTACACTACATAATCATGAAATCATGAATCAAACTTTATCTAATTATGTATTCATGATCATAAATCAGATTAAAGTCTAATATAATTAGATCATAAAAATATTAGATCAAATCTAGTAATTTCATAATTAACGATATAGATTAGCAACGTACCAGGACAACTTTTTCACTGTAGGGAGTAAACCCTACAGTAGGACAACCTACAGTCCTTATGATCTGGATTTTAATTTTTTAGATCTAATTACTCTAATTATTAGATTAATATTTAGATCAAATCTAAATTATTAATCTAAATATGCAAGCATATCATGTTTAGGGAACTTCGCTTTGATACCATTTGAAGGAAATAGTGTAGGGTTTGCTATGCTATTTTCGAAAATAGTAAAGAAGCAGTAGAAAAATAATTAATCTAATTAATTATCTACTAATCATATTAGATTATTTAACCCTACACATTAGGATCTAAACATAGTATGCATGTATACATCAATAGATCTGAAAATAAAACTATGTAGTAAACTATTTACTATATCTACGTATTTAGAACACAATATCTTTTTGCGGATAGTTGATCACCATGATCTGATCATCACCGAAGAGTTTTACTAGTCATGATGTAGCCACACAAGTGTCTGACCTCCATGGATTATCCACACGAGGCTCTTGATCCTGATCGGCTCCCATGCGAGTGCTAGCTCGACACCGGAGTCTTTCAGGGGCTATTTTGATTAAATGCCTTAGATCCTCATCTACAAGCTTCACGGATGCTTTGGGTTGCTGGTAGATGTAGTAGAGAGGTAGAGGAGGTTCTCAACAAAATTTTGTGGGCTTTCGACACTCGTAGCTCACAAAATGGATTTCTAAATCCTAGGTCAAAACCCTAGGTCAAATGCACCTTGAAACCCTACGCTAGCCTTTCTATAATTTTTCTCCTCATGGGATTTTTTTCAAACTTTTTCTCATGCACCAGGAGGCTCATGGAAGTCCTCTCTCAATCTCAGATCAGTTCTTTCACATCCCAAAAATTCCTCCTATTTATTTTGCACCAAAGAGTGTAGACACCGCGTGGAGAGATAGATCGGGTTGGTTGTTAGGCCAAATTCAAACTCATTTTGAATTCAACCTCCAAACCATCTGATCCCATCCACAAGAAATGTGAGAAAGGCTGGGCATGAACTTCTTTTGGCATGGAAAGGAATTATGAGAAACCTTTTCTCGTGTAGCAAAAGTGTCGCACAAGAGAAGGGTGGTGCATGGATAAGGTAAAGGTTATTTTTTATCCAAGTTTGAATCTCATTCAAATCAAAATAAATAACAACCAAACCTTATCCATTTGGAACATGGGAGACCTGGTCAAAAGCTCTTTTATGCATGGGAAATAAGTCATGAGAGAATTAGATTAAATTTTTAAGTAGGCATGGGTTAAATGGCGCAGGGAAAGAAGACTAGTCAAACTAGTCTTTGAAATTCAAACTTGAACCAATTGAACCAACCAATTCAAAATAGGTTAGGCCCAATTAGACTAATTTAAGCCCAACATGTTTAGGCTTAATTAGTCTTAATTAAATCTTAATAAAATTAAGAATTGATCAAGTCCAACTTCTGATCAAATCAGGGTTTAAACCTCCTTGGCGATTAGGTCAACCAACGATCTAATCGGATTAGACCCAACTGAATCGAATTCAATTGAACTTGGACCAAAAATAATTATTCAATCAAATTGAGTTAATTGATGATCAAATCACTAATAAAATCTCTCATAAAATTAGAGTCCAAATCTAGTGGGTGTCCAGACAATAGAGTCCCATCAAAATGAAATTCTTGATCGAAGAGTCCTAAACTAGTGGGATTCTTGATCTCGAAGTCTGAAACAAGTGGAACTCATGATTGTGGAGTCCCAACTTTCAATCACAAAGTTTCAAACATGTAGGACTCAGAGTCCTAGAGCTATGGGACTCTTGGTCGAAGAGTCCCAGTCCAATGGGACTCTTGACCATAGACCCCAGACATTGAGACTCAATGTCCTATCCCAGTAGGACTCCTGATCGAAGAGTCCCAGTCCAGTGGGACTCTTGACCATAGAGTCCTAGTTGAGTGGAACTCTTCACCAACTATTAGATCAGGTAGGAACCTCTAGTGTGTGTGACTCCTCATGTCTGAACCTAAGCTGGTAGCACAGAAATCAATTTCTATACTAATCGAAGTGACCATCTAGCAATGATACTCGACATCCGGATAGGTCAAATAATCGTAATAGCAACATTCAGAACCTATGTGAATATGGTTACCGTATAATTTATCCCCAATGACCTCTGTGTAATAGATAACTCAGGGTTAGACTGTCAATCTTAGAAAATACATTCTTATCATATCTCAAAGCAATTAGTCCCGTGACTCCTCACTAAGAGTATCCTGACCAAGGTTTTGCTATATTAAAACATAATTGAACATGACTCCTGAAATCAGGAGTGGTCAATCCCATCTTGATACACGCACCAACTCCACATATACTTGACTGTGCCTAGAAATCTTCTGTTACTGAATTAGAAATCTAGGTAGTCGGACACCAAAACACAGTGAGTTGCTTGGAAGTCACCGTGGTGATCTTAGGTCGGAGGGATATTTATACCCATATTCCATCAGAGCTAATCTTGATAGGAGAAAAGCTCCGGAGTTGGTCACATTCAGTGCAGATGTATCCATACATCTCACTTGCATGCCATATCAGTGTCTTAACACTCCTTGGTTATGAGTACAATCAATCTATATGGCACACAACGACCTATACTCGATAAACATTATCATCCTAAGTAACAATGTATCATTTGGTCGTGAACTATTTAAGAACTAAACGATAAATTCTCCTTTGTGGAATCTAGATAGTCCTAAGGACTTCATCACAACACGGGAGTTCATTAGCAGACAATAGAATTTGTGATGAAAAATGCCAAAATAATTTTTATTAATTTGCCCAACCATCAACAGACTGATGGTTGGCTTTGGAACACATTCCCAACACCATCTTCTCAAGGTGGGCTTGGATCTTCTGCTAGCCTAAAGGCTTCATCAATGGGTCAACCGCATGGTCTGCGGAGTTGACTCTCTTAACCTCGATGTGTTCCTTCTCGAGATAATTACGGATGAAGTGGAACCATCTTCTTGAAACTCTTTCAACTTATAGTGCCACCATTGCATAGGAACAAACTTCTAGATGTCGACTTTCGATCATCTATGTCAGACATAAAGTCTATGTCTACATAGCCCTGGATCTGGAATTCACCATGCTACACCTCTTCAGCACCTCCTCTATGTGAAAGATCCAGCATCCTCTCAGTCTATCCCTATAAACCTAAAATGAAGTATCCCTTACCTAGGTCTTTCAGAGAAAATTCCTTAGATAACCATACTTTGACCTATGTCAGCAAGGGAATATCATTTTCAATCAGGAGGATGTCATCCATATACAATATGAGGAAGACAACAATGCTCCTACTAACCTTCTTGAACATACTTGATTTTTTCTCATTCTTGATGAAACCATATGATTTGATTACATTAAGCATTTCAACTTTGAGATGCTTGCTTAAGTCCATAGATGAACCTTTGCAACTTGCAGACCTTTGTGATCATCATCACCAGATATGAAAACACACTACTACAGAACAGGACCGCTACTGTAGCCCACAAAATGGCTACTATAGACTATGACAACAGTTAGCTAACCGCTACCACTACAGTCATCGCCATAGGTCTATGGCAGTGATTGTTGTAGCAGTTCTGGAAATCGCTGCCATAGAGTACCTATTGTAGTAGTTTCTAAACCACTGCCATAGCTTGACCTATGGCAGCGGTTATGTAATCGCTGCCATAAGTCTAATGTAGTGGTTGACACATTATCTATGACAGCGGTTGGTATGTCTATGACAGCAGTTATAAAACCACAGTCGTAGCTTTTGAATAATTAAAAAATATAAAATTTTTAATTTTTTATATATTTTACCTGATAAATGTAGAGATATATAATATAAAAAAATATTATAAACATAAAAATATTTCTAAAATGCTAAATTTTTATTATCAAATAAAATTTATTATAATATTTTTTTAAAAAAATTACATCAAAAGTTTTCTAAATCTATATCATCGTTGTCACCGGAAGATGAAGCACGAGCTAAAGTCGAAGCCGGAGTTAGAGGAGCGGATGTTGGAATGCAGGCCAATATATCCTCAAAGCTCATGAAGGTACCTCTAAAATATGCGTTGAGCATCGACACCATGTCTCTCACGATGTCCTCTGGATGAGATGCGTGCCCCTTAGCCCGATCTGCCCGTGTCATAGCATGATCTATCCATACCAATGCCTCCTCAAGCTCCTCCCAACTGACGATATTAGAAGCCTATGAAAAGACGCTCACCTTAGACCAATAGCTGGTTGGCGTATGTCCAAGCCTGCATCGGATCCTCCTAGAGTGCTTAGGCCCCAAAACCTGAGATAAATGGTCATGGGGGCTAGAGGTATCCGGGCCCTCGCTTGCAAGCGCATCTAACTAATTCTGTAATTAAAAATTCAAACAAAATTTTATAAGAAATGCTATAATACAAATCATATATACTAATATATTTAATACTTACAAAAATCCTCCTGATCGTGGCATTCATTAGCCTGCCCTTCTTGTCCATACGACTAGATTGGAAGATCTTGTTATGACTAGGCAACACTCCATCTCTTATCAGCTATAACAATGGATTAGTTTATCAAAAATATGAAAAAAAATATCAATTTAATTCATCTAGTATGATTTAGAATTCATTACCTCTCTATGCATATGACTGGCCATAGACTCACAGCCGAGAGTGTACGTATACTCCTGGGCTGCTTGGTTCTTCCAGTTCTGATGGAAGGTAGCCTAACAAGTATTCAAATAAATAATAAATATTTAAAAAATATTTAAATATAACTTTAAGTGTATTGAAAAATTCAAAAGTTAGTAATTTTACCTCGAACTGTAGGCTCCTCCAATGTGTAACCATCTTCTCCCACTGACTCAGAGGACAGTCCTGTATCCAAGGAACAAGCTTCTCTGGAGTGTCTCATTGGTGCTCGAGCCATCCTCTATGAAGCTTGATCTTGTAGCCCTGGTATAACTTTTCGATCTACTTCAATCGAGCATCTCGAGCCCTCTTGTGATCAGGGAAGTTGTACCTCTTCTGCACAAAGTTATCAAAAGTTAGTTACAAAATTATTCTAATCAAACATAGTGTAAACATGTAAAATGCATAAATATAATTAAGATGCACTTATCCATATCTCCTTTCACATCCGATCCCTGACAGCAGCATTCATCAATCGTCAGTCTCTAGGCTCTACGGGAATAATGTCTGACCGTCTCACAAGCACTCCGAAAAAGAAATGCATCTTCTGCATAGTCTCCCCTACCGGCCTCCCCTCCACATCATACTATACCATCACCTGATGCTGGCGGTTCTATGCATGTGCCATACGTGTGGGACTGCAAAATATCTAGTTGGATGATGCACCATAATGAAAATACGTTATGCAAATATAAGTATATAAATACTATATAAAAAAATAAATAAATAATATAATAAAAATATGTAGACCTACCAACTGGCATCACCTCGTTCTAATACCAATTGAAGGAACCATGGTATCACTCGAACGCCAATCATCTTTGACATCATAAGTTCTGATACCATGCTGCGGAAGCCCCTGATCTTTAGCACGGATCTGAAGAAATCTGTGATATTCTCTATGGACAGCAAACCACCGATCCTCCATCTGGATCTATGATGGGGCACCTCCCTCCTTGGGCTTAAGGAAGATGCTCTCCCTCTCTAGGGCTTCTTCAAGAACCCTGGGGCGGCAACTCTAGTGAGAAGAGAAGAACAGAAAATTGAGGGAGAAAAGATCTGTATTTCACACCATGATAAAATCCTAATACAACCAATGTATTTATACATAGCCATTAGGCCCAACCAAAAAACTCCTCGGCTAACCCAATACATGAGAGAACTCATTGAGCCCATGTACATCGATGTCTCTTATGCTTCATTTTCTGGATCTAGACCTGATCCATACATGAGTTAACCCCGTTAAGACCTCTTAAATCAGGCTTTAAGACCCCTAGAATAAGTTTCTATCCTAGCTTAAATAGAATCCACACGTAACTCTGCCCGCACACTGGGCCGGCTCAGTCTCAACACTGGGCCGGCTAACCTGAGACTGGGTTGGCTTAGTTTTAGATTGAGCCATCCCATTTTCTGTCCTATGCCTACAGTCTCGAATGTGACCTTCTATCTGTCTTGTGCTTTGAGACTTAGCCAACCCAGTTTCAGACTGAGCCAGCTAATCTGCAGAAAGCTTTTTTTCTGTAGTCTTCAATCTTTTGGCTTTGGTTCCTTTTTCCACTTTATGTCCTAGGTTTTTGAAGTTCCAACCAAGCCCCTTAAGGTCTCGAACACCCAGATCTTGAGCCCGTGGAGGACCATGCACCACCTGCACCCTAGGACCACTCCTGTCCTAGTCTCCACCTATGGCCTCTCAAGATTTGGGAGCACCACAAATCCTCACAATCTCCACTTTGGTGCTTCTAAGCCTTAGCAATGCCTTCGTACACAATCTCGCTGTCCCTGCGCACCCTGACAGCCCCTTGTGCAATCATCACCTTCGCCAATTCTCTTCCACTATTATGCACCCTTAAGGCTCTTTGGGATGACCGCCTCCACCGTTAAAGATCTTGGCTTGCTTCTCTGTACCATTCTAGAATTATAGGATTCCGTCTGCTTAGCAGCTGCATCATCTTTCTTGAACTTCCTAGGAGAACCTACAACATTCCTGTACCGGCACTCACTGCAAACCCTGACATGGTCTCCTCAGAACTACACCTATCCATCTACACACGCTGCTCCATCTGGAATTGTACATCACCAGGTTGGTGTTAGGATATCGATCCTCCTACATCCCTCTGCTCTAAACTCATGTTAAATTCCTCTCCAATTGTGAAGCCACCTCTCTGAAGCTCCTCCTATATCCAAAGTCTATCTGATGCTGTAGAAGCTGACTCTATGCTCGAGTCACCTGAGGCCAACCACTCAATGCTGTACTGTTGAGCCTACCGTTGTACCTCGAATACTGTCGCTGTCCCTTCAAACCCTCCATGCTTTATGGATCCCTTCGAAGCCATCTCAGATACCTCTGCAACCTACAAGCACCTCCGAAACCCAAAAGCTAAACCGACTCTTCTGAATCTGGTGATTGAATCCTAGAGAATTCCATCATAGTCCTTCTCTTCTACCCCTACACCAACCATCGCTTCAGTTACGTCCGAAGAACCATCTTCCACCGGAACCGCGACTCTCCTTGGTGCCCCTATAGAAGAAATCTGATCCATGGTACTTCTGGCTGCTTGATGTCCCTGACGCTCTCTGAGACCTCCTAGCTCTTTCTGAGACCTACACCCGATCTTTTTGAGATACCCCTGACACCATCTGCTGAGATACCTTCCTTGGCTATTGCACCACTGAGCCTCTCTCAGCCCGTGCCTCTAGGAAAGCACTACTGTAGTACTCTAATGCTCTCTAGCCTTGTCTTTACACCACTCTACAGCTGTCCAGCTTTAACCTATTGGATCTCCATGGATCATCCATCTCCATCACTCCCAAGGCTTCGCAAATCCATGCTCTAGTCGAACTACTGAATGCACCCTCGACTACTTCCCCGCCTTCCTAATACCGAAGGATGTATAGTCGCTTCTTCATTCTTCCTTCGATCATTATCCCTTGGAAAACCTCTCTTCAACAGCCCCACACCTTCCATCTTCCTAGAGAACCTTGATGCTCTCTACTGAGATACCTCCCTTGATTGCTGCACCGCCGAGCCTCTCTCAATCCCACATCTTTAGGGATATCCTATTGCAGCACTCCAGTACTTTCTATCTATCACATAATCGTCATACAACCCGACCTTTCCATCAAGACCGATCAACAAATCATGCACTCAATCCTTCCACCCCAGAAAAATTATTTTTCATTAATCCTCTCAATCTCCACCATCAACCCGCTGCTCTTGGTTGGCCAAATCACAATAACTACAAAAATAGAGCTGAGATATACCATAGAATCCTTATGTAGATTTCTGATTTCATCTTGTATAACTTCTCCTTCCCTTCTATTGCCCAGCAAGACAACCCAAGGGGGGGGGGAGTTGGGTTTTTCAAAACTTAAAATAAGTTAGATGCTAATTTCAGAAACTAATGATGTAATGGTGTATGCTTTAATTCTAAGTATGCAGAAATGTAGAAATATAAATGCAATGGAATGAAGTATACAAGGCAATTACAAACGCTAAAAAATTTATAGTGGTTCGGTGCGCCTTATACCTACATTCACTTCTCAAGGCCTACTTAGGAATTTTACTATTCTCTCCAAGATTACAGCCAGATAGCTTTCCAAGTCTCACTATCCAAAATCTAGTTGGTTTTTATACCGGCTCACCAACTACAACCAACCCCCAAGCCAATCCTTGGCTTACAATCCAATTTTCAGGCTTGGATAAGCCTTCCCCTTAGCTTCAAAATCCTATTGAAGCTAAGTTATAAGAAAGAGGAAAGTTGAACAACAAAAATGAACAAAAAGCTCTTTTGATGAGCAAATAAGTCAATGAAGCTTTTTGAAATCTTCTTTGAGGGAGGATTTTGAACTATTTGAGCTTGTCTTCTTGTAGAATGGAATCACTTGATTTTATATTTTATGAAGTTGGGAGTGGAATGCTCTCTATTCAATGCTTTTTGGACTCTTTTCTTTAACTTTTTATTTCTCTCAATGAATGAATGGTCATGTCTCTTCCTCTAGGTGTTTTGTCGGTGATTTTTCATGCTTGGTAGGCTGGAGAACCTTATTTGACCGTTGGAGATGCAAAAATGATCATTTGAACCCAATCTGCATAGTTCTGGATAGTCTACAAAAACTAGCCATTGGAGCTCGAGTCGAACCTTGAGTCAACTCGAGCCTCAGCTCGAGGCCTTTTGCTCTACTCATTCCTCCACTCGAGAGTTTTTACTCTGCTCGATCCTCAGCTCGTGGACCTCGAGTCGACTCGAGCCTCCGCTCGAGACTGTGCCCAACTTTGCTTCAAAATTATCATCTTCTATATTTCTTCTGAGACTTCGACTAGAGAATCTTGAGTCGACTCGAGCCTCTGTTCGAGATCTTATCCCAAAATCATCATTCTCTGAATTTTCATTGACTTCAACTCGAGAACCTCGAGTCGACTCGTGCCTCCACTCCAGACTGTTCCTTTTGAAACTTCTGCGTGCCAGTCTACATATCAGCTCGAGCTGAACAACGAGTCGAACCTTGAGTCGACTCGTAGGCTTCTTATGCTAAAAAATTTTAGTTTGCCCAAAAGTTTTTCTCTTGAATTTTAGTTTTGGGATATCTTTTTCAAGCATTGTTTCAGATGTGGTTTATGCTCTAAATGCCTCCAACTATTCTTTATCAATTTCCAAATGCACTTATATGGATGTTTTGTTTGATACTTTAAAATACATCTTGAAACATGATCTCATCAAATTCATTAGTTCAAATATATACTCAAATATTTTGTTACTCATCAAAATCAATCCTTAGGGTTAATAATCTCCCCCTTTTTTATGATGATAAAACTTTGAGTATATTAATAAGAAATGTGCAATAACAATTCATTAATGATATTTTCAATAGATTAACGATTTAATCCATTACGTATTTTTATATTTGTCTCCCCCTCAATTTATACTTGCATTTTTAATATATCTTTTCAATTCAATGTTAAGTTTTCTATTGTACTCATTAGAATGGTAAATTACCGGCATATATCCATATGTGTGTGCCAAGCATTAATATTAAATAATCATACATAGAGTATGTATCTTGGCACAAACTCCAAACTTATAATGCACATCATATATGCTAAAAATTTCAATCCTTAACATATTTATGCTTAACACATTCAAGCTGAAAATTTTTACCTTAATACATTTATACTGAAAATTTTAAATTTAATATATTCAAAGTGAATGAATAGTGGATGAATTTTAACATATTCAAAGTGAATGAATTCTCACTCATATACATATTACTCCCCTTTTTTGTCATCAATCAAAAATATAAGGTTAAGGCAAATGTTCGGAATGAGTGTAAGAGTAAGTAATCATGAGTTTCATTGCATTAACAAAATGAGTGTGTTAAGCCACCAAAACACACTAGGATACAATGAAACATCAAGTTCAAGGCAAGACCAGGGTAAGCAAGTTTACATCTATAAGTACCAAGTACATGGAGTCAAATACAAACATAGAGTCAAATACAACCATATACTTCTAATACATAGATCTAAGTACAAGAAGTGGACAGACACTAGAGCCTATGAGACAACTCATTATTAGATGGAATCTCTAATGTCTGGGATGAGGCTCGTGAGGTAGAAGGTCTGGTTTTCCTGCTCCGAGTTCTAGTAGAAGATCCGGCTACCTACGAGGGAGGAGACCCTCCACGAGTGTAGACTCTGAGTGGTGGTCTGCTCTCACTCGTGGATACCTGGATGGTCTGACCAAATGACATAGGTGGAGGAGGTGGAGGTCGAGGCATGGATACCCTAGCCACGACATTTGCTGCTGCTACTGGTATCGCACCTGGAGCGAGTCTCTCTATTTTTTCAATCAAACTGCCCATGGCTCCAAGTACTGAAATGATACCCTGCTGCTATGTTTGACCTAAACTGCTGATCGCTGCCATCATCTCAGTGCCTCCAAACTCAACTCTACCTCTGAGCCGAGCAAGCTCCTTAGTAATATTAGAGTGATCAGTGGGTGTACCATGTGCATGCTCCCTCTGCTCCAGAGTAGTAAGCCTCTGAGAGATAATCCTTATCTTAGTCTATATAATCTCTACTCTCTCAGACAATCTCCGAATCTCTTCATTGATTCTGGTAGATATCATATCTACCAGTCTCTCCATAGATGCAGAGCCAGCAGCTGGTGTCTGTGGGAACCTCCCCATGGGTGGAGCTCGAAGTGTCATAGGTGTACCAGATTTAGTGTCAGGTGCATCTTGGGCTGCCACTAGAGTAGAGGGCTCTCCTACCTCTACAATCCTAGGCACTCTTCTCTCTTGACCAGAGATGTTCTTCACCCATCTTCCATCCTCTACATGATACTGCATTCTGGTCAAGGCTCTCATGTCATATACATCATAGTGAGACTGCTTCTTACTTCATTTTCTAGGGACACTCCTATAGTCTCAAATATCCTGGTCAAGGCCATGCCATAGGACAAACACACCTTGTTTCTAGATGCTGCCTCTATCATTTGATGCATCATAATGCCAAGAAGATTTATCTGAGTTTCCTAAACCATCAAATACATCATGCACAGCTCTCTTTTAGACACTAAGTCATGTCTACCTAATTTTGAAATAAAAATCCCACTGATGATATGATGAAGAACTCTCATTTTCACTAATAGTGTGGATGCTAGTACATCTCCAATAATATCATCCCTATCCACAATTAATCTCAAACCCCTCTTTTTGTCAGATAACTTATCGAGCATAAAACCTTCTTTTGTGATTCCAAAGGTTTGAGCCAAACTCTCCTCTATCATCTCAATTTGTATGCCTTTGACTATACTTATAATTTTAGGAAATCCCCTTTTAAGATTTTCATTGAACTCTCTAACCAATTTAGGGTATATGGGGATGTCCATTATACAGAAATTTCTCCACCCCATTCTATCAATCCATATCCTAATATAGAAATTATAACTTTCAAAGAAATCAAAATCAACTCTCCTTCCCATTGCAATGGCTCTAGTGGCCATCCGACCAATAGGTGAAGATGGTGGAGGAGGTGAGTTCGGTATACCTTGATCCTATTGAGGTTGAACGGGTTCTTCCTGAATGGGTTCCTCCTGAATGGGTTCTTCGAAGGGTTGAAAAACCTCAGATGGTTGGGATATTGCCCATTCCATTCGGGCTTTTCTTCTCCTCTTCCATTCTTCAGCTCCATGGGTATTAGAAACTTTCTGCACTCCACACCTTTCTCCAACCATTTTACCCAAATCCGGTTCGTAACTTTATGAATCAAAGAGAAGAGGTGGTAGGGAAGCAAGTAGACCCTATTAGATTGAGTTTGGGGGGACGAGAGACCCTCTGCTCATCGAGACGAAGAATCTCTAGGGCATCGCAAACAGTCATGGGTCCATTTTAATTGCCTGTGGCCCTGACCCTTGAGTCGACTCATGGTTTTGAACTAGTTTGCTTGAGTCGACTCGAGCAATAGTTCTGAAACTTCTAGAGTTTCAGAGAAAATTTGATATTCAGATAATATTTAGTTATTTTTTAAATATTGATCATTAATTTTGTACATAAGATTTTAATTCTTTTGTGTTTAATTTGATTTACTTAGAGATTTGGAGAATGAAATTTAATCAGGTTGGTAGCATAGTCCTAAGTCTATTCTAATAATACTAAATTTTTCTTCACTTAGAGGTTTTGTGAATATGTCAGCTAATTATTTATCAGTACTAACAAATTCAAGCACCACATCATTGTTTTGTATATGATCTCTTATGAACTGATGTCTTATCTCAATGTGTTTGGATTTTGAGTATTGAATTGGGTTTTTGGTTACATTGATTGCACTTGTGTTGTCACATCTTATGGGTATCTTATTAAGTTTGAATCCAAATCTTCTAATTATTGTTTAATCTAAAGAATTTGTACACAATAACTCTCAGCAGCCATATATTTGGCCTCGATCGTTGAGAGTGCTGATGGAGAAATCATGATTTTCCGGGGTCAGGTTCGTTCAGATCTGATTGAATCGAGAGGCATATTTCAAAAATTTTTTCTTAGATCCTAATTAGATCTGACATTTTTCAGATCTAATTTTATAATCTAATAAATAAAAAAATTAAATTAAATTAAATCTAAATTAGTTTTACCTTGATATGGATAATTCGATTACCCATTGATGATCTACTGATTGTCTGAGGTTCTGGATCTAGCCACGCAAGTGCCTGACCTCTATCGGTATCCACTTGAACTGGATTTGGAGATCTTCTCCTTCTTTATCTCATCTTTAAAAATTATATCTGGATCTGATTTGGAGGATCTTTGAAACTCCTTTTGAAGATCAGCAGTCATCTCTGCAGCAGTGCTACCTTTTTCCTTTCTCGTCAGCCTTTTCTTGTCTGAATCGCACTAATCTGAAGCCCAACTATCCTTGGGTGTGGAGAGGAGAGAGATGGCCTGAAGGTGGCATAGAGAAAAGAGAGGGACAACCTTAGGGCATGGCTAGGAGAGAAGTCTCCGAAAAGTGGGCGCAGACAGGTCTTTATATAGACCCTGCTATGCCATGCAGTACCACATCACTCCGGCCAATCACGTTGCTTCATTTAGTTAGATCTAAATCTAATTGGTGGGATAATGTCACCTGATCCAACCAGATGAGAGGCCCATAGATTCATCCTAAGGTGGCACCTAAGACTGGTCAAAGTCTATAGGTGAGGGTCACCTAGTTTGAATCCAAGAAGTAACCTGGAGTCCCATCCGTATGGGACTCCAGGCATCCCTATCCATGGGTGCATGCCATCCTAGGCATGCACCCCCTCCTTTTCAATTTTTAGAGAGGATACAACCCCTATCTACTCTTCAATAAGTGCATGACAAATGGGCAGATGTCCAAGGGTCAAAGGTCAACGTTTGACCAAAGTCAAAGGACAAGAATTAGCAGGTGATGAAAAATGGCAGGTGTTGTCTTAAATTTATCTCATAAATTAAGACAATCCTTTTCTGACCTGGACAAGCTCTAGTCAGATCAGATAAAGATACCTGAGTGAGCACAAACTCATTTGGCTCAGTCGAGATAACTTTTAATGATAGAAAAAGAAGAATGTTAGGCTCAATCGTGTGCTAGCATGATTTTCTTGAACCTAATTGAATCTAATTCAAATCAATTGAACTGGATTAGTCCAATTGATGATATCTAGATCCAAATCCTTGTTTGTGTGATCTAGTTAGGTTCAGTTTTGTATGGTAATGGAGATATGTCATGATCAGAGACTTCTCTATCATTGACATCATCGAAACTCCTTTCGATGGATCAGAACTCTTCTGATTCAGACAACTGGAATGATTGATCATCTAAATTATTTTAATTGCTCCCAAAATCCACCAGTGACAAGTATATGGTGGCAATCCATCAAAACTGAAGATGAACCTCTCGGTGCAGCTACTTGTGTGATTAAGTTCTTCTATCTTGAGCCCCGATTAGATTAGGGTTAAGTGAACTCGTCAAATCCTATATTTCATATCTAATGATTTAATCATTCGATTCAAGTCCGATGTGAAAACCTTAATAGAAACACTTTCTATTATTTCACTCTCTGCCATGGCCATAGGCTTATGGACTGATTCCATGATCATCATAGGATGCTGCTCCTCATCCACCAGGAGATAAGATTTCATCTTGGTGCAATCATTCCTACAATGAACATGCTCATAGCCAACATACACCTCAGGATATTCAATGCTAGGAGACCGAGTCATGGTAGTCAAACTATAACACTCTTAAGAGTGAACTAATCGATGCACTCAGATCAAAAGAACAGACACACACTGTTAGCTTTGAAGTCATCGACAAGAAGGAGACTTTTTAATGACTACTCGTAGTGTCATAGCTCAGTGCACTCATTGTCTAACGAGTACCTGTACTCTCACTCTAGGTGTCTCTACACCATAAGACTTAAGAACTCATCTAACTATAAAAGGATATATATTACAACCTTCTGATATCAATCATCATCCTCATGATGATCCTACGATTAGGAGCATTTTATGAGTATAA
>QRFJ01001046.1:0-92379 GCA_006176705.1 Cocos nucifera
TGAACAATGCTGGTCACCCATGAGCTTCTATGAATGTTCTAAAGGCTCTAGTTCTTGCTATGGGAATGGACTCTTCCAAAAAAAAATCTTATGGAAAGAAAAAGAAGTCTGTGAAAAAAGCAGAAGGGTGGAAGGAGGAAACGACAGAAGACAGATAGAGATGAAGATTAAAGCCACCGTCAAAGGAAAGTATCTTTATTGCAACAGCGAATGGCCACTGAAGCGAAACTGCCCTACTTTACCTAAGCCTACCCTAAAAACAGAAAGGAAATCTTCTGAAGGTCATCTCATTATTAGAGTCTAACCTTATGGATTTCTCTGCATCTAGTTGGGGCTTGACTCTGATTCTATGCTCACTTGTGCACTTCCCAGCGCAGGGTCTGAGAGGATAAGAGGAGGTTTGAGGAATGGAGACATGATCCCTAGCATTGGTAAATGGAGCCAAGAGTTGCTGTAGTGGTGGTTGGGAACATACCCTCTTTGATTACCATCTAGTTTAAGTACTTAGTTTTGAAAGACTATATTATGTGCACTGCAGCTAGTAGGAATTTGATTTTGTTTCAAGTGGTTAGCACTAGAAGGCTATGCTGTTTACCTTCTTAAGGACATTGTAACATTCTTTATGAAACATAAAATTCGTTGCAAATGGTTTCCTTATTAAACGATCTTTATTCAGCTACTATTGATGTTTTTTTAGACCTATTCTAACTATCGAGCAAAATCGTGAATGCCAAGCCTGGGATAGTCCAAACGATAGTATCTATGGCACCTGAGAGTAGGTCATATAGGCAGAAAGATGAGGATCAACATCTAGAGGAAAAATGGGCTATCTTGGTCCATTGACTTTCCGAGGTCATATGCAAACTTGTAATCTTCGTCTTCAAGGCAACAATGAGTAGAAACTCCCTTTTGGTTGGAACATCGGGGAGAGGGCCACAGATCCCTTGCCCTAGTACATATGATGTGTTGCGGCCATTTGAATGTGCCGGTTAGAGGCAATTTTGTTCTACTTCAATTACCTTTTATTGATAATCTATCTAGGTATGGGTATGTGTATCTTATTGAGACACAAGTCTGAAGCTTTTTGAAATGTTCAAAGAATTCAGGAGACATGAAGTAGAAAAACAAACTGAAATCCATTAAGATCTTCGATCAATCGAGGAAGGTGAATACCTTAGTTGAAAATTCCTAGACTATCTCAAGGAAAATGGCATAAGTCTCTCAATGCTGCCCAATCAGAAAACACCTCAACTCAATGAAATTTTAGAACGGAGAAATCAGACTCTATTGGATATGGTCCGATCCATGATGAGCTTCATAGACCTTTCTGATTTTTTTTGGAGACATTCATTGTTAACTTCAATTTATCTACTGAATAGGGTTCCCTCTAAGACTGTTCCTACTACACCGTATGAGATATGGCACGGTAAGAAACTAAGTTTGAGTCATCTCAGAATTTAGGGTTGTCCAACTCATGTCAAAAGATAACAAGTGGATAAGTTAGAGTTTAGGTCCTGCAGAGCTCGATTCATAGGATATCCTAAAGAGTCATTAGGATATTATTTCTACATTCCAAAAGACCATAATATGATTGTGAGTCGACATGCCATCTTTCTTGAAAAATAGTTTATTCAAGATAGCGACACTGAAAAGCAGATTAACCTTGATAAGAAAGTCTCATAAGTACAATGAGCTAAGGACCAATTGAAACCAAATCAGGTTGAGCCAATAAGAACACTACTGTTACATATATGTGCCCTAGAAGCCAGAATTGGCTGACACTTGTAATACACTTCTAGGGGCAAAATTATAATTTTGACTATTATTAATAAAATGGGTTATTTTCTATCACATATGTGTATTTAGTGTTTGTGATACATCCTTTGAGTTAATGATAATTATAATTCATATTTTCAAGAGTTGAAAATTTAAGACATGAGTAATCATTATTAACTCATAAAATGCTCCCGACCATAGGATCATCACGAGGATGGTGATTGATCCGGAAGGTTGGTGTACAATCGCTTCTCTTTAGTAGATGAGTCTTGAGTCTACGGTGTGGAGACATCAGAGTGAGAGTACAGGTACTCGTTAGAGAATGAGGGCACTGAGCGTGACCACCTCGAGTAGTCATTAGGAAGTCTACCTTCTCGTCAATGACTGACTCGATGCTGCAGTAGTGTGTCTGGTTCTTTGACCTGAGGTGCATCGGTAGTTCACCTTGAGGGTGTTATAGTTTGACTACACCATAACTCGTCTCCTAGCCATATGGAAGCCCTGAGGTGTATGTTGGCTATAGCATGTTCATTGTAGGAACTGGATTGCATCAAGATGGAATCTATCTACCTCGGTGGTAGAGGAGCAGCCCTATGATGATCATGAGAATCAAGTCCAGAAGCCCATGGCCATGGCAGAGTGAAATAATAGAAAGAGTTTCTATTTAGATTTTCACATCGGACTTGAATCGAATGATTACATCATATGATAGAAACTAGGGTTTGACGAGTTCACCTTAACCCTAATCTGATCGGGGCTCAAGATAGAAGAACTTAATCACACAGGTAGCTGCACCAAGAGGTTCGCATTCAGCTCTGATGGGTTGCCACCATATACTGCTAGGTGTCACTGGTGGATTTTGGGAGCAATTAGAATGATTTAGATGATCGATCATTCTAGCTGTTCGAATCAGAAGAGTTCTGATCCATCGAAAGGAGTTTCGATGATGTCGATGATAGAGATCATGACATATCCCATTACCATACAGAACTGAACCTAACTGGGTCACACAAACAAGGGTTTGAATCTGGTGATCATCAATTGAACTGATCCAGTTCAATTGATCTGAATGAGATTCAATTAGGTTCAAGGAAATCGTGCTAGCACTCGATTGAACCTAACGTTCTTCTTTTACTATCATAAATAGTTGTCCTGACTGAGCCAAAGGAGTTTGTGCTCAATTCAGAGGCCTTCACTTGGTCTGACTGGAGCCTGTCCAGGTCAGAAAAGGGTTGTCTTATTTTGTAAGACAATACCTGCCATTTTTGGTCACCTGCCATTTCTCGTCCTTTGACTTTGGTCAAAAGTTGACCTTTGACTGGTCAAATGTTGACCATTGACACTTTGACTTTTGTCCACATGTCATGCACCTATTGGAGAGCTGGTGGGGGCCTTGTCCCCCTGCCAGAACCTGGCAAGGAGGAGGGCGCATGCCACCCTTGGCGTGTGCCCAAGCTGGAGGCGCCCAGGAGTCCCTGTTGGACAGGGACTCCATCTCCTTTTTGGATTTTGATTAGACTTCTCCTAAGAACCAAGTTTGACTGGTCTTAGGCACCATCTAAGGAGGAATCCAAGGGACTCTATTCCACCAATCAGATTTAGATCTGATTTCACAAAGGGTTGTGATTGGTTGGGAAGAAGAGGAGTTGGATCACGCATAGTCTATAAATAAGACCCTGCGCCCAACTCAAAAGTAATTGAGAATTCTCCATGCCCCAAGGCTGGTTCTCTCCTCCTCCTCCATGCCAAGCCCATCTTCTCCCTCTCCTCTCCACACCCAAAGTAGGTTTGGGATCTTGGTTGGTGCAATCCAGATGAGAGAAAGGCGACAGAAAGCTAGAAGGCTGCGCTGCTGCAAAGGACAACTGCTGATCTTCGAAAGGTATTTTGAAGATCCTCCAAATCAGATACAGATCTAATTTTTGGAGATGTGATAGAGAAGAAGAGGATCTCCAGATCCTAGCTTGAGTGGATATCGGTAGAGGCCAGGCACTTGCGTGGCTAGATCCAGAACCTTCCGCTGCTTATAGGATCATCAATGGGTAATAGGATTACCCTATATCAAGGATAAATTAAATTTAATTTAATTTATCTAAATTTATTTTAATTATTAAAATAATAAAGATTATATCTAAAACATCTTAGATCTGATCTGAATCAAAAAAAATTTTTTTTGAAATATATCTCTTGATCCGATCAGATCTAAACGAACCTGATCTGGAAAATCAGGATTTCCCTTCAACTGGTATCAGAGCCAAGGTTCTAAAGTATTTAGATCTAATTTTAAATTTATTTTAATTAAAAAATAAGTAATTTTAGATGTCACATGAGATGTGATCAGATCTAAAATCAGAAAAAAATTAAAATTAAATGATTTGGATCTAAGATTAGAAAATATGCATGACTAGTTCTAAAATAGAATAGTTCTATAGAATAGTCTTGCATGTTTTCAATTTAATCTGATTAAATCATATTTTAGATCTATTTATTTATTATTTTTTGATATTATAATTATTATAATAATATCTAAAAAATAGCAAATAAAAATTATTTAATTTTAAACATCATATGAGATATGATTGATGCATGTCTAGACTAGTTGTAGAATAGTTCTACATAATTGTCTAGATTAGAGTTTATTTTGATAAGATCAATTTAAATCTAATTTTTTAGATTATTATGAGATAATTTAGATCTAAAAATATGCATGATTCGATACATGAGATGTATGCAAAATATGCCATGATTAGATCTAATTTGTATATGAGATATATGATATAGATCTAAAACTATTTTGTAGTATTACATGTTCCTGATTAAGGCATTCCTCTTGGCCGTCCGGTCATAAGAATGAAGAAGGGTTTAAAGGCCCTCTCCTCCCATTCGATGGGGTGTTCTTATGATGTGTAGGGGTGCTGCGTGTTCGTCCTTAATCAGAAATCCAAAACTTACTTTCTGCAAAACCCTAGATCCTGAAACCCTAGGATTTATTGTGCATATTTTTGTTTATGAACCCTACTTAATTAAGAATTAAGATTATGGAATATTAATTAGGATCTAAAATTGAGAATTTCAGATCTAAGACATATTCATAATACTGGGTTCGGGCTTGGGTAGCTCAATTAGGTCTAAGCGGTTGATCAAACCGAATCAAGAGTTGGTTAGATGGGATCAACAATGCTTAAATTGACCAGCCTAATAGGATTAAGTCTGGGTCAAGATCGAGTCACGATCAAGCAAGACCTAATTAGGCTCAGAGGTTAGAGTCTGGATTGTAGGCTAACCCAATTGGTTCTGGCTCAATAATTTGGTGTCTAAGGTAAGTTTGGCACATACGACCGACTTGTTTTTAATTGGAAGCTACTCGACCTGAATGCGTTCTTGTACGAGTTAATGGCATATTCCTTCCACCGGTCTCACTTACCTGGCCATATCTATTGACACAGTTCTGATTTGAGGTGGTCAATAATCCGAGCTAACCCATGCCACTAGGTTAGTCATAATTGTTATGACTATGACAAGTCTAGTTTAATGAGACCTGAATCAATTCTCCCTAAGAAAAGATTAAGTCTGAGGTCTTCCACCATTGTAGATGTGCGGGCCCTTCCTCGGGGTTGATTGTTCTCGGCTGGATACAGTGGCTCAGTTGCACCGGGAAGATGCAACCATGTCTATTAGGCATTGGATGCTATGGGCTGGAGGATGAGTTGGGCTCAATATTTGGATACGGTGAGAGACTCAATTAGGAATCCAGTCTGTGCAAATGGTGGGTCTGACTTAACTAAGGAGTGGATCAATATTCCGGATACGGTGAGATTCATGAATTAGAGACCAAGTTTGGGTGCACCATGATTAGAGAATCATTGAACAAGAGTTGTTCACTCATTGGCTAACCCATCACCAATAACTATTAGGTGAGGTGATGAGTCAGTTGGTGAGACCGCACCACCCACTAGAAATCATTAATCATGGAGATTTTTGCATCTCTACAGAGGGAGTGTAGGGATCCAAAAAAATAGTGGAAGCTAATTTGTTTAAAAATAAAATCTCTAAATAAATTGGTCAAGTCATAATTACAGTATCTAACTAGAATCTTTGACTCTCTATAGAAAAATGTCTGCGTCCAACCCATTGGCACGTATCCTGGACACACATAGACTGACTGGACCCAATTATAAAGATTGGCTCAGGAACTACAAAATTATTTTGGTTTCGAGAAGTTAACCCATGTATTGGAACAGGACCCTCCCACCTTACCAGCCCGTCCATCCACTGAATAGAGAGCGTCTCTGGAAAAATGGATAGACGAAGATAATAAGGCCAGATATTACATGTTGGGCTCGATGTCTGATGAGCTCCAGCACCAACATGAAGATATCGGGACTGCTCGCCAAATGTTGGCTCACCTAGCAGGAGATGTTTGGTGAACAGAGTCGCGCAGCCAAGTATCAAGTCATGAAATGACTTTTTAAGGCTAAGATGCGTGATGGGCAGTCAGTCCAAGATCACTGTCTGATGATGATCAAGGATTTGGAAGAGCTTGAGAAGCTCGGTGTGAAGTTAGACTTGGATCTGTAGAACGATATTATTCTGCAATCCTTGACTGATGCATATGGGCAATTCATCATGAATTACCACATGCATATACTTCAAAATTAATGAACATGCTGGTCACCGCTGAGCTTTCTATGAAAGATTCTAAAGGCTCAGTTCTTGCTATGGAACGGACTTCTTCCAAAAGAAAGTCTTCTAAAAAGAAAAAGAAGTCTGCGAAAAAGCAAGAAGGTGGAAAGAACAAAGAAGAAGAAGGCAGAGCCGAAGATGAAAGCCGCTGCCAAAGGAAAGTGTTTCCATTGCAACAGCGATGGCCATTGGAAGCGGAACTGCCCTACTTACCTGGCCACCCTGAAGAACAAGAAGGAAGGTCCTTCTGGAGGTATGCTCGTTATTGAGTCTAACCTTATGATTTCTTCTGCATCCAGTTGGGTGCTTGACTCTGGTTCTAGTGCTCATCTGTGCACTTCCATGCAGGGTCTTGAGGATAGCAGGAGGCTGAGGGATGGAGACATGATCCTATGCATCGGTAATGGAGCAAGAGTTGCTGCAGTGGCGGTGGAAACATACCCTCTTCGATTACCATCTAGTTTAGACTTAGTTTTGAAAGACTATTATTATGTGCCTGCAGCTAGCAGGAATTTGATTTCTGTTTCATGCTTAGCACTAGAAGGCTATGTGATTACCTTCTTTAAGGACCATTGTAACATTCTTTATGAAAGAAATAAAATTGCAAATGGTTTCCTTATTAATGGTCTTTATCAGCTACATATTGATGTATCTATTCTAACTATCGAGCAAAACGTGAATGCCAAACGACCTAGGGATAGTCCAAATGATAGGATATCTATGGCACCTGAGATTAGGTCATATAGCAGAAGATAGGATCAACAAATTGGAGAAAAATGGGCTATTGAGTCCATTGACTTCCGAGTCATATCCAACTTGTGAATCTTGTCTTCAAGGCAAAATGACTAAACTCCCTTTTGTTGGACATGGGGAAAGGGCCACAGATCTCCTTGCCCTAGTACATACTGATGTGTGCGGCCCATTTGATGTGCCGGCTAGAGGCAATTTTGTCTACTTCATTATCTTTACCGATGATCTGTCTAGGTATGGGTATGTGTATCTTATGAGACACAAGTCTGAAGCTTTTGAAAAGTTCAAAGAATTCAGACATGAAGTAGAAAAACAAACTGAAAAACCCATTAAGGTTCTTCGATCAGATCGAGGAGGTGAATACCTTAGCCGAAAATTCCTAGACTATCTCAAGAAAAATGGCATAGTCTCTCAATGGACTCCACCAGGAACACCTCAACTCAACGGGAGTTTCAGAATGGAGAAATCGGACTCTATTGGATATGGTTCCGATCCATGATGAGCTTCACAGACCTCCCTGATTTTCTTTGGGGACATTCATTGTTAACTTCAATTTATCTACTGAATAGGGTTCCCTCTAAAACCGTTCCTACCACACCGTATGAGATATGGCATGGTAAGAAACCAAGTCTGAGTCATCTCAGAATTTGGGGTTGTCCGGCTCATGTCAAAAGACAACAAGCGGACAAGTTAGAGTTTAGGTCCTTCAGAGCTCGATTCATAGGATATCCTAAAGAGTCATTAGGATACTATTTCTACATTCCAGAAGACCACAATGTGATTGTGAGTCGACATGCCATCTTTCTTGAAAAATAGTTTATTCAAGATAGCGGCATTGGAAAGCAGATTAAGCTTGATGAGAAAGTCTCACAAGTACAACGAGCTAAGGACCAATTGGAACCAAATCAGGTTGAGCCAATAAGAACACTACCTCCTCCACCTCGTAGATCGGAAAGAGTTTTCCGTCCCCCTGAAAGATACTTAGGTATTATTTCAGAGGAGTAGAGAAAATGTTCCTCGTAGGTAATGGTGCTCATGGTGATGATCCCAAAACCTACAACGAGGCGATATCAGATATCGACTCCGAGAAATGGCTAGAGGCAATGCAGTCAGAAATTGACTCGATGCACTCAAACCAAGTCTGGACCTTGGTAGATCCACCAGAAGGTATAGTACCTATTGGGTGTAAATGGATCTTCAAGAGAAAGATTGGTGCAGATGGGAATGTGGAGACATTCAAGGCTAGACTAGTGGCAAAAGGTTATAGTCAACGCGAAGGCATTGACTATCAGGATACCTTTTTCCCAGTGGCTATGCTAAAATCCATCCGCACATTGCTTGCCGTTGCAGCCTATTTCGATTATGAAATATGGCAAATGGACGTGAAAATGGCATTCTTAAATGGATATCTTGAGGAAGATATCTATATGGAACAGCCGCTAGGTTTCACATCCAGTGATACTGATCACAAGGTTTGCAAGCTGCAAAGGTCCATATATGGACTTAAGCAAGCATCTCGGAGCTGGAACACTCATTTCAATGATGTGATCAAAAAGTTTGGTTTCATCAAAAATGAAGAGGAACCGTGTGTCTTCAAAAAGGTCAGTGGGAGCGCTGTTGTCTTCCTCGTATTGTACGTGGATGACATCCTCCTTATTGGGAATGATATTCCCATGATGACGACAGTCAAAATATGGTTGTCCAAGGAAATTCTCCATGAAAGACCTAGGTGAAGCATCCTTTATTCTAGGAATTAAGGTCTATAGGGATAGACCGAATAGGATGCTAGGACTTTCACAGAAGATGTACATAGAGAAAGTACTAAAGAGGTTTAGTATGGAAAACTCTAAGAGGGGATTAATACCCTTCAGACATGGTATTCATCTTTCCAAGAAGATGTGTGCCCTTAGCACACCTGAGGAAATAGAATGCATGAGCAAGATCCCTTATGCTTCTGCAATAGGGAGCCTCATGTATGCCATGCTATGTACACGACCTGATATAGCCCATGCTGTGAGTGTCACAAGCAGATATCAGTCAAATTCAGATGAAGAATACTGAACTTTTGTGAAATATATCCTTAAGTCCTTGAGAAAAACTAAGGATATGATGTCAGTCTTTGGTAACGGAGAACTCCAAGTCCAAGGATACACAGACTCAGATTTCATGTCCGATGTAGATGATCGAAAGTCGACATCTGGGAGTTTGTTTCTATGCAATAGTGGTGCTGTCAGCTGGAAGAGTTCCAAGCAAATCATGATAGCAGATTCTACCATGGAAGCAGAATATATCATTGCATCAGAGGCTACGAAGGAAGCATTCTGGTACAAGAAGTATGCTACAGAAATCAAAGTAATGCCATCAGATACCATTCCTCTATATTGCGACAACAGTGGCGCCATAGCCCTTGCTAAGGAGCCAAGGTCTCACCAAAAATCCAAGCACATTGAGCGGCGATACCACCTCATGCACGATTACCTCGAAAAGGATTACATCGAGCTCAAGAGAGTCAATTCCATAGACAATGCGGCAGTCCTACTTACAAAGCTATTGGGACAGCAAAAATTTGAAGCCCACCTTGAGAAGATGGGTTTAGACTTGTAGCCAATTGGCTTTAGGATAAGTGGAAGATTATTAGATATACGTGCCCTAGATGCCAGAATTGGCTAACACTTGTAATACACTTCTAGGGACAAAATTATAATTTTGACTATTATCAATAAAATGGGTTATTTTCTATCACATATGTGTATTTAGTGTCTGTGATACATCCTTTGAGTTAATGGTAATGATAATTCATATTTTTCAAGAGTTGAAAATTTAAGACATGAATAATCATTATTAACTCATAAAATGCTCCCGACCATAGGATCATCATGAGGATGGTGATTGATCTGAAAGGTTGGTGTATAATCGCTTCTCTTTAGTAGATGAGTCTTGAGTCTACGATGTGGAGACACCAGAAGCGAGAGTACAGGTACTCGTTAGAGAATGAGGGCACTGAGCGTGACCACCTCGAGTAGTCATTAAGAAGTCTACCTTCTCGTCAATGACTGACTCGATGCTGCAGTGGTGTGTCTGGTTCTTTGACCTGAGGTGCATCAGCAGTTCACCTTGAGGGTGTTATAGTTTGACTACACCATTAACTCGGTCTCCTAGCCATACGGAATCCTGAGGTGTATGTTGGCTATAGCATGTTCATTGTAGGAACTGGAATGCATCAAGATGGAATCTATCTACCTCGGTGGTAGAGGAGCAGCCCTATGATGATCATGAGAATCAAGTCCAGAAGCCCATGGCCATGGCAGAGTGAAATAATAGAAAGAGTTTCTATTTAGATTTTCACATCGGACTTGAATCGAATGATTACATCATATGACAGAGACTAGGGTTTGACGAGTTCACCTTAACCCTAATCTGATCGGGGCTCAAGATAGAAGAACTTAATCACACAGGTAGCTGCACCAAGAGGTTCGCATTCAGCTCTGATGGGTTGCCACCATATACTGCTAGGTGTCACTGGTGGATTTTGGGAGCAATTAGAATGATTTAGATGATCGATCATTCTAGCTGTTCGAATCAGAAGAGTTCTGATCCATCGAAAGGAGTTTCGATGATGTCGATGATAGAGATCATGACATATCCCATTACCATATAGAACTGAACCTAACTGGGTCACACAAACAAGGGTTTGAATCTGGTGATCATCAATTGAACTAATCCAGTTTAATTGATCTGAATGAGATTCAATTAGGTTCAAGAAAATCGTGCTAGCACTCGATTGAACCTAATATTCTTCTTTTACTATCATAAATAGTTATCCTGACTGAGCCAAAGGAGTTTGTGCTCATTCAGAGGCCTTCACCTGGTCTGACTGGGGCCTGTCTAGGTCAGAAAAGGGTTGTCTTATTTTGTAAGACAATACCTACCATTTTTGGTCACTTACTATTTCTCGTCCTTTGACCTTGGTCAAAAGTTGACCTTTGATTGTTCAAATATTGACCATTTATACTTTGATTTCTGTCCACATGTCATGCACCTATTGGAGAGCTGGTGGGGGCTTGTCTCGCTGCCAGAACCTGGCAAGGAGGCGGGTGCACGCCACCCTTGGTGTATGCCCAAGCTGGAGGTGCCTAGGAGTCCCTATTGGACAGGGACTCCATCTACTTTTTAGATTCCGATTAGACTTCTCCTAAGAACCAAGTTTGACTGATCTTAGGTGCCATCTAAGGAGGAATCCAAGGGACTCTATTTTCACCAATTAGATTTAGATCTGATTTCACGAAGGATTGTGATTGATTGGGAAGAAGAGGAGTTGGATCACGCATAGTCTATAAATAAGACCTTGCGCTTAACTCAAAAAGCATATGAGAATTCTCCACGCCCCAAGGCTGGTTCTCTCCTCCTCCTCCACACCAAGCCCATCTTCTCACTCTCCTCTCCACGCCCAAAGTGGTTTGGGATCTTAGTTGGTGCAATCCAGATGAGAGAAAGGCGATAGAAAGCTAGAAGGTTGTGCTGCTGTAAAGGACAACTGCTGATCTTCAAAAGGTATTTTGAAGATCCTCCAAATCAGATCCAGATCTGATTTTTAGAGACATGATAGAGAAGAAGAGGATCTCCTGATCCAATCTGAGTGGATATCGGTAGAGACCAGGCACTTATGTGGCTAGATCCAGAACCTTCCACTGCTTATAGGATCATCAACGGGTAATAGGATTACCCTACATCAAGGTAAATTAAATTTAATTTAATTTATCTAAATTTATCTTAATTATTAAAATAATAAAGATTAGATTTGAAACATCCTAGATCTGATCTGGATCAAAGAAAAAAAATTTTAAAATATTTCTTTTGATCCGATTAGATCTAAATGAACCTGGTCTGGAAAATCAGGATTTTCTTTCAGCTATCTCCTCCACCTCATAGATTAGAAAGAGTTTTCCATCCCCCTGAAAGATACTTAGGTATTATTTCAGAGAAAGTAGAGAAAATGTTCTTCGTAGGTAATGGTGCTCATGGTGATGATCCCAAAACCTACAATGAGGCGATATCAGATATCGACTCCGAGAAATGGCTAGAGGCAGTGCAGTCAGAAATTGACTCGATGCACTCAAATCAAGTCTGGACCTTGGTAGATCCACCAAAAGGTATAGTACCTATTGGGTGTAAATGGATCTTCAAGAGAAAGATTGGTGCAGATAGAAATGTGGAGACATTCAAGGCTAGACTAGTGGCAAAAGTTATAGTCAATGTGAAGGCATTGACTATCAAGATACCTTTTCTCCAGTGGCTATGCTAAAATCCATCCGCACATTGCTTGCCATTGCAGCCTATTTTGATTATAAAATATGGCAAATGGACATGAAAATAGCGTTCCTAAATAATATCTTAAGGAAGATATCTATATGGAATAGCCGCTAGGTTTCACATCCAGTGATACTGATCACAAGATTTGCAAGCTGCAAAGTTCCATATATGGACTTAAGCAAGCATCTCGGAGCTGGAACACTCATTTCAATGATGCGATCAAAAAGTTTGGTTTCATAAAAAATGAAGAGGAATCGTGTGTCTTCAAAAAGGTCAGTGGGAGCGCTGTTGTCTTCCTCGTATTGTATGTGGATGACATCCTCTTTATTGAAAATGATATTTCCATGATGATGATAGTCAAAATATGGTTGTCCAAGAAATTCTCCATGAAAGACCTAGGTGAAGCATCCTTTATTCTAGGAATCAAGGTCTATAGGGATAGACCAAATAGGATGCTAGGACTTTCACAGAAGATGTACATAGAGGAAGTACTAAAGAGGTTTAGTATGGAAAACTCTAAGAGGGGAATTAATACCCTTCAGACATGGTATTCATCTTTCCAAGAAGATGTGCCCTAGCACACCTGAGGAAAATAGAACGCATGAGCAAGATCCCTTATGCTTCTGCAATAGGGAGCCTCATGTATGCCATGCTATGTACACGACCTGATATAGCCCATGCTGTGAGTGTCACAAGCAGATATCAGTCAAATTCAGGATGAAGAACACTGGACTTCTGTGAAATGTATCCTTAAGTACTTAAGAAGAACTAAGGATATGATGTTGGTCTTTGGTAATGGAGAACTCCAAGTCCAGGGATACACAGACTCGGATTTCATGTCCGATGTAGATGATCGAAAGTCGACATCTAGGAGTCTGTTTGTGTGCAATGGTGGTGCTGTCAGCTGGAAGAGTTCCAAGCAAATCGTGATAGCAGATTCCACCATGGAAGCAGAATATATCGCTGCATCAGAGGCTGCGAAGGAAGCATTCTGGTACAAGAAGTTTGCTGTAAAAATCGAAGTAATGCCATCAGATGCCATTCCTCTATACTGCGACAACAATGGCGCCATAGCCCTTGCTAAGGAGCCGAGGTCTCACCAAAAATCCAAGCACATTGAGCGGTGATACCACCTCATCCATGATTACCTCGAGAAGGGTTACGTCGAGGTCAAGAGAGTCAACTCCACAGATAATGTGGCAGACCCACTTACAAAGCCATTGGGCCAGCAGAAGATCGAAGCCCACCTTGAGAAGATGGGACTTAGACTTGTAGCCAATTGGCTTTAGGACAAGTGGAAGATTGTTAGATATATGTGCCCTAGAAGCCAGAATTGGCTGACACTTGTAATACACTTCTAGGGGCAAAATTATAATTTTGACTATAATCAATAAAATGGGTTATTTTCTATCACATATGTGTATTTAGTGTCTGTGATACATCCTTTGAGTTAATGGTAATGATAATTCATATTTTCAAGAGTTGAAAATTTAAGACATGAATAATCATTATTAACTCATAAAATGCTTCCGACCATAGGATCATCATGAGGATGGTGATTGATCCGGAAAGGTTGGTGTACAATCGCTTCTCTTTAGTAGATGAGTCTTGAGTCTATGGTGTGGAGACATCGGAGCGAGAGTATAGGTACTCGTTAGAGAACGAGGGCACTGAGCGTGACCACCTCGAGTAGTCATTAGGAAGTCTACCTTCTCGTCAATGACTGACTCGATGCTGTAGTGGTGTGTCTGGTTCTTTGACCTGAGGTGCATCGATAGTTCACCTTGAGGGTGTTATAGTTTGACTACACCATAACTCGATCTCCTAGCCATATGGAACCCTGAGGTGTATGTTGGCTATAGCATGTTCATTGTAGGAACTGGATTGCATCAAGATGGAATCTATCTACCTCGGTGGTAGAGGAGCAGCCCTATGATGATCATGAGAATCAAGTCCAGAAGCCCATGGCCATGGCAGAGTGAAATAATAGAAAGAGTTTCTATTTAGATTTTCACATCAGACTTGAATCGAATGATTACATCATATGATAGAAACTAGGGTTTGACGAGTTCACCTTAACCCTAATCTGATCGGGGCTCAAGATAGAAGAACTTAATCACACAGGTAGCTGCACCAAGAGGTTTTGCATTCAGCTCTGATGGGTTGCCACCATATACTGCTAGGTGTCACTGGTGGATTTTGGGAGCAATTAGAATGATTTAGATGATCGATCATTCTAGCTGTTCGAATCAGAAGAGTTCTGATCCATCGAAAGGAGTTTCGATGATGTCGATGATAGAGATCATGACATATCCCATTACCATACAGAACTGAACCTAACTGGGATCACACAAACAAGGGTTTGAATCTGGTGATCATCAATTGAACTGATCCAGTTCAATTGATCTGAATGAGATTCAATTAGGTTCAAGAAATCGTGCTAGCACTCGATTGAACCTAACGTTCTTCTTTTACTATCATAAATAGTTGTCCTGACTGAGCCAAAGGAGTTTGTGCTCGATCAGAGGCCTTCACTTGGTCTGACTGGAGCCTATCCAGGTTAGAAAAGGGTTGTCTTATTTTGTAAGACAATACCTACCATTTTTGGTCACCTGCCATTTCTCGTCCTTTGACTTTGGTCAAAAGTTGATCTTTGACTGGTCAAATATTGACCATTGATACTTTGACTTTTGTCCATGTGTCACACACCTATTGGAGAGCTGGTGGGGGCTTGTCCCCCTACCAGAAACTAGCAAGGAGGAGGGTGCACACCAAGGGTGGCATGCGCCCAAGTTTGAGGCGCCCAGGAGTCCCTGTTGGATAGGACTCCATCTCCTTTTTGGATTCTGATTAGACTCCTCCTAAGAATCAAGTTTGACTGGTCTTAGGCACCATCTAAGGATGAATCCAAGGGACTCTATTCTCATCAATCAGATTTAGATATGATTTCACAAAGGATTGTGATTGGTTGGGAAGAAGAGGAGTTAGATCACGCATAGTCTATAAATAAGACCCTACACCTAACTCAAATAAAGAACATAATTCACAATGCCCCAAGGCTACCTCTCTCCTCCTCCTCCATGCCAAGTCCATCTTCTCCCTCTTCTCTCCACATCCAAAGAAGTTTGGGATCTCTGTTGGTGCAATCTAGGCGAGAGAAAGGCGACAGAAAGCTAGAAGGTTGCGCTGTTGCAAAGAACAACTGCTGATCTTCGAAAGGAGTTTTGAAGATCCTTCAGATCAGATCCAGATCTAATTTTTGGAGATATGATAGGGAAGAAGAGGATCTCCAGATCCAGTCTGAGTGGATACCGGTAGAGGCCAGGCACTTGCGTGGCTAGATCTAGAACCTTCCACTACTTACAGGATCATCAATGGGTAATAGGATTACCCTACATCAAGATAAATTAAATTAAATTTAATTTATTTAGACTTTATTTTTATTATTAGAATAATAAAAATTAGATCTAAAACATCCTAGATCTGATTTGGATCAAAGAAAAAAAATTTTGAAATATATCTCTTGATCCAATCAGATCTGAACGAACCTAGTCCGAAAAATTAGGATTTTCCTTCAATCACTACATATCCCATTACCATACAGAACTAAACCTAACTAGGTCATACAAATAAGGGTTTGGATCTAGATATCATCAATTAAAGTAATCCAGTTCAATTGATTTGAATAAGATTCAATTAGGTTCAAGAAAATCATACTAGCACATGATTGAGCCTAACGTTCTTCTTTTACTATTATTAAAAGTTGTCTCGATCGAGCCAAATGAGTTTGTACTCACTCAGGTATCTTTATCTAGTCTGACTGAAGCTTGTCCAGGTCAGAAAAGGATTGTCTTAATTTATGAGATAAATTTAAGACAACACCTACCATTTTTCGTCACCTGCTAGTTCTTATTCTTTGACTTTGGTCAAACGTTGACCTTTGACCCTTGGACATCTGTCCATGTGTCATGCACTTATTAAAGAGCAGATAGAGGCTTGTTCCCTTCCTAAAAATTGAAAAGAAAGGGGTGCATGCCTAGGATGGCATGCACCCATGGATAGGAATGCCTGGAGTCCCATATGGATGGGACTCCAGATTGCTTCTTGGATTCAAACTAGGTGACCTTCACCTATAGACTTTGACCAGTCTTAGGTGCCACCTTAGGATGAATCTGTGGATCTCTCATCTGATTAGATTAGGTGATTTCATCCCATCAATCAGATTTAGATATGATTAAATGAAGCAACATGATTGGCCGGGGTGATGTGGCACTGCATGGTACAACAGGGTCTATATAAAGACCTATCTATGCCCACCTTTTATAGACTTCTCTCCTAGCCATGCCCCAAGGCTGCCCCTCTTCCTCCTCTATGCCACCTTTCTGATCCTCTCTCTCCTCTCCATGTCCAAGAAAGTTGGGCCTTCAGATTAGTGCGATTCAAGCAAGAAAAGGCTGACGAGAAAGGAAGAAGGCAGCATTGCTGCAGAGACGACAGCAGATCTTCGAAAGGAGTTTCGAAGATCCTCCAAATCAAATCCAAATTTGATTTTTAGAGAAAAAAAAGAGAAAGAAGAAGATCTCCAGATCCAGTCCGAGTGGATATCAGTAGAGGCTAGGCGCTTGCGTGGCTAGATCCAGAACCTCAGGGCTTCAGCAAAATCATCAACGGATAATTAGATTACTCTGAATCAAGATAAAATTAATTTAGATTTGATTTAATTTAATTTTTTTGATTATCAAATCATAAAATCAGATCTAAAAAATGTCAGATCTTATTAAGATCTAAGAGAAAATTTTTGAAATATACCTTTCGATCCAATCAGATCTGAACGAACCTGACCCCAGAAAATCAGAATTTTTCTTCACGATCTTCCCATAAGAATTCATTCATAGCTATTTGAGAATCTTTAAAATCTTTATATATTTTTTTAAATATATATACATATATAAAAAAATAATAAAATTTATGCTTCATAAATATGTCATTTTTATAAAATATATTTATGAAATCAATGGTCATAATAAAATATGCTCTTTCATATCTCATATGCTAATCTTTATTTTATGAAAAAATAGTCTATTTGCATGAAAAATATAATAATTTAAAAATAAATAAGAAGCGTAAGATCCACTTATCTTGATCATCTTAGATCTTCAGACTTCTTTAGAAAAATTAGATAATTCTATCTTAAATATTAATTCATAATTAATTTATATTTATTAAATTTAATAAAATTAAATAATAATAAAAAATATGATTAATCAGATGATCAATCTGATAGGTCATTCAGGCACCAAATTGATTCAAGGTCATTTTGTCGGAGTCAATATAGATCTCTAAAAGAGGAAGGCATGACTTAATACTGAAGTCCCTAGAGAGAAAAAATAGAGAGGAGAGAGAAAGTAGAGAGAGAATTTTTATATCCATCAAAAGAGGTAATCATGATCAGGATTATTAAGAGGTAATCATGATCAGGATTATTAAGAGGTAATCATATCAGGATGATTCAACAGGGATGGTTCATGATTAAATGCTATGAATTTCTAACAAAGTCTAGACTAGGATCCAATCTATTGCATAGATTTCAGAGCAATTTTCGATCATCTTGATTTCATCTTTGGTTATCCTAAGGTCCATCATGTAGTTAGAGATAAAAATAGAGAGAGTAGGAAGAGAGAGAGAGAAGAGAGAAAATTCTTTTCTCTCTTTTTCTTTTCTTTTTCTCTTTTTTTTTTCTTTTCTTTTCTTCTTCTTTCTTTCTTTCTTTTCTTTTCTCTTTTCTTTTTTCTTGGCTAGAACAGAGCAGGAACTTTGGCACTAGTGGTTCATCATGGCTGGGGGCTGGAAGACTGGCAACAGGCCACGACAATAGGCAGTTGACAGTGGTGAAGTGAAGGACGATCGATGGCATCACCGACTGGAAAGAAACCAAAGAAAAAAAGAAAAAATGGGGGATTTATCCATGGGACTTTTTTGATGAATTCGATGGCTGTTGGTGGCACTCAAGGTCATAGAAAGAAGAGAAACACTACAAAAAAATTGAATATTAGCGACGGTATTAGTAATGAAAAAAGTTTTCATCGCTAATAATACATTTTTGCTATCACAACATCGATAAAGAAAAAAGTTGTTGCTAATACTATTAGCGATGAAAATTTAATTATTAGTGATGAGAGATGATATTGCTAAAAGTGTAAAAAATGTTTTAAAATATTTAAATATTAAAAAATTATTAGCGATGAAAAATTTGGCTTATTAGCGATAAAAAAATTATCATCATAAATAATAAACTATTAAGCGATGGTTTAAGCCATTGCTAAAATTATTTAAATTATTTAAATTTTTTATAACAATTAAATATAGAATAATTATTAGTGACAGTGAATTTTGCTTATTAGCGATAAAAATCCTTTCATTGCTAATAATTTTTTTAAAAAAAATTAATAATAAATTAAAAATTTATTTAAAAATATTATTAATGATGGAATTAGTGATAGAAAATTTCTCATTGCTAATATTTCAGGACATAATCCAACTCTAATTCGAATCTAATTTGAATCTAATTCAAAATTCTGCCAAATCTAATTAAATTAGACTTTGAATTCAAGTCCTACTTAAATTATAAAATATAATTAATCTAAAATTAAGTCAAAATTAATTTAATTTAATTTAATTATAAAAAATTAATTTTTAATTTAATTTTAATTCAAATCTAATTTAAAATTCTGTCAATCTTAATTCAATTAGACTTTTAATCTAAGTCCTACTTGGATAGTAAAATCTAATTACCTTCAAATTAAGTCAAGCCTTATTAAATTTAATCTAATTAAATTAATTAAAAAAATAATTTTTAATTTAGGTTTAATTCAAATCTAATTTGAATCTAATTTAAATTCAATTCAAAATTCTATCAAATCTAATTTAATTAGACTTTGAATTATAGTCATACTTGGATTATAAAATTCAATTAGCCTCAAATCAAGTCAAACTAACTTAAATTAAATCTAATTTAAATTAATTAAGACTTGATCTATGATTATATTTGAATTCAATTCGAATTTGATTCAAATCCTATTCAAAATCCTATCAAACCTAATTCAATTAGACTTTAAATCTAAGTCCTACATGGATTATAAAATCTAATTAGCCTCAAATTAAGTTAAGATTAATTAAATTTAATTTAATTTAAATTAACTTAAAAAAATAATTTTTAATTTAAATTTAATTCAAATATAATTTGAATCTTTTTTGAATCCATTTCAAAAATTTGTTAATCCTAATTCAATAAGACTTTGAATCCAAATACTACTTAAATAGTAAAATCCAATTACCTTCAAATTAAGTTAAGTTTAATTAAATTTAATCTAATTTAAATCAATTAGAAGAAAAAGGTTTTCAATTTGGGTTTAATTTGAATCCAATTTGAACCTGATTTGAATCCAATTCAAAATCCTGTCAAACCTAATTCAATTAAACTTTGAATCCAAGTTCTAATTAGATTATAAAATTTAATTATCTTCAAATTAAATCAAGTCTAATTAAATTTAATCTGATTTAAATTAATTATAAAAAAATAATTTTCAATTTGGATTCAATTCGAATCTAATTCGAATTCGATTCGAATTTAATTTGAAAATCTGTCAATCTTAATTCAATTAGACTTTGAATGCAAGTCCTATTTGGATACTAAAATCTAATTACCTTTAAATTAAATCAAATCTAATTAAATTTAATTTAATTTAAATTAATTAAATTTAATTTAATTTAAATTAATTAGTAGAAAATAATTTTTAATTTGAGTTCAATTTGAATCTAATTCGAATCTGATTTAAATCTGATTCAAAATTCTATCAAACCAATTTAATTAGGCTTTGAATCTAATTTTTACTTGAAATATCAAAACCTAATTAGCCTTAAATTAAGTCAAGCCTAATTAAATTAAATCTAATTTAAATCAATTAGTACTTGATCCATAAATTAATTAAGCCTAAAAATTTAATAAAACCCAATATTGATTTTTAACCTTTCAAAAAATGACGTGGGAGAAAAAGTTTGATATTAAAATATAATTTTAAAAAATTATTATTAATGATGGCTTTAGAGATGGTAAGCATACCATTGTTAATAATTTTAAAAAATATTATTTTAAAAATATAATTATTAGCGATGGAGAACTTGTTACTGACGGTATTTTATCGTTGCTAGTAATATTTTTTGTATTAGCCATGGACAAATATTATTAGCAATGCAAAGCGTCATCACTAATAATCTTCCTACTCTCATTTTCTTCCATCTCATAATGCACCCTCATTTTTTCCCACCCTATCGCCCAACACATCCTCATTTTTTCATGACCCCCAAGTATTTTTATCCCCCACCACCACCGCCCTCTCCTCCATCCTTCGGTCCCCCCACCACCCTCTCTCTCTTCTAGTGGGCAGCCTTCCTCCGATTGCCTACCCTCAGCTACACCCGACCTGCCTTCTTGAGGCCCTGACCGTCTTCTGCCTCCTGGAGCCTCTGGTCGCCTCCCTCTGGTTGCACTCGGCCCACCTCTCTAAGCCCCCAGCCATAAGCCCCCATCTTGCTCCTGCCTCCTCGAAACCTCGGTCCATCACCCCCCTCTCCCCCGCCCTTCGATCCCCAACCACCCCCTCTCTCCCATGGTTGCCTCCCCCTGGCAGCACCTAACCCACCTCCCAAGCTCCCAGTTGCCTCCTACCTCTTCGAGCCTTTGCATGCAAGCTCTCGACATCTCGCATCCCTGAAACCCTGGCCCACCATCCTCCTCTCCCCGATCACCCCTCTCCCCCTAGTCGCCTCCTCCTGGCTACACCTGACCCGCCTCCTTGAGCCCTCGATCACATTCTATCTCTCCAAGCCCCCGGCTGCAAGCTCTCAACCTCCTCCTATCTCCTCTAAACCTTGGCCTACCATCTTCCTCTCCCCCATCCTTTGGTCCCCCCCATTACCTCCTCTCTCTCTTTCAGCTGCCTCCCCCTGGCTACACTCGACCCACCTCCCCAAGCCCTCAACTACCTCCTGCCTCCCCGAGCCCCCAGCCATAAGCTCCCAGCTTTTTCTACCTCCCCAATATCCTAACCTGCCACCCCTCTCCCATGCCCTTCAGTCTCTTTGCCACCCCTCTCTCACCCAATCGACGGCTTCCCCCGACTGCACTCGGCCCACCTTCCTGAGCTCCTGGTCATAAGCTCTCGACCTCCTCCTGCCTTCCAAATCTCGGCCCACCACCCCCTCTCCCCCGCCCTTCGGTCTCCCTGCCACCCCCTCTCTCCCCGGCCAGTGGCTTCCCCCCGGCTGCACCTAGCCCACTTTCCTAAGCCCCCAACTGCCTCCCCAGCCCACCTCCCATCTCCTCAAGCTCCCATCCATGGTTGCATCCCCAAGCCTCAGTACCTGCTCATCTTTGCCTCCTTATGCCTCCATTCCTGCATGCCAGCCTGTGCCTCAGTCCTGTATGATAAGCTCCTATTATGAGTATTAGCGATGATATTAGCAACAACTAATATCATCACTAAAAGTTAATTTTTTATTTAAATTATGTTAATTAAGTATAACTAAATATTAAAAAATTATTTAATTAAGTATTAATTTCTACAAGACTTGGGTCTCGGCATGCAGAGCGCTCGAACTGAAGGAAGGTTCAGCCAACATTGCAAACATAGGGTCGAGATGTGCCCTACATGCTCTAGTCTTGACACGTAGAGTGCGCACTCCGATCTCGACATGTAGAGCATGCACTCTGATCTTGGCATACAGAGCACTCGAACTGAGGAAAGATTCAAACAGTATTACAAATATGGGATCAAGACATGCCCTGTGCACTTCGATCTCAACATGTAGAGCGCTCAAACCGAGGAAAGACTTGGACAGCATTGCAAACATGGAGTAGGGGTGTGCCCTCACGCTCAAGCCTCGGGTCCCAGCTAGCATGCAAGGCATCCAACCCTCATGCACCCTGAGTATTCAAACCGATGGTGTTACTTTTTTAAAAATTAATTTTAAATTAATAATATTTAAATTAATTATTTTGAAATTTTGAGACTGAACTCTAGGATGGGATTTGCCTGGATGCCATGCTAGTGTGCTCGTCCGGCTTACTCGTCTGGCATGCTCTAAGTCTACATGTGTGAGATGTGCATCCTAATCATCCCGATCTGTCATGATGTCTCTTACTTCTATGATTTTAATTTTGGAGATGCTACACTCTTAGTTCAAGGACAGGCTCATTATCCTTGTAAGAAATGTATCAATAGAAAAATATTTGATAGAGATTGAATAGTTGTCTATTTATATAGGAGTAAATTTATGCCAAGCTACAAGCATTGGTACCTGTATGGGGATCGAGATGTGGGAGACAATTATAAGGGCTTCAAAGGCTCTACTTGTCCAAGACCTTACTGATGTGCAAGAGCTTAATGGTGACAGGCTTGAGAAGCACATTTGGTGTTTGATCTGGTTTTTGGTGGATATCCATGTAATAATTGTTTAGATTGCAATCGTTATAATCATGATGGACTATAAGGTTGCTATGGTTATAGTCATACTTATCCTCTATAGGGTTGCTACCCCCTAGAGGCTAAGCAAGGCTATAATTATAGCAATCCCTATAGTCCATCACGGCTATGATGGTTGCTACCTAAAAGATTATTACATGGGTTTTCATTGATAACCAGATCAAATCCCAAATATATTAATCATATGCTCGAGCCTGTCACCATTAAGCTCTTACACATCAGCAAATGTATTGGATAAGTAGAACTTTCCATCCATGCATGTTGTCTCCCACATCTTTCTATGCAAGTACCAATGCTTGTAGTTTGGCATAAATTTACTCCTATATGAATGGGCAACTATTGTATCACTATCAAGCATTTCTCTATTGACACATCTCTTATGAGGATAACAAGCCCATCTCTAAATTAAGAGTGCAATATTCTCAAAAGCATAATCATAGAAGTAAAGGATATCATTGCAAATAGGAATGGTCAGGACGCGCATCCCGCACATGTGGACTTGGAGCTCGCTAGATGACTAGGCTACAAGAGCACATAAATTTTATTTTTAAGTTATTATTTTATTTTTTAATAAAATTTATACTTCTAGTTTGTAGCTCGAGGAGGTAGTCGGGGGCTCGGAGAGACTATGATGATTACCGGTGTGAGATATACCTAAATGGAGGTGATGCATTCTATTCTTGTTATTGTATGGTCAAGCTTGGATGGTCTATTACATCATAGATAATCGATAACATCCAAGTCCAACAAGCAGTAATCTAAGAAACTAGCATTTATATTTGGCATGTATCAAGTGTTCGATACAGTATTTTATCTATACATGGCTAAGCATTTAAGTATAAATTTGATAATAGCGATAAAGTATAAGGTTGATGGTTAAATCAGAAAGAAAAATGAGTTAGGGGTTTGATTAATAATTGAGTTATTGAAGTTTAAATTTAGATAGCAAAAAGAGATAATGGCTGAGTAAGTGTGTTGAATCTTTAAATTCTGGAAGTTAGATTGAGAATTATGGTATTAAAGTTAAATTTTGGTAGTTATTGAGCATAAAATGAGTGATATTTTAAAGAATATTTAGAGGAATAATTATGTGTGACAAGTGGATAGTGCTCGACCCAAGTCTAAGGCTGTGAAAATTAGTATTCTATTTTTCTAAGAGAGCCAGCCTGAATCTTGAGAGAGCTGGCTTGGCAGACAATCAAGCCGACCCGAGTTGGATCCGAGCCGGCTCAACCAGCGAAAATAGAAAAGCGGTGCTGGCTATGAGATTTTAAAAGTTAGATTTTTAAATAGATTTCTAGAAAATAGGTTAATAGTTGGCTTCCTTGGATTGTGCCATGTAGTTAGAAGAGAGAGGGAGAGGTGTGTTGGCTTTCTAGAGACATGGCATCTAGCAAATCTTCTCTCTATTTTATTTTTTTTCCAAAACAAAAGCCATCGATTATTTTTTTATGGTTCTAAGTTCTTTAGTTAACTAGAAAGGGTAGAGAAAGAAAGAGAGCTAGAGAAGGCCTATTTTCAGTTAGAAATCAAAGAGAAATTAGTTAGGAAGAGTTGTTTGGTGAAGAATTAAATTGAAGGAGACAAGTAGCTTGTTTGGAGAAGAAGAAAAATTTGTATTGGCAGCAACAGAATTCTAGTCATTGAGGTAAAGATTTTTAATTCTAAATTGAGTTTTCAATTCTTGTTATCAGATTTGAGGGTCATAGTAAGTTAGGTTTTGCAATTTAAATTATGTTTGAAGGTGAATTAAGTTACTTGTGAACTAGAATTGTTTAAATGGTTTAACTATGTGTTGAAATGGTATTAGTTGAATCTGAAACCAATTATGAGAATAGAAACATAGTTTAAATGTCTGAAATTCCTGAGTTATATTAAAGTTTAGTTAAACTTAAGCTAAGACAAGCAAGATAAAGTAGAACTGAATAGTTGAAAGGTCAAAGAAAGAGTATTAAAGCAAAGTAGATGTAGTTCTGATTTTGAATTGTATGGTATGAATTTAATCAGTGTTTATTGATGTTTTAGTAAAAGAAAGAAATTAAAAAAGATGCTTGAATAAGCCAATTAGTTAGTAGCTAGTTGAGGTGAGTGGTCTCCATATCTAACTTTGGTATTTTCTTATTATACTTTATTTTGAAAAAGATTGTTTTTTAAAAGAAGTTAACTTTGGTTATCTCTACTTATATATGTATTTGTGTAAGCATAACAACGGGGAAAAGGAATTTCATTGACAAGTTACTCGAGGATATGGATATATGTGTATATATTTAATTCCATATGAGATTTCATGTTGATTAGAAATATTCTGATTTTACTTTTGAGCCTTTAGAATTTAGTTTCTCAATGTTTAAGAAGTTGTTCAGTATTTATTTTAAAAGGGTTACCATTAGAAATGATCAACCTATCAGTATATCCTCGCATTAGCATTCGCATGGCATGAGTTGGCAGGCATCACAAGTGTGAAAATTTCACTATGCCCGCGGGGGCTTATTTATATCAGTTGGCATCATTATGTGATTACCCGCTACCTTTGGAAATGATACTCTGGAGTGTAGCCAGTAAGAACCAATAAACAATGTACATGAGCATAGTATGATTATTACAAGGCATTGTTCAAGTTTGGCACATTTGAGTTTATAATTTTACAAGTTTCTTTTAATTGATTCAGCTCTAAAGTTATATGAGATATTAAAACTAAAGATTTCTATTTTCTCCATTGTTAGATAGTTTATTCACTCACTAAGACTTTCCAAGTCTCACCTCTTACTCTTTCCAATTGCAGTTTTGAAGCTCCTTAGTCAGGTTTGGGGGTAGTATCAGCATCTTGTCAGAATTTGTATTAGAAAGTGAGCGTTAAGTTAGCTTGTGAGAGGAGTGTATTTTGAGTATGGCATGTATGTATACCAAACTCTTTATGTTGGATAGTGAAAAGAATACCTTTGGAGATGTATTATATAGTTAAAGTTGTTTAGATCAAAAATACTTATATGTATACATTTTAGTTGTTTTGGAATGGTATGTATTAAAAGAGTGGTTTATGAAGAAGATGTATGTGCAAAGTGTAGCTTTATAAATGAATTACTAAGTTGTTTTTATGAAATGATAAGTTAAATTAGAGTATTTATTTTAGCAAGCTTAGAAATTAAAATTGAAATGCTTGTGTTATAGATTAAAAGATTGATTGAATTATTTGTTTGAACAAGTTTAAGTGATAATGAAATTCAACTATAGTTTAGAATTCCTCTTAGCTCTTATTTAAGGATAAAGTATAGCTCTTTGCTCTTAGATGAGGGTGGAGTGTAGCACCGTCGCCCAAATTTAGAGATGGGGTGTTACACAATCGCTTGCAGTTATCTCATGGTTAAAGGTGCAGAAAAACTTGCAATACAGGACAAGTTTGAATGGTCTGTTACATCGTAAACAATTGCTTGCAACCACCTCATGGTTAAATGAATAGAGGAACTTGCAATGCCTTATTTTTCAATGGCAGATCTGAGCCTTCTTCATATTTTTATGTACTAAGATTATCATGTACTGCTAGATGAGAATCAGGCAATAGCTAAATCAGGGATCCAACAGACTAATATATTATCATGTATTGCCAGATGAGGATTATTTTTTTGCTGATACATTACAAATACTAACTAACAATCATTGTTATACAGGAGTTAATTTTGATCTTCATGTTACATTTTGATAGATATTTTGTTTGAACTAATTTTTAGGTTATTTGCTTACTTTGATTATTTTTTATTTTCAAAGATTATACACCATATCTTCTAGAGGTCGGAGCTGTTCCAACCAAAGATAGAGCTCTTGAGGAAAAAGCGATCATACGGCCAGCTCACATGGTTCCACATATCTCACATCGGATGATAATTAAACTCTAACACTTTAGATATTATTATTTTGTCCTTTGCTAACTAATATAACATTCTTTATATTAGATATTTTATGCTCAAGTTTGGATGATAGAAGATCACTAGTGACCCCACGTCACATACAGTAGCGATCAACTCGCAGATTTAGAGTCATGGTCAAGGACTTGTCCGACTTGTAGCACCTCCAACTCGATCGAAGGATAGATAGCTTATCCATATTCAAAGCCACTCATAAGTACTACAACTTTAATTAATATGTTTAAAATTTAGTCATTCTATAGTTAACATTTATTTTTTAAAATTAATTTTATAGCACATTTAAAGAGCCTAGAGTATCTTGTATAGTTATTGACATTATCCGATGCTTGATGCTGGGGTCAGTGAATGAGTTTTCTAGTTGGTTTGGAGCTCGTGATGCAGCCTAAAAGATATTTCTGGTAAGTCAAAATTAGTTTAATTTTTAAATTTTTGATACGTTAGTATTTTAATTACATATAAATACATGCTTGCTTTTATCTTGTAAAAGTACTATCAATTCAAGACTCCCCAGGATGAGAAGGATGGCCATTAGATTTTCGAGGAGGTGGCCATACGGAGGCTCTGAGATGGCCTCTATAGCCTTAGGCAGTCCACCATCCAATACTTTGGTTCTTAGTTACCATCAGACCAGAGGTTCTTCATAGATCACTGGATGCGGGCGAATATATGGCAGGTCCTCTACGACTAGTAGAGCAGTGAGGAGTAGTTTGATAGGCGGTGAGGGCCCTATAGAACTGGGCCATCTAGTAGGATCCGACTAGGCATATGAGCAGCTCGATCGGTATATATATTATGGCCGACAGATTGGTAAGAAATCAATACCAAAACTCTTTACTGAAACTATAAAAACTCTTAGATGCATATTTTAATTAATTTAATTTTATTATTTACTTATTGTAGATACGGCAGTTGGGTCATCTATCAGACCAGCTACAATTATGATGGGTCATACATCAGTCTAGGTGGACTGGTGACTGTTTAGATTCTACATCATGATAGATCATGGTAAAAACGTCAAACTTTATCTACTAATTAAGTTGGTATAGGATCTAATTTTTATATTAGAACTAATATATTTCTGAACTGTGTAGATGCGTTATGCAACATATGTTACTGAGAGGTATGCCGATGACCCATCTTCTTAGCCCCCCTTTGATCTTGAAGGATAGCTCAAAGCCAGCGAGGGGATAAGTAGGAGTCGGATCATAGGACTCAACCACAACTTTGACCCTCTACTGCCTTGATACTCTTTAACATTCTCATAGGAAGCGATACGTACGTGGAGCAGGTCGTGCAGAGGCTTCTGAGCCAGTGACCTTAGAGCCTCCTAGATGCCATCCACGATATGATTGTAGAGTTTCTTTGAGACTCGTAGCTATACGACCAGCTAGGCTCATCATTCCAACCATTATATTAGGTAATTATATTATTAAATTTTTTTAATTATTTTAAGTTCTTATTTTTAAAAATTTTATATATTTAGGTTTGAGTCTGAAAAGAGGATCTAAAGACTAAAAATTTAATTTAATCATTCAATCGATAGACCAAAGTGTTTATAGCTCTGTATCATCGAATAAAATAAGTAGGAATAATCTATTCGAGAATTAGAGGAGTGTATCAAAAGATACACTTTCATATCGAAAGATACATCTTCATATTGAAACTTACAAATATTATTTTATTTTTTTTGTTATAGGATGCTAGGATATTCAGCTTTCATCCATTAGCTGCTGGAGAGAAGCAAGAGGAGGAGGAGATGGACGACGATGAGGATCAGATTTGATACATTTTTTTATATATTATACTTTTTTTGATATTGCTTGTAAAAAATTATATAATTTTTTTAACATAATATAATTAGTTTTTAATTTTTGATTGTCATATTATCTTTAAATTTTAATTATAATAGGTATTAAAAATCATAATTCATTATGATTAATTAAAATAAATTTTAAAATATATTATTATTAATTTTTTAAAAAAAATAAAATTAAATATTAGCATCAGTATTAGCAATGGCAGTCGTCATCATTAATAACTATAAGCAATGGCATTAGAGACTAAATTATCATGCTAATATTTCTTAAAATATTTTTTTATTTTATCTAAAATTAAAAAAATAGAGATGGTATTAGTGATGATATTTTTGATCGCTAATAATTATTAGCGATGGCATTAGCTGCAAAAATACCATCGCTAATATTTTTTAATTTTTTTAAAAATTTAAGTTAAATATTAAAAAATAATTTATAATAAAATTATTCAATCTCTAAAGTCATCGCTAATAGCCTTATTAGCGATAGGCTATTAGCGACGGCTCATTTTGCCATCCCTAATAGTGGCAATTAGCGATAAGAATTTTTTAAATTGGCTTTTACGATGGTATTAGCGATATTGGGGCTATTAGTGATGGTGGGGCTCTGATTTTTGGTGGGCACAAGTATGGAAAGCCAGTAAAAATTAGGAGAAAGAGAGAGAAAGAAGAGGGGAGGAGGTCTAGGCTTGTAGCTTTGGAGAGGGAAGGGGTTCGTTCCTTTAAATAGGACAGAGGGGAGGCCGAATCCTCCCTAAATTCGACTTCTCCTCTAAAGTTTTTGCAAGTAAGAAGACTCCCCATGCGAGTCTTCTCTATTAATTTTTTTTTTTTAGATTATCACATTCTACTCTCCTTACAAAAAGTTTAGTTCTCGAAACTTGGCACATCTTTGTTTTCAAATAAGTGAAAATTCTTTATCTTTATATCATCTTTACTATTCTTTAAACCAATTTCTGTCAGTCCTAGCTTCCTCATCTAAAAATGATGTAGTATTTAAATAAAATAGTGGGAATAACTTTTTTAAGAATAAAGATATCATGTAGTGGCTTATTCAATTCTACAGATATGCGGTTAAACTTGAAAGTTATAAAAGAATGAGCATATCAATATCTATAGGTTAACTAGAATGATACCTATAACTATTTGATCATTTGTATTGGCATCCTGTTGGATCAAAGCTAACACGCGCATTTTTTTATGGTTTCTGATCTGCTGGTTTGAGAATCTTTGAATTATCTTTTTTATTAATGGAACAATCACGTGCCATATGTCCTATTTTGCCGCATGAAAAGCATGCTCCTAGTTTTTATGGATAAGGTCCATAATGATCTTTGCCATAATATTTGCATGTCATAGCTTTTTAATTATTATCTAAATTATTAGTAAAATTTTTTTATCCATCATTTAGATTTTCTACTGGTTTTGATCTCTTTTTGTTACTCTTCTCTTGTTTTGATCTTTTCATCTCAGATATCACTTTCAAAGCTCATTCTAATACATCTTTATAATTATTAAATAGATGATAAGACAATTAAGATCAAATTTAATATCTTAGATCTTGCTCAAATCTATTAGCTTTACTCTTTCCGGACTCCATGAGCTGGAGGTAGAAGCAGCCTAACTCATTAAATTTACTTGCATACTCTAATATTGTCATGTGATCTTTTTGCCTCAAAGCCAAGAACTGATTCTCTTTTACTAATCTTATTAAATCAGAAAGATATTGATTATAAAATATTTTCTTAAATTCTTTCATGTCAGTTGGTTATCAGTATTCCCATATACAGTTTTTTATTACAGTCCATCAAAATTCAGCATTTTCTTTTAGCATGAAAATGGCTAGCCTAGCCTTCACATTCTTGGGATACTGTAGTGCATCAAACATTATTTTTATTTCTTGAATCTAAGTCTCTACAACCAGAGGGTCAGGTCCACCCTCTAATAATAATAGGTTGAGCCTTCTAAACCTCTCATAATATATCCTAAAGATAGTATAGGTCGAGGAGCAACTTGTATCTACTATTGTTGTTGAATAAGCTGAGCTACTACTTCATAAACTCTAACAATGTCTGCTTGAGTAGCTGGCACATTAGGATCCTTCTCCACCATTTGGTTGGCATCCATCGTTGTAGTCTTTCTTGCTCCTCTTCTTCTAGTGGTAATATTCGTCAAGATTTTATTCTCACTATCAATCATCGTTACCTATTAAAAATACTAGAATTAATCAGTTTTCTTAAATGAGCAAGAAACACTCTAAACAAAGTTATCGATTCTTATTTAATCAAATATGATCTAGCTAAATGAGATCTATTTTTTCATTACTAGACTTGTAAGGTCTATCCATATGAAGAAAAATCTTGATTTTTCGAACCAGATTCGTTCAGATCTGATCGGATCAAGAGATATATTTTAATTTTTTTTTTAAATTTAGATCAAATCTGAGATATTTTAGATTTGATTCTTATTATTTTAGTAACTAAAATAAATTTAGATAAATTAAATTAAATTTAATTTACCTTAAAGTGGGTAATCCTATTACCCGTTGATGATCCTGTAAGCAGCGGAAGGTTCTGGATCTAGCCACGTAAGTGCCTGGCCTCTATCGATATCCACTTGAGCTGGATCTAGAGATCCTCTTCTTCTCTATCACGTCTTCAAAAATCAGATCTGAAGGATCTTCAAAACTCCTTTCGAAGATCAACAGTTGTCCTTTGCAGCAGCATAGCCTTCTATCTTTCAGTCGCCTTTCTCTCGTCTGGATTGCACCAACCAAGAACCCAAAACACTTTTGGATGTGGAGAGGAGAGGGAGAAGATGCTTTGGCATGGAGGAGGAGAGGAGAGGCAGCCTTGGGGCGTGGAGATCTCAATTGCTATTTGAGTTGGGCGTAGGGTCTTATTTATAGACTAAGCGTGATCCAACTCCTTTTCTTTCCAACCAATCACAACCCTTTGTGAAATCAGATCTAAATTTGATTGGTGGGATAGAGTCCCTTGGATTCCTCCTTAGATGGCACCTAAGATCAGTCAAACTTGGTTCTCAGGAGAACTCTAATCGAAATCCAAAAAGGAGATGGAGTCCCTGTCCAATAGGGACTCCTGGGCGCCTCCAGCTTGGGCACACGCCAAGGGTGGCATTCACCCTTCTCCTTGCTAGGTTCTGGCAGGAGGACAGGCTCCCACCAGCTCTCCAATAGGTGTGTGACATGTGGACAGAAGTCAAAGTATCAATGGTCAACGTTTGATCAGTCAAAGGTCAACTTTTGACCAAAGTCAAAGGACGAGAAATGGTAGGTGACCAAAAATGGCAGGTATTGTCTTACAAAATAAGACAACCTTTTTCTGATCTGGACAGGCTCTAGTCAGACCAAGTGAAGGCCTCTGAATGAGCACAAACTTCTTTGGCTTAGTCAGGATAACTATTTATGATAGTAAAAGAAGAACGTTAGGTTCAATCAAGTACTAGCACGATTTTCTTGAACCTAATTGAATCTCATTCAGATCAATTGAACTGGATTAGTTCAATTGATGATCACCAAATTTAAACCATTATTTATGTGATCCAATTAGATTTAGTTCTGTATGGTAATGGGATATATCATGATCTCTATCATCGATATCATCGAAACTTCTTTTGATGGATCAGAACTCTTCTGATTCGAACAGCTAGAATGATCGATCATCTAAATCATTCTAATTGCTCCCAAAATCCACCAATGACACCTAGCAGTATATGGTGGCAACCCATCAGAGCTGAATGCGAACCTCTTGGTGCAGCTACCTGTGTGATTAAGTTCTTCTATCTTGAGCCTCGATTAGATTAGGGTTAAGGTGAACTCATCAAACCCTAGTCTCTATCATATGATGTAATCATTCGATTCAAGTCTGATGTGAAAACCTAAATAGAAACTCTTTCTATTATTTCACTCTGCCATGGCCATGGACTTCTGGACTTGATTCTCATGATCATCATAGGGCCGCTCCTCTACCACCGAGGTAGATAGATTCCATCTTGATGCTATCCAGTTCCTACAATGAACATGCTATAGCCAACATACACCTCAGGGTTCCGTATGGCTAGGAGACCGAGTAATGGTATAGTCAAACTATAACACCCTCAAGGTGAACTGCTCGATGCATCTCAGGTCAAAGAACCAGACACACCACTACAGCATTGAGTCAGTCATTGACGAGAAGGTAGACTTCCTAATGACTACTCGAGGTGGTCACGCTCAGTGCCCTCGTTCTCTAACGAGTATCTGTACTCTCGCTCCGGTGTCTCCACACCATAGACTCAAGACTCATCTATTAAAGAGAAGCGATTGTACACCAACCTTTCGGATCAATCACCATCCTCATGATGATCCTATGGTCGGAAGCATTTTATGAGTTAATAATGATTATTCATGTCTTAAATTTTCAACTCTTGAAAATATGAATTATCGTTACCATTAACTCAAAGAATGTATCACAGATACTAAATACACATATGTGATAGAAAATAATCTATTTAATTTATTTTAGTTAAAATTATAATTTTGCTCCTAGAAGTGTATTACAAGTGTCAGCCAATTCTGGCTTCTAGGGCACATATATCTAACAATCTTCCTTTGTCCTAAAGCCAATTGGCTACAAGTCTAAGTCCTATCTTCTCAAGGTGGGCTTCGATCTTCTGCTGGCCCAATGGCTTTGTAAGCGGATCTGCCATATTATCTGTGGAGTCAACTCTCTTGATCTCGATGTAATCCTTCTCGAGGTAATTGCGGATGAGGTGGTATCACCGCTCAATGTGCTTGAATTTCTGATGAGACCTCGGCTCCTTAGCAAGGGCTATGGCGCCATTGTTATCGTAGTATAGAGGAATGGCATTTGATGGCATTACTCTAATTTCTGTACCAAACTTCTTATACCAGAATGCTTCCTTCACAGTCTCTGATGCAGCGATATATTCTGCTTCTATGGTGGAATTTGCTATCACGATTTACTTGAAACTCTTCCAGCTGACAGCACCACCATTGTACACAAACAGACTTCGAGATGTCGACTTTCGATCATCAATATCGGACATGAAATTTGAGTCTGTGCATCCCTGGACTTGAAGTTCTCCATTACCAAAGACCAACATTATATCCTTAGTTCTTCTCAAGTACTTAAAGATACATTTCATAGAAGTTCAGTGTTCTTCATCTGGATTTGACTGATATCTGCTTGTAACACTCACAGCATGAGCTATATCAGGTCGTGTACATAGCATGGCATACATGAGGCTCCCTATTACAGAAGCATAAGGGATCTTGCTCATGCGTTCTATTTCCTCAGGTATGTTAGGGCACATCTTCTTGGAAAGATGAATACCATATATGAAGAATATTAATCCCCTCTTAGAGTTTTCCATACTAAATCTTTTTAGTACTTCCTCTATGTACATCTTCTATGAAAGTCCTAGCATCCTATTCGGTCTATCCCTATAGACCTTAATTCCTAGAATAAAGGATGCTTCACCTAGGTCTTTCATGGAGAATTCCTTGGACAACCATAATTTGACTGTTGTCATCATGGGAATATCATTTTCAATAAAGAGGATGTCATCCACGTACAATACGAGAAAGACAATAGTGCTCCCACTGATCTTTTTGAAGACACATGGTTTCTCTTCATTTTTGATGAAACTAAATATTTTGATCACATCATTGAAATGAGTGTTCTAGCTCCGAGATGCTTGCTTAAGTCCATATATGGACCTTTGCAGCTTGCAAACCTTGTGATCAGTATCACTGGATGTGAAACCTAGCGGCTGTTCCATATAGATATCTTCCTCAAGATATTCGTTCAAGAATGCCGTTTTCACATCTATTTGCCATATTTCATAATCGAAATAGGCTGCAATGGCAAGCAATGTGTGGATGGATTTTAGCATAGCCATTGGGGAAAAGGTATCCTGATAGTCAATGCCTTCGCATTGACTATAACCTTTTGCCACTAGTCTAGCCTTGAATGTCTCCACATTCCCATCTGCACCAATCTTTCTCTTGAAGATCCATTTACACCCAATAGATACTATACCTTTTGGTGGATCTACCAAGGTCCAGACTTGGTTCGAGTGCATCGAGTCAATTTTTGACTGCATTGCCTCTAGCAATTTCTCAGAGTCGATATCTGATATCGCCTCATTGTAGGTTTTAAGATCATCACCATAAGCACAATTACCTACGAGGAACATTTTCTCTACTTTTTCTGAAATAATACCTAAGTATCTTTCAGAGAGGATGGAAAACTCTTTCCGATCTACGAGGTGGAGGAGGTAGTGTTCTTATTGGCTCAACCTGATTTGGTTCCAATTGGTCCTTAGCTCGTTGTACTTGTGAGACTTTCTCATCAAGCTTAATCTGCTTTCCAATGCCGCTATCTTGAATAAACTATTTTTCAAGAAAGATGGCATATCGACTCACAATCACATTGTGGTCTTCTGGAATGTAGAAATAGTATCCTAATGACTCTTTAGGATATCCTATGAATCGAGCTCTAAAGGACCTAAACTCTAACTTGTCCGCTTGTTGTCTTTTGACATGAGCCGGACAACCTCAAATTCTGAGATGACTCAGACTTAATTTCTTACCATGTCATATCTCATACGGTGTGGTAGGAACGGTCTTAGAGGAAACCCTATTCAGTAGATAAATTGAAGTTAACAATGAATGTCCCCAAAGAAAATCAAGGAAGGTCTGTGAAGCTCATCATGGATCAGACCATATCCAATAGAGTCCGATTTCTCCATTCTGAAACCCCATTGAGTTGAGGTGTTCCTGGTGGAGTCCATTGAGAGACTATGCCATTTTCCTTGAGATAGTCTAGGAATTCCCGGCTAAGGTATTCACCTCCTCGATCTGATCGAAGAATCTTAATGGGTTTTTCAGTTTGTTTTTCTACTTCATGTCTGAATTCTTTGAACTTTTCAAAAGCTTCAGACTTGTGTCTCATAAGATACACATACCCATACCTAGATAGATCATCGATAAAGGTAATGAAGTAGACAAAATTACCTCTAGTCGGCACATCAAATGGGCCGCACACATCAGTATGTACTAGGGCAAGGAGATCTATGGCCCTCTCCCCATGTCCTACAAAAGGGAGTTTGGTCATTTTGCCTTGGAGACAAGATTCACAAGTTGGATATGACTCAAAAGTCAATGGACTCAATAGCCCATTTTTCTCCAATTTGTTGATCCTATCTTCTACTATATGACCTAATCTCAGGTGCCATAGATATCTATCGTTTGGACTATCCCTAGGTCATTTGGCATTCACGTTTTGCTCGATAGTTAGAGCAGGTACATCAATATGTAGCTGATAAAGATCGTTAATAAGAAAACCATTTGCAATTTTATTTCTTTCATAAAGAATGTTACAATGGTCCTTAAAGAAGGTAATCACATAGCCTTCTAGTGCTAAGCATGAAACAAAATCAAATTTCTGCTAGCTGTAGGCACATAATAACAGTCTTTCAAAACTAAGTCTAAACCAGATGGTAATCGAAGAGGATATGTTTCCACCGCCACTACAGCAACTCTTGCTCCATTATCGATGCATAGGATCATGTCTCCATCCCTCAGCCTCCTACTATCCTCAAGACCCTCCAGAAGGATCTTCCTTCTTGTTCTTCTGGGTGGCCAGTAAGTGGGGCAGTTTCGCTTTCAGTGGCCATCGCTGTTACAATGGAAATACTTTTCTTTGGTAGTGGCTTTTATCTTCGGCTCTGTCTTCTTCTTCTTTGCTCCTTCTATCTTCTGCTTTTTCATAGACTTCTTTTTCTTTCCATAAGACTTTCTTTTGGAAGAAGTCCATTCCATAGCAAGAATTGAGCCTTTAGAACCTTTCATAGAAAGCTCAACGGTGATCAGCATATTCATTAATTCGGCCAAGAAATTTTGAAGTTTATGCATGTGGTAATTCATGATGAATTGCCCATATGCATCAGTCAAGGATTGCAGAATAATATCGTTCTGCAGATCCAAGTCTAACTTCACACCGAGCTTCTCAAGCTCTTCCATGTCCTTGATCATCATCAGACAGTGATCTTGGACTGACTGCCCATCACGCATCTTAGCCTTAAAAAGTCATTTCGTGACTTGATACTTGGCTGCGCGACTCTGTTCACCAAACATCTCCTGCAGGTGAGCCAACATTTGGCGAGCAGTCCCGATATCTTCATGTTGGCGCTGGAGCTCATCAGACATCGAGCCCAACATGTAATATCTGGCCTTATTATCTTCGTCTATCCATTTTTTCAGAGACGCTCTCTGTTCAGTGGATGGACGAGCTGGTAAGGTGGGAGGGTCCTGGTCCAATACATGGGTTAACTTCTCGGAACCCAAAACTAATTTTGTAGTTCCTGAGCCAATCTTTATAATTGGGTCCAGTCAGTCTATGTGTGTCCAGGATACGTGCCAATGGGTTGGACGCAGACATTTTTCCTGTAGAGAGTCAAAGATTCTAGTTAGATACTGTAATTATGACTTGACCAATTTATTTAGAGATTTTATTTTTAAACAAATTAGCTTCCACTATTTTCTCGGATCCCTACACTCCCTCTGTAGAGATGCAAAAATCTCCACGATTAATGATTTCTAGTGGGTGGTGCGGTCTCACCAACTGACTCATCACCTCACCTAACAGTTATTGGTGATGGGTTAGCCAATGAGTGAACAACTCTTGTTCAATGATTCTCTAATCATGGTGCACCCAAACTTGGTCTCTAATTCATGAATCTCACCGTATCCGAATATTGATCCACTCCTTAGTTAAGTCAGACCCACCATTTGCATAGACTGGATTCCTAATTGAGTCTCTCACCGTATCCAAAATATTGAGCCCAACTCATCCTCCAGCCCATAGCATCCAATGCCTAATAGACATGGTTGCATCTTCCCGGTGCAACTGAGCCACTGTATCCAGCCGAGAACAATCAACCCCGGGAAGGGCCCGCACATCTACAATGGTGGAAGACCTCAGACTTAATCTTTTCTTAGGGAGAATTGATTCAGGTCTCATTAAACTAGACTTGTCATAGTCATAACAATTATGACTAACCTAGTGGCATGGGTTAGCTCGGATTATTGACCACCTCAGATCAGAACTGTGTCAATAGATATGGCCAGGTAAGTGAGACCGGTGGAAGGAATATGCCATTAACTCGTACAAGAATGCATTCAGGTCGAGTAGCTTCCAATTAAAAATCCAGTCGGTCGTATGTGCCAAACTTACCTTAGACACCAAATTGTTGAGCCAGAACCAATTGGGTTAGCCTACAATCCAGACTCTAACCTCTGAGCCTAATTAGGTCTTGCTTGATCGTGACTCGATCTTGACCCAGACTTAATCCTATTAGGCTGGTCAATTTAAGCATTGTTGATCCCATCTAACCAACTCTTGATTCGGTTTGATCAACCGCTTAGACCTAATTGAGCTACCCAAGCCCGAACCCAGTATTATGAATATGTCTTAGATCTAAAATTCTCAATTTTAGACCTAATTAATATTTCCATAATCTTAATTTTTAATTAAGTAGGGTTCATAAACAAAATATGCACAATAAATCCTAGGATTTCAGGATCTAGGGTTTTGCAGAAAGTAAGTTTTGGATTTCTGATTAAGGACGAACACGCAGCACCCCTACACATCATAAGAACACCCCATCGGATGGGAAGGAGAGGGCCTTTAAACCCTTCTTCATTCTTATGACCGGACGGCCAAGAGGAATGCCTTAATCAGGAACATGCAATACTACAAAATAGTTTTAGATCTATATCATATATCTCATATACAAATTAGATCTAATCATGGCATATTTTGCATACATCTCATGTATCGAATCATGCATATTTTTAGATCTAAATTATCTCATAATAATCTAAAAAATTAGATTTAAATTGATCTAATCAAAATAAATTCTAATCTAGATAACTATGTAGAACTATTCTACAACTAGTCTAGACATGCATCAATCATATCTCATATGATGTTTAAAATTAAATAATTTTTATTTACTATTTTTTAGATATTATTATAATAATTATAATATCAAAAAATAGTAAATAAATAGATCTAAAATATGATTTAATCAAATTAAATTAAAAACATGCAAGACTATTCTATAGAACTATTCTATTTTAGAACTAGTCATGCATATTTTCTAATCTTAGATCCAAATCATTTAATTTTAATTTTTTCTAATTTTAGATCTGATCACATCTCATGTGACATCTAAAATTACTTATTTTTTAATTAAAATAAATTTAAAATTAGATCTAAATACTTTTAGAACCTTGGCTCTGATACCAGTTGAAGGAAAATTCTGATTTTTCGGACCAAGTTCGTTCAGATCTGATCGGATCAAAAGATATATTTTAAATTTTTTTTTTGATCCAAATCAAATTTAAAATATTTTAGATCTGATTCTTATTATTTTAGTAATTAAAATAAATTTAGATAAATTAAATCAAATTTAATTTATCTTGAAGTGGATAATCCTATTATCCATTGATGATCCTATAAGCAATGGAAGGTTCTGGATCTAGCCACGCAAGTGCCTGGCCTCTACTGATATCCACTCAAGCTAGATCTGGAGATCTTCTTCTTCTCTATCACGTCTCCAAAAATTAGATCTAGATCTAATCTGGAAGATCTCAAAATTCCTTTTGAAGATCAGCAGTTGTCCTTTGCAACAGCGTAGCCTTCTATCTTTCAATCGCCTTTCTCTCGCCTGGATTGCACCAACCAAGAACCCAAAATACTTTTGGACGTGGAGAGGAGAGGGAGAAGATGCTTTGGCATGGAGGAGAAGAGGAGAGGCAGCCTTAGGGCATGGAGGTCTCAATTGCTATTTGAGTTGGGCGTAGGGTCTTATTTATAGACTAAGCGTGATCTAACTCCTCTTCTTCCCAACCAATCACAATCCTTTGTGAAATCAGATCTAAATCTGATTGGTGGAAATAGAGTTCCTTGGATTCCTCCTTAGATGGAGCCTAAGATCAGTCAAACTTAGTTCTTAGGAGAACTCTAATCGGAATCCAAAAAGCAGATAAGTCCCTATCCAATAGGGACTCCTGGGCGCCTCCAGCTTGGGCACACGCTAAGGGTGGCGTGCGCCCTCTTCCTTGCCAAGTTCTGGCAGGAGGACGGGCCCCCACCAGCTCTCCAATAGGTGCGTGACATGTGGACAGAAGTCAAAGTATCAACGGTCAATGTTTGACCAGTCAAAGGTCAACTTTTGATCAAAGTCAAAGGACGAAAAATGATAGATGATCAAAAATGGCAGGTATTGTCTTACAAAATAAGACAACCCATTTCTGACCTAGACAGGCTCCAGTCAGACCAAGTGAAGGCCTCTGAATGAGCATAAACTCTTTTGGCTCAGTTAGGATAACTATTTATGATAGTAAAAGAAGAATGTTAGGTTCAATCGAGTGCTAGTACGATTTTCTTGAACCTAATTGAATCTCATTCAGATCAATTAAACGGATTAGTTCAATTGATGATCACCAGATTCAAACCCTTATTTGTGTGATCCAATTAGGTTCAGCTCTAAATGGTAATGGGATATATCATGATCTCTATCATCGACATCATCGAAACTCCTTTCGATGGATCAGAACTCTTCTGATTCGAACAGCTAGAATGATCGATCATCTAAATCATTCTAATTGCTCTCAAAATCCATCAGTGACATCTAGCAGTATATAGTGGTAATCCATCAGAGCTGAATGCGAACCTCTTAGTGTAGCTACCTGTGTGATTAAGTTCTTCTATCTTGAGCTCCGATCAGATTAGGGTTAAGATGAACTCGTCAAACCCTAGTCTCTATCATATGATATAATCATTCGATTCAAGTCCGATGTGAAAATCTAAATAGAAACTCTTTCTATTATTTCACTCTGCCATGGCCATGGACTTCTGGACTTGATTCTCATGATCATCATAGGACTGCTCCTCTACCACCGAGGTAGATAGATTCCATCTTGATGCTATCCAGTTCCTACAATGAACATGCTATAGCCAACATACACCTCAGGATTCTGTATGGCTAGGAGATCGAGTAATGGTGTAGTCAAACTATAACACCCTCAAGGTAAACTGTCGATGCATCTCAGGTAAAAAAATCAGATACACTACTGCAGCATCGAGTCAGTCATTGACGAGAAGGTAGACTTTCTAATGACTACTCGAGGTGGTCATGCTCAGTGCCCTCATTCTCTAACAAGTATCTGTACTCTCACTTCGATGTCTCCATACCGTAGACTCAAGACTCATCTACTAAAGAAAAATGATTGTACACCAACCTTCCGAATCAATCACCATCCTCGTGATGATCTTATGGTCGGAAGCATTTTATGAGTTAATAATGATTATTCATGTCTTAAATTTTTAACTCTTAAAAATATGAATTATCATTACTATTAACTCAAAGGATGTATCACAGACACTAAATATACATATGTGATAGAAAATAATTAATTTTATTTATTTTAGTCAAAATTATAATTTTGCCCCTAGAAGTGTATTACAAGTGTCAACCAATTCTGACTTCTAGGGCACATATATCTAACACTATGATCAAACCTATTGCTCTGATATCATAAAATATCATACCCCAAATTCGAGATATAATACAGTCATGCTCCCAAGGAATACCATCATCGATAATGCGAAACCTATCGATTATAATTAAAATATAAATAAAGATTTAATTTTATTATTCATCAAATAATTAAACCAAGATTGGTCCGGAGCATTTAAATCTAAAATTAAAAACTAAATTCATATCTCAAAATCATACATAAATAATTATAAGTTTATGATTATCTAATAAACTAAGTTCAGCTACTAAAATTTCTAAGCTTGCTACACTGATTCCCAAGCCTAGATTCTTTGTCGGTCTTAACCTTGTTCCTCTGTTAAAAAAAATAAAAATAAAAATGTATAAGCTATACTAGCTCAGTAAGTAAAATCTATACTTTCTTACCGGATTAAGAATAAGTTTTTTCATGATAATGCTATATTTAGAAAATAATAGATATTATAGAATAAAATATTTCATAAATTATATAATAAAGTAAATTATAAAATAATCATGTATGTATGGATCATGAAATTTTGTAAATATGATTCATAAATCATTCTTATCAGATATTCGTATTATATTTTAAAATATTACTTATAAATATTTATGCTATGGTTATTTTATACCCATGACAGGGTTAGTATTTTTAATCAATAGAATTCTTATTTCGTATGTAGGGCCTGTGCTATTATCACTTCAAAAAATTTGATCTTTTATGATGAAATTTTAGCAATGAATATAAATTTCATCGCAAATAAGTATCTTTTTATGATGAAAATAATATTTCATCATAAAAAATAAAATACTTATATTTTTTATGATGAAATAGAAAATTTTATCGTCATAAATTGATCTTTAATGATGAAAATAATATTTCATCGCTAGAGTTTTAGTTTTTATGATGAAAAAAATTTTATTATTAAAGAATATTTTTTTATAATTAAAATTTTTATTATTAAAAATTTTATTATTATTTTTTTTAAAATTTAAAATATAAAATTTAATGATGAAAAAAATATTTTCTTTCGTGATGAGAAAAATTCGTTGCTAAAAATTTATTTTTACGGTGAAAAAAAATCATCGCAAATGATCTTTTTTTCTTGCGACGAAAATAAAATCGTCGCCAAAACAAAGAGGGTTTAGGTGGATCTTGCCCCCAAATCCCGCTTCATCGCACCGAGCGGCACTCTCTCTTCTAGTCTCCCTCTTTCTCACACTTCGTCGAGCCGCGCCACCGCCCACCGTCATCGTCGTCCCTCTATGCCATCGTCGTCATCGTCCCACCGTGCCATTGAGGTAAAGGATTTTAGATGCTTGCTTCGAGTCCTCTCTTTTTCCCCTTTCTTCGGCCACTAAACCTACCACCTCACCCCTCTTCCGGTCCTTCCCCTCCTGCATCGCCATCAACCACCTCACTTCTCTTCCCTTGTTTTCAAGGAAGAGCGAGGACAGCTTCCGCTGCTCCTCAGACGGCGCCGCCAGGTCCCGGGGCTGAGCAGGGACTTGGAGAGGTGACTCTCATGGCGGCGGAGGAGAAGGGGGATCTCGCGGCGAAGCTGATGAAGAGCTCGCTGCGGCGTCCGCTACCGCTCCGATAGGACTCTGGCCTCTCTCCTTCTCCCATTGTCTTGGTCTACTCCAGGACTGGCTATATGTTTCTTCCCTTTTGAAACCAGTGGCAGCAGATAGGACCTTCTTGTCAGTTTGAAAATAACCATCATGCTATAAATGATCAATGCTTTGAAAATAAAAGAAAAGCTACAATGGTGTGTAAGTGTGCATTGATCTGTTTTGCATATCTCAATATAGGATCCAGAATTACCAATCTGAAATCCAATGTCAACATAATTCAGCAAGGTGGTATCATTGCCTTCAGCAGTAAGCCACTGAAATCCCCCTTCATAGATGCATTCATGATGCCTCCCCAAGGACCCAGAATCCTCTTGAAGGCTTTTATTGGTAGCATTTTAACTCTAAATATCTTCCACAAGTTTTGCCACAGTTGCAGTCATAATGCACCCCAAAGAAACTCTAGATTCAAATGCCCTTACTCCGTGACACTAAGCCAACCACTTGGCCTCCACATGCTCTAACCACCATGAATTGATCACTCCTCTCATAAGATTTCCGATCCTCATAGTACTCAGTGACGTAGGATGACATTAGCGCATAGCAGGCATGACCTGAAATTTAGCTTTGTTTAAATAGCTCCACCGTTGTCCACCAGCAACTTGCCCCTCTATCATGTGGTCTAAATTCCGCTTGCTCAATTAGGTACCCATAGTCCTTAACCCATGATTAGCTGCAGCTAAGCAAAGGGCTTAAGTACTCCCACCCATCTAATTTTAGGCAACAGCCATCTCTCTCTCTCTCGCTCGCTCGCTCTCTGTGTGTGTGTGCGTGTATGTGTGCGCCTCGTTTATGCAACTATACAAAGCAAACAGGATAAAGAGCATGATCTCTGTGTGTCTATGGATTGTCCACTCACCTGTGGGCATATTGTCATCATAGTCTGTCCATCATGTGCAGGACATATTGAACCTATGTCAACAAAATGTGAATATAATATAATTCAAATATGAAGCAATTTAAGATCTAGAATTATTTCACTAAAAACAAACATAGATGCTGAGATACATTCCCAGACAAAGTACTATTAAATGTCTACCAAAAATAGCCAGAAACAAAATGATGCCATTGCCTTACAATAATTGACTCTTTGATTGCCATCATAATTGACCCAGCATCCATAGTGGAAACCAATAAAACATGAAAGAGCAGTGGACATTGATGTTTTCTTGTATGTGTACTTCATTGATCCAAATTGGTTTGAGATGGCTCCAAGATTTTGCTTTTGCCTTCGTTGCTTTTTCCTTTTGAGCATTGTATCTTTGATATGGAATTACTCTTTGGCACCAAATCTTGAGCATATGTCAGGATTTGGTACATGATATTATACATTAATCATATATTAATCATAACATAACAAATACATGAACCTTAGAATTTTCATTCGAGGATAGCATGCTTGAGCCAATATTTGTCCTTTAATGAAAAAAAACATTGGTGTTATGCATGCTATTCTCGAATTGTCCTTATGGACAGTTTGGGCATGTGAGCAAATTTTAAATTGCGTACCATTAGCTTCTACATCGGAGAGTTTCGTCAGCATTTTTTATCATATTCTCTGGGTACATAGCATGATTTCAGTGCTTGTGTATCTAGAGAATTGTACCGAAATGCTGTCAAAATTTTTTTGATGTAGAAGACATGTATGGCAATATTAAATTATGGCGTTCCTGAATGGGATAGGACCACCATCCTATAGGTAGGGGATATAAGGTGTTAGTCAACTATTATAACATAAAATTGACTGTATAGTTTGTGTCGTAAACATGTAGGCATGGATCGTAGTTGGATGTCATTGTATGATAAGTTCTATCCTGAGTATATTGTGGGTGTGAGGTATTTTATGAACATGGCATCCAATCACACTAGAGAAGATGGAAAAGCTCGTTGTCCATGTCGTCGGTGTAGGAATCTATTTTGGTATACCCTATCGGACATTCAGAATCATTTATATGAACGCGGCATAGATATAACTTATAAGAGATGGACTTGTCACCATGAAGATTTGCCGACTAGCTCAAACATGATGCCTAGAAGGCCCACAAATGCTACGTCGATAAGTGGATCATCCAATCGTGAAAGGCAAACACTCGGTGTAGAAGATAGAGAAATTTTGGAGGATCTCCATCCAGAGTTATTTAAAGCAAATGCTGAAGCGGGATTAGAACATCAACATCCCATCCCAAGATAAGAGGCCAAGGATGATAGTAACATGCTCGTGAACGATAAATTCAAGCATTTATTAAGAGATGCATAGAGTGATGTTTATCCTGGTTGTAAGAAATACTCTTTGTTGTTCGCTGTAATAAAATTATTACATATGAAGACACTTGGTAAGTGGTCAAACAACTCATTTAATTGGTTGCTCATATTTCTGAAGGACCTGTTGCCTGAGGGAGAGTTACTTCCATCAAGTCATTATGAAGCTAAAAAATTATTTAAGGGACTTGGGTTGGGAATCGATGACTTGGGCCTACGCTGCAAAAAGATACATGCATGCCCAAATGATTGTGTTCTATTTCAAAAGGATAAAAAAGATCTACAAGCATGCCCAATTTGTCATTCAAGTAGCTGGAATGAAAGTCGTAGTAAGGGTAAAAAGAAAAAAAAAACCATGAAAGGTTTTGCGGTACTTTTCGATTATGCCACGACTATGTAGATTGTTCATGTCCAGACATACTGCTTCTAACATGCGATGGAATAAGGAGGGAAACAACATCGACGATGATATCATGAGACATCCATCGGATGTAGATGCATGAAAACATTTTGATCATGAACATCCATGGTTTGCAGCTAATTCACGAAATGTCAGGCTAGGGTTGGCAATAGATGGGTTTAATCCATACGATAATCTTAGCACTACATATAGTATGTGACCCGTTATAGTGTTTTCATATAATTTACCGCCTTAGAAGTGCATGAAATCTTCATTTAATCTACTGGCTATGTTGATCCCTAGTCCCCGCGCCTTTGGAAGAGATATAGATGTATTTTTAGAACCGTTGATCAAAGAGTTGCAATACTTATGGGAAGAAGCATGCGAAACATATGATCATGTTGCAGGAGGCATCTTTTGCATGCATGTGGCACTGCTTTGGATAGTTAATGATTTTTCCATATATGGCAATGTTTCTGGGTGGTGCACAAAAGGATATAAAGCATGTCCAACTTGTAACGATGACATTACATTGGATTGTATTCGTGGAAAGATTTGTTTCACTGGCCATCGATGTTACTTGCTGGATGATCATAGATGGAGGAGAAGTCTTAAGTTCAATGGCAAACATGAATGACATGCCCGGCTAAGATTCTGGTCTATGGATGATATTTTAAATCAACTATCCGACCCACAAGATATCATACTTGGTAAGGGTCCGGCCAGCCAATCAGGCAAACAAACTAGTATCGAAAATTGGAGAAAAAGAGCAAGTTGTTTGATCTTCCATATTGGAAAATGCTTATCCTCCGACACAATCTTGATGTCATGCACGTTGAAAAAAACATATTTGATAATGTGTTCTATCCCATTCTCAATATCGAAGGAAGAACAAAGGATACCGTGAAGGTTCATCTTGACTTGGAGGACATGCAGATTAGAAAGGACTTACATTTGATTCGACAGGGGGATAGAGTTGTCAAGCCATTAGCATGTTATGTACTAAACCAAAGCTAGAGAAATTAATTTCTTGCATAATTGAGATCAGTGAGGCTTCCCGATGGATATGCCTCAAGCTTGAAATGGTACATCAAACCAAAAGATGGAAAGATTGTCGGGATGAAAACTCACGATTGCCACATGCTTTTACAACGTGTGCTCCCAGTTGGCTTGCATGCATTCTAGCCGAATAATGTGTGTGATGCATTACTTGATCTGGGAATTTATTTTAGGGACTTATGCGAGAAGACATTGAGGCAAAGTCAAATCAATGTATTAGAGAAGAAGATTGTCATTACTCTCTGTAAGCTAGAGATGATATTCCCTCCTACCTTCTGTGATATCATGATGCATCTTTCGGTTCATCTTCCACATTAGGCTACACTGGATGGGCCAGTACATACGAGATGGATGTATCTAATTGAAAGATAGTTGTATGATATTGTAAAACTTATTATTCATTATTGTAAAACTTATTATGTATATATATCAATCGATAATTCATTGGATAAGGAGATGCAAGAATACAAGAGTGTTGTCGCTAACAAAACACGGCCCAAAGGTTCAATAACGGAGGCACATGTAATGAATGAATGTCTGACATTTTGCTCTATGTACCTTCGGAGAGTGGAGACTGATAAGTACCATAAATACACCATTAAAAATATTAATTTATTAATTTATTAATTTTTATTTTTAAAAATTAAATATTTTTATTCATTATTTTTAGAAAATATATTCATCAATGGAAAGAGCTCATTTTTCTGATCACAACGAAACAAGTTTGGAGCAAATCAAGTTAAAATGGATCCGATATAAATTTTCTAAAAAAAATAAAAAAAATAAATTGAGCTCAGCTTACTTGCCCAACCAAGCTGCCGAAAATAGCTCAGCTGGCACGACCCAGCTAGCCGACGTACCGTTCAAGCCAGCTCAGCAACAAAAGCCAATCGTCGGTTCACAAAATCAGGCGTAAACCACCAACTCAGCAGAAGGTGGTGAATTACAACGTGACATGTGGTGGACCAAGATCCTTAAAGGGTTTACAGAAATTCTTATGCAGCACATGGAGCAAAATAGTAATTTCATAGGCCAAGATGCATGGTGATTGATTGCGGTCTACGATGCGGTCGATCTATAGGATCCATATGAACAGTAATTGCATGATTGTGCGGCTATGGTTGATTCCGATCCAGATCTGATGGTTCAGGTTATTTCCAAGTTTGATTCAAATTCAACTCCCATCCAGCATGCGATCGGATGGCTTCGAATGCTCCAAGCGTTGATCCAAAGGTTGGCATTCATCTCGGCGGTGATTTAAACACCCAACGGCGATCCAACAGCCAAAAAAACTCCTAATCAAAGTGATCCAATGGTCAGAATTAATTTCGACTTGATTTGGGCTATTATACATCGATTTTGGTATTTTCTGGACCGTTTGATCAAGATCTGATGTTCAGAACTCATGAAACTGCATAGAATTCGATCTAGGGACTCTTTTAATCTAATTTTTCATGGGATTTCTTCATATTTGCTAATCAAAACTCTTCTTTAGTTCCATATTACTTAAAAGCAAAGACTCCAGCTCTCCTAACTCTATAAATAGGACTCCAAACCATCAAATCAAGTTGTCTTCGATCATGGAAAGATGATGGTACAGGTTAGAGCCATGCTTGGGATTCGTGGATGCTTCGAGGCAAACAGTGTTGAGAGGAAGAGTTAGACTTCTACACTATCTCAACGTCAACGTTAATCCAAGATCAAGATCAACTACTTTTAATTTTAATTTTTATTTTTTAAAATTTTATGTATTTAAATTTTAAATTCTTAATTAATATAAATTTTATTTTTTAGTTATTTAAATTTTATGTTATTTATTTTTAATTTTAATTTAATTTTTATACTTTAATTACTTTTTATTTTTATTGTAAATAGATCCTAAGATCTTACTAGTAGATCTTAGTATCAAGTTTAAATTTCTACACTGTTTAATTTTTACTTTTTATTTATAAGTTTATTTTTCAACTTTAACTTTATTTTTAAATTTTTTTTATAAAAATCAAAGATTTCAAAACTAAAATACTGCCTTCTATATGAATTTGATCCGACTCACTGCTTTCTATATATTTTTAACTATTTTAAGAAGTCAAAATTAAACTAATAAACATGGTGTGTTAATGACAACATCGTGCTCTTACCAAGTTTTTGGCACTATCGTCGGGGAAGGCATAGACGCTAATTTCTTTTGATTTCTTTGATTTTCTTATAAATTAAGAATAATTTCAGCAAATGCATCAAGTTTTTGGCATCATTGCCAGAAAAAGCATGAGTGTTAAATTTTTTAAATTTTTTAATTTTTTTATAAATTAATTATAAATAAAATTTTAATTTCTTTAATTTTTTTGCAAATATAACTTACTAACCTTTTTATTTCTTTTACGAAAAAAGAGGAAAAGCAAAAAAAAGGGGTAAGGAGGCAGCTTCCACATTTTCTTGATGAGATCAATCCTAATCCTAGATTTTTTTATTAATTATTTATTTTATTTTTAAATTAATTTAAAAAATATCCACTTAAATCTAATTAAAAGCTTCATGATAAGAGTAAAAATTCTAATTGCTTAGAGCATCCATTATATTATTTTTATTTTTATTTGATGATCACTGGAGACAAGGTAAGCTTCTCAAATCAATCAGTTGCATGCATCTAATTTAGTTGTATAGAACCTCTTATCTGAAAGTGATTGTGCATACTCATCTTTAAATCAACTTAAGAGCAACAATCCAATTAAACAACATAAGGTGGAGATTTGATCATCCTTTCTTGATCCACAAACAACCAATCAACATCTTGCATTGATCTAAGTTTTTAATTTTAAAATCAATTAGACATCGACCTTAGAAACTCAAGCTCATTAGGACAAGAAATCCTAAAAGTTGGATCAGATTAAAGTTAGTCAACTTAACTGGTGTCTAAGGTAAGTAGTTCAGGGACTGCATCCTAAAGAAAAGTGGTTACTTAATTGATTCCATTAGCTTACTTGGCCAAGATATTTGGTATCTAAGGTAAGCAACGTGGGGACTCCTACTAATTTTACACTTGATCAGTTGAGTAGCTAATTTTATACTTGGAGGACTTGAAGATGATCTTGGCAGTTGGAAGTTGTCTAGATCTAGGACAACTCTTAGTCAGAGTTATTTGCCTAACTTGATTGCTAACCAACATCAAACCTAATTAAAATTAATTCCTCTCTCTTCTTAGCTCTAGAGACTTCTTTGGACCTCTTTTTAGAACTCTTCTTTCTTTCTTCTCCTTTTTTCCTCTAAAAATAAAATAAAATAAAATAAAATAATTAAATTAAACTAAAAATAATAATAAAATAAATAAAAAATTATTAAAAATTATAAAAAAATTAAAAAAAAATAAAAAAATAAAAAAATCTTTAAAAAATCTAAAAAATTTTGAACTATATGTTAGGGTTGCAGTAATACATGCACGATAAGAGATCGCTTTATTTGATCTAGTTGAACCCAATCATAAAAGTGAATGACTGAATCATATTAAATCTAATAGTTAAATAGTTGAAAATTTTAGAGAATCACCTAGACAGATGAAGAAATATTTTATTTCTTCCATCTATAATCCTTCGATTTATATCCAATTATCTAATATCTATGCTATCCACTATGAGATCAAGCCGATCACAATCCAGATGCTCCTATCTTTCTATGGGATCATGAATGAAGATCCTTATAAGCATCTAGATGAATTTTTAGGAATCTGCTCTATGGTGAAAATTTAAAATTTAATTGATGATGTCCTTAAACTAATTTTATTTTCTTTTTCTTTAAAAGATAAGATCAAGCATTGACTTGGCACAATAGGAAGATTATTCAAAACTTAAGCTGAATTGCAAAGTGAATTTCTTAAAAAAATTTATCCCATAGGCTGAACCAATACTATGAGGTGAGCTATCACTGAATTTGCTCAGTTTCCACAAGAATAAATTCACGAGTCATTGACGAGGCTTAAGGAACTTATTAGAAAATATTCATACCATGGTCTATCTAAGTGGCAAATCGTTCAAGTTTTCTATGAGAGCTTACGAGACCAGTATAGACAAATGGTAGATGCATCTTATGGAGGTGTATTTATGAATAAAAGTAAGGATGAAGTCTATATCTTGTTTGAAATCCTAAGTGAAAACTCAATCAACCATGTTTCGTTATCCTTCTACCAAAAGTGGGCAAAAAATTATGATCCAGAATCTAGTTCTAAGACTGATTTAAACTTAATAAATAAAGTAGGCTTTCTTGCTTAGATATTAGATCAATTCCTAATCCTAGGTCAATAAACTCCTGCACAATATACATCACCCTTTAATCATCAGGAGATTTGTTCAATCTATGCTAACCCAATCCATCATAAAAGTGAATGTTCTATAGCTGCATAATTTTCATCTTTTATTCAAGAACAAGTTCAAGCTGCTCAAGTCTACTCCAAGCCTATTATTGATCCTTTTTCAAACTTATATAACCCAGATTGGAGGAACCATTCTAATTTTTCTTGGATACCTCAATAGACTTAGGCTTAGACCCAAATTTTATCTATACAAAATTATGAAAATAAGCCCCAATATCAAAACTATACCTATAATAGAGGTTAGCCTAGTCAGTCCACCCAGCCATTGCATTATAATTAGCCATCATACCTACTTTCTCAATAGACCAATCTAGCCGACAATAGATTTAATCAACTGTAATAATTAATTCTGAATCAACAACAATCGATCTTGACTCAATAGAAATCTATCACCAGATTAGAAGCACAAATAGGATAATTAGTTGAGTCTACTATGAGGAGAGAACTAGATCAATTATCGAGTCAACCAATTCTTATAAGCAATGCACTTAATATCTATTAACCACCTAGACCAAATTATCAATCTAATATTCTACCTAAGAATCTCCAATTAAAGAATGTCAAAGTAATTTCTGAACTTAAAAGTTATTAAATTCTTATGGACCCATACCAAGATTAAGTGAGAGAGGCTAGTACTGATGCTAGCTAAAATAAGAATATAAAAGAAGAGGTTAGTACTGAAACTAACAACATAGAAGAATCTGAGTTCTAAACTAGTACTGATACTTATTCCAATTTAAGTGAGATAGACATAGGAAAGAAGAAAGCGAATAATTTACCCAAGGCCTATAAACCAATACTCCTATTCTCTTTAAACCTAAAAGCTGGTTCTTCTTATAAAAATCAAGAGGCATGTAATGAAGTATCAATATAATTATTTAAACAAGATCATATTAATTTATCTCCATAATTAAGCCCATCTTTAGACATCCTTTCTGTACTCATTAAATCAAATTTATCTTCTAATCCAAAAACTCAATTCACGAGCATTTTAGAAGAACAAATAGAAGAAATTCTTAATAAACATGGATTTGAGAATAGGGTTACAAACTATCTTCCTATAATTAAAAAAGAATTTATCAATAAAGGGATCACAAACTGTCTTCTTAAGATTGACAATCCAAAATTATTAGAATTTGTCAGTCCAGTATTCGACGCAGGATAAGTAAGCTGTCTTATGTCTTGCTGAAGATGATAGACTTAGTACTTGTTGAAAGATAATTCAATATTTATTTTTTTTATCTAATTTATCTTTTTAGTTGATCTTCTTTTAAGGTCATTTTGAATAAGTTGGAGGAAGAGCCCAAATTTTTAACAACACATGCTGGACTGAAAGCACATTGAGTTAGGTGTATTCTTTTCTATTCTTTATTACATCTTTTATTTTTCTTCTCCATTGAGGACAATATCGATTAAGTTTAGGAGGAGAATAATAAAATTTTTAAATTTTTAAAATTTTTGAAGAAGTTAGTATTTAGCATTTAGACATTCAATTATGCTTAAGAATCAAATTGAACTAAGCATTTTTCAAAAAAAATTGATGCACAGATTAAAAAATTTATGAGATATTGAAAAATCAAGTATTAAAAAATTTAATAAAGAGTTAAGTTTGAAATATAAAAATTTTTCTTGAAATATTTCTATTTTTTTCTACCAGTATCAATGAAAAGTCTACTTTTTATGGGCTTGTGTGAGGTAACTATATATTTTTCATATATATATATAATTAATTATAAAATAAAATAATTTTCTAGTACTTCTCACTAAGTAATCGGGCCTTTTTATCTAAGCAAACATTAAATTTCGTATCAAATGATGGAAAGGATGAAGAAGCTCATTGTAAAGCTAGTCTTAACTTATAGCCTATTTGATTTAAGCTAATAAGTCTGAGGGATATTTTATATCTAGTGCCTTAAAGCCAATTGGTTTGGGAGTCATTAGTCCAAGATTCGCTACATGGATCAAATAGAAAGCTTAAGAGATTAAGATACTAAATAATGGTATAATATTTAAAAAAATATTGATTTTTCATCAAGTAACTGGATCCCATTGCCTAAGTAAGCAATGATATTCGCATCAAAAAATGGACAATATGAATAAAAAAATATCAATAAATGAAGGATGAAAGTAGCAATATACTTGTCCATATGAAAGTTTAGATGATTCAAAGATAAAGATAGAGATAATCTAAAAAAAATAAAAAAATTAAATATTTTTTATTTAATTTTTATATTAGTAAGTATTAATAGTCCAATAACATACCTCACTTAAGCTCTACTTAATATTAGTGGTCATTTTAAAAATTACTCAGATAAAATTTGAAACTCTAAAGTTAAAAAATATCTAAAATTAAATTCTTTCTTTACTCGAGGATGAGCAAAACTTAAGTCGAGAGGTGTGATAAGTACCATAAATGCACTGTTAAAAGTATTAATTTATTAATTAATTTATTATTATTTTTAAAAATTTAATATTTTTATTTATTATTTTTAAGAAATATATTTATCAATGGAAAGAGCTTATTTTTTTTATCATAATGAAATAAGTTTGGAGCAAATCAGAGTTAAAATGGATCCGATATGAATTTTTTTAAAAAAAAAATAAAAAATAATTTGGCTCAGCCAGCTCATCTAGCCAAATCGGCACGCTCAGCCAAGTCGCCAAAAATAGTTCAGTCGGCATAACTCAGCTAGCTGGCATGCTGTTTAACTCGACTCAGCCATAGAAGCTAGCCATCGATCCATGAAACTAGGCGTAAATCGCCAGCTCAGCAGAAGGTGGCGAATCACAACATGACATGTGATGAACTAAGATCCTTAAAGGGTTTATAGAAATTCTCACATGGCTCATGAAGGCAAAATGGTAATTTCACAGGCCAAGGCACGTGGTGATTGGTTGCGATCTATGGTACGATCGGTCTACAGGATCCATATGAACGGTAATTATGCAATCGTGCGACTGTGGTTGATTTCGGTTTGGATCTGACGATCCAGATTATTTCCAAATTTGATTCAAATTCAGCTCCCATCTAGCATGCGATCGGATGGCTCCAAATGCTCCAAGTGTTGATCCAACGGTTGGCATTCATCATGGTGGTGATTTGAACACCCAGCGGTGATCCAACGATCGAAAAACCTCCTGATCAAAGCAATCCAATGGTCAGAATTAATTTTGACTTGATTTGGGCAATTATACATTGATTTTTTGGTGTTTTTTTGATTGTTTGATTTAGATCTAATGGCCAGAACTCATGGAACTGCACAAAATTCGATCTAGGAACTCTTTTAATCCAATTTTTCATGAGATTTCTTCATATTTGCTGATCAAAACTCTTCTTTAGTCCCACATTGCTTAGAAGTAAAGACTCCATGTAACACACCATCCCTAAATCCAAGTGATGGTACCACACCTCATTCTTGTCTAAAGATTAAGAAAATTTCTAAAATGTAACTGAATTTATAATATCATTTAAAACCTGCTTTTAATTTAGCTGAACCATCTATTCCTTTTCATCATAAGCATTTCAATTAAATTCTCTTGACTTGATAATAACCATTATTTCCACTCATAACTTATCAAATCACATAAATAAACTTAGAGTTTCAATAACAATACCATATTTTGTACATACATTCTAGTCATTAATCATATATTTAATACATGCCTTTCTAGAACAAAATATAACATATACACATAACAGTTTTTGGTTTAACTAACTCAGCTGTACATTATAATCCAAAATACATCTATTTTACAAGCTAATATCATCCAAAATACTTCCTCCTTTAGAGGGTCGAGTACACATGTTGAAATATATCTCCAAAATCAGCTACTCTCAAAACTGCAAATGAAAGAGTGAGGGGTGAGACTTGAAAAAGTCTCAGTGAGTGAATAATCAATCTAACAATGAAAAATAAAAATGCTTAACTTGTAATTCAACATAACAGTAATAACCAAAATATAACAACTGCTTTTATTACTTCACAAGGCTGAAATATATATCCTATCGGGTTAAAACACAATCATTGAAATGTAAGAACTACTTTTATTACTTCACAAAGTTGAAATATACCCCACTGGATTAAGCAAGATATTAAATCATGCCATGCCAATGCATGCTTCTTTCTCAGCTACCATCGACTGAATCCTAGAGCACCCTTTCCAAGACAGTCGATGAGTAGTATGTCATGATGCTATATGATGTAAATGAGCTCCACTAGGTATTCTGATATACTGCTAAGTTCCACTGGGCATTCTGATACATTATCAAATATCTGCCAAGCCCCACTAGGCATTCTGATACACTACCAAGCCCTATTGGGCAATCATAAATGCAAACTATGGAGGTGCCAGCTCATGCCAATGCATATACTTATGTAATGTAAGAATGCAGCCCATAGGTTGATCACTTCTATAGATAATCTTTTTCAAAAGCAAAACAAAATGAAATTCCCCAAAGCTGAATAGTAAAAGCCAACAATTTCAATCTCTACTTTTATACTTACACAAATATATATAAGCTGAAGGATACCAAAGCTAATTACTTTCTAAAATATGTTATTTTCATAACAAAATATGATAATAGTAAAACACCAATGCTAGATATGAAAATCCACTTACATCCATAGGCTACTAGCTACTATTCCACTTTGATACCAAGTTTCCTCAAAGCACTCTTTGAGAACCTTCTCTCTTTCTATAATAGTAATATACACTAATTAACACAATCCATCATGATACAGAAATATAGGAGCATATACTTTGTTTTTAGATCGATTTTTTAGCCTTTCCATTAGTTATTTTAATCCTATCTTGCTTGCTTTAGCTTAGGTATTGTTAACCTTCAACATAATTCAGGAAATCTCCAATGATTCAACTATATTTTTATTCACACAACTATTTTCTAAATTAGTCAATAACATTCAATTATTTGCTAAGACTATTTAAATAACTTCCATCAAGATAAATAGCAATAATTCATCCTTAATTCATGTTTACATCATATGACTGGCTTTATCATAACCTTCTATCTGCTTATAATACTTCAAAGATTAATTTAAATCTGACTTAGGGCTTAGGATTCTTACCTTCAATAGCTTAAAATCCTGCTGTTAGCAATACAAGCTTTTTCTTTCCGGTTCAGCAACTTTTCTCTTTCAATCCAACTTTCTACTAAATTATCTCTTCCTAGCTAAAACCTCTTTGATTTCTAACTGAGAATAGGACCTCCTCCAGTCCTCCTTCTCTCCTCTAGCCCTTCTGTTTAATATAGAAACTCAGGACAGCAAACAAAAGGAACAATGGCTTTTATTTTAGAAGAAACAACAGAATTTGTTAGGTGTCACCCCATTAAGAAGCCAACATACCTCTTCCTCTTTCTTCTAATTACGTGGCATAATCCAAGGAAGCCACCTATTAAGTTATTTTCAAAAGAATCCATTTAATTTTTTTTTTTAAAACCCCATGACCAGCACCGCTCTTCTGTTCCTACTAATTGAGCTGGTTCGACCTCAAGTTGAGTCAGCTCGAATATCAGCCAAATCAGTTCAATTTTAATTCGGATCAGCTCGAATACTCCTGCTCTTCAAAATTTTACCTTTTATACTCTGCTCACAACTTTTCTTAATACTGCTCTTATTTACATTTCTTTATTAACTTTAAAATATCAACGTAAATAAGGAATACCCTCCTATTTAGATTCAATAAAAATATCACAAAAATTAAAATCCTCAAGAATGAGATACCAAAATTTGGGTTCTAGTTCAAATTTTTCAAATTTGAAATTTTTAAAATTTTCTTGCTTTAGAACGAATAGGTTAAAGAATTTTCATAATTCGTTAAAAATTATTTTGCAACTCATCAATACCTAAAGATCAATTATCGAAATTTTCTATTCTAAGAAAATACATATTTCATATAGCCCTCCTTATAGATGCTAGTTTTCAGGCTTGAAAAATTTTCAGGACTCGAAATGATTGATAGTCATAATTGGTGTTTAAATAGCTTAACTATACCATAAATAAACTACTATACCACACATGCATGAAATTTTTTAATTTCATATTTTACTGGTTTGGAATGTTACACTCCAACCCTCCTAACTCTATAAATAGGACTCCAGGCCATCAAATCAAGTTGTTTTTGATCATAGTAAGGTGATGGTATAGGTTAGAGCCATGCTTGGGATTCATGGATGCTTCGAGGTAGATGGTGTTGAGAGAAAGAGTTGAACTTCTACACCATCTTAACGCTAATGCCGATCTAAGATCAGGATCAGTTGCTTTTAATTTTTTTTCTTTTTAAATTTTATGTATTTAAATTCTAAACTTTTAATTAATATAAATTTTATTTTTTAATTATTTAAATTTCATGCTTTTTATTTTTAATTATAATTTAATTTTTGTATTTTAATTATTTTTTATTTTTATTGTAAGTAAATGCTAAGATCTAACTAGTAAATCTTAGTATCAAATTTAAATTTCTACACTGATTAATTTTTATTTTTTATTTATAATTTTATTTTTTGACTTCAACTTTATTTTCAAAACTCTTTTTTTTATAAAAATCAAAGATTTCAAAACTAAAATACTGCCTCCTCTATGGATTCGATCCGACTCACTGCTTTCTACATATTTTTAATTATTTTAAGAAGTTAGAATTAAATTGATAAATACGATGTCTTAACGACAATATTATGCTCTTATCGGAGACCAAATTTAGAAGGCCATAATGAAACATCGATGGTAATGACATTCTCATTGATGGATCAGTTGTCTATATTCTCCAACATTGCCAGACCATATGGTAAAGTAGATTTTTGGATGTTGACACCATAGGAAACGGACAACATGCATTGGTATCTGCTAAACAATTGTGAGGAGGTGGAAGCATACATGATGTGAGTATACACATTTAATTTTTTCAGTGTTGATGTTGTATGAACTCATATTTAATTTTACTATATCGCTTCAGCGAGCATGAAAGTGAATTCATATGAATCAATCCTACATTTGCAGCAGCATGACATAGGAATCAATTTGCATCGTGGTTTGATGAACAAGTAAGCTACGTCAATGTTCATCATGACTCAAGGTTTGTTTACATATTTTTATTTATCTAACATAAGCTGCTTATTGCTCTTTTAATTGTAGGTAGCCCAGCTACATATAGACAATCCCAACTGCATCGATGATGACTCAGCCGCACTTGCATGAAAACCTGACAAACGTGTATCCATATATTTAGTATGCATAGTTAATGGTGTGCGTTTCTTAACAAAAAATCACAATCGTGATCGAACCACATAGAATTATGGAATATGTGTGAAGGATGAGCACAAGGGTGAGATAATGGACTTTTTTGGCATTCTGTATGAGGTTATAGAGCTGAGGTATAGTGGTCTTCGGTGGGTCATGATATTCAAGTATCGATGGTATATGTAGGATGACACAAGCCAATTGTTATAGACCTCAGCTCGTTAGTGTCCACACTAGTCACTTGTGGTATGAAAGTGATCCTTACATTTTTGCAAAGCAAGCAAGATTGGTATGGTATGTTGAGGACACCAAAATGAAAGGGCCTTAGCGAGTTGCAATTGTTAGATATATGTGCCCTAGAAGCCAGAATTGGCTGACACTTGTAATACACTTCTAGGGGCAAAATTATAATTTTGACTATAATCAATAAAATGGATTATTTTCTATCACATATGTGTATTTAGTGTCTGTGATACATCCTTTGAATTAATGATAATGATAATTCATATTTTCAAGAGTTGAAAATTTAAGACATGAATAATCATTATTAACTCATAAAATGCTCCCGACCCTAGGATCATCATGAGGATGGTGATTGATCCGGAAGATTGGTGTATAATCGCTTTTCTTTAATAGATAAGTCTTGAGTCTACGGTGTGGAGATACCGGAGTGAGAGTATAAATACTCGTTAGAGAACGAGGGCACTGAGCGTGACCACCTCGAGTAGTCATTAGAAAGTCTACCTTCTCATCAATGACTGACTCGATGCTGTAGTGGTGTATCTGATTCTTTGATCTGAGGTGCATCGACAGTTCACCTTGAGGGTGTTATAGTTTGACTACACCATAACTCGGTCTCCTAGCCATTCAAAATTCTGAGGTGTATGTTGGCTATAGCATGTTCATTGTAGGAACTGGATTGCATCAAGATGGAATCTATCTACCTTGGTGGTAGAGGAGCAGCCCTATGATGATCATGAGAATCAAGTCCAAAAGCCCATGGCCATGGTAGAGTGAAATAATAGAAAGAGTTTCTATTTAGGTTTTCACATTGGACTTGAATCGAATGATTACATCATATGATAGAAACTAGGATTTGACGAGTTCACCTTAACCCTAATCTGATCGAGGGCTCAAGATAGAAGAACTTAATCACACAGGTAGCTGCACCAAGAGGTTCGCATTCAGCTCTGATGGGTTGCCACCATATACTGCTAGGTGTCACTGGTGGATTTTGGGAGCAATTAGAATGATTTAGATGATCGATCATTCTAGCTGTTCGAATCAGAAGAGTTCTGATCCATCGAAAGGAGTTTCGATGATGTCGATGATAGAGATCATGACATATCCCATTACCATATAGAATTGAACCTAACTGGGTCACACAAATAAGGGTTTGAATCTGGTGATCATCAATTGAACTAATCCAGTTCAATTGATCTGAATGAGATTCAATTAGGTTCAAGAAAATCATGCTAGCACTCGATTGAACCTAACTGTTCTTCTTTTACTATCATAAATAGTTGTCCTGACTGAGCCAAAGAAGTTTGTGCTCGATCAGAGGCCTTCACTTGGTCTGACTGGAGCCTGTCCAGATCAGAAAAGGGTTGTCTTATTTTGTAAGACAATACCTACCATTTTTGGTCACTTGCCATTTCTCGTCCTTTGACTTTGGTCAAAAGTTGATCTTTGACTGGTCAAATATTGACCATTGATACTTTAACTTTTGTCCATGTGTCACGCACCTATTGGAGAGCTGGTGGGGGCTTGTCCTCCTGCCAGAAACTGGCAAGGAGGGCACACGCCAAGGGTGGCATGCGCCCAAGTTTGAGGCACCCAAGAGTCCCTATTGGATATGGACTCTATCTCCTTTTTGGATTTCGATTAGACTCCTCCTAAGAACCAACTTTGACTGATCTTAGGTGCCATCTAAGGATGAATCCAAGGGACTCTATTCCCACTAATCAGATTTAGATCTGATTTCACAAAGAGTTATGATTGGTTGGGAAGAAGAGGAGTTGGATCACGCATAGTCTATAAATAAGACCCTGCGTCCAACTCAAATAAAGAACACAATTCACAACGCCCCAAGACTGCCTCTCTCCTCCTCCTCCATGCCAAGTCCATCTTCTTCCTCTCCTCTCCATGCCCAAAGAAGTTTAGAATCTCAATTGGTGCAATCTAGGCAAGAGAAAGGCGACAGAAAGCTAGAAGGCTGCGCTGCTGCAAAGGACAACTGCTGATCTTCGAAAATTATTTTGAAGATCCTCCAAATCAGATTCAGATCTAATTTTTGGAGATGTGATAGAGAAGAAGAGGATCTCCAGATCCAGCCTGAGTGGATACCGGTAGAGGCCAGGCACTTGCGTGGCTAGATCCAGAACCTTCCGCTGCTTACAGGATCATCAACGGGTAATAGGATTACCCTACATCAAGGTAAATTAAATTTGATTTAATTTATCTATATTTTATTTTAATTATTAAAATAATAAAAATTAGATCTGAAAATATCTTAGATCTGATTTGGATCAAAGAGAAAAATTTTTAAAATATATCTCTTGATCCGATCAGATCTGAACGAACCTGGTCCGGAAAAATCAGGATTTTCCTTCAACTGGTATCAGAGCCAAGGTTCTAAAGTATTTAGATCTAATTTTAAATTTATTTTAATTAAAAAATAAGTGATTTCAGATGTCACATGAGATGTGATCAGATCTAAAATTAGAAAAAATTAAAATTAAATGATTTGGATCTAAGATTAGAAAATATGCATGACTAGTTCTAAAATAGAATAGTTCTATAGAATAGTCTTGCATGTTTACAATTTAATTTGATTAAATCATATTTTAGATCTATTTATTTACTATTTTTTGATATTATAATTATTATAATAACATCTAAAAAATAGTAAATAAAAATTATTTAATTTTAACATCATATGAGATATGATTGATGCATGTCTAGACTAGTTGTAGAATAGTTCTACATAGTTGTCTAGATTAGAGTTTATTTTGATAAGATCAATTTAAATCTAATTTTTTAGATTATTATGAGATAATTTAGATCTGAAAATATGCATGATTCGATACATGAGATGTATGCAAAATATGCCATGATTAGATCGAATTTGTATATGAGATATATGATATAGATCTAAAACTATTTTGTAGTATTACATGTTCCTGATTAAGGCGTTCCTCTTGGCCGTCCGGTCATAAGAATGAAGAAGGGTTTAAAGGCCCTCTCCTTCCCATCCGATGGGGTGTTCTTATGATGTGTAGGGGTGCTGCGAAGTTCGTCCTTAATCAGAAACCCAAAACTTACTTTCTGCAAAACCCTAGATCCTGAAATTCCTAGGATTTATTGTGCATATTTTGTTTATGAACCCTACTTAATTAAGAATTAAGATTATGAAATATTAATTAGGTCTAAAATTGAGAATTTCAGATCTAAGACATATTCATAATACTGGGTTCGGGCTTGGGTAGCTCAATTAGGTCTAAGCGGTTGATCAAACCGAATCAAGAGTTGGTTAGATGGGATCAACAATGCTTAAATTGACCAGCCTAATAGGATTAAGTCTGGGTCAAGATCGAGTCACGATCAAGCAAGACCTAATTAGGCTCAGAGGTTAGAGTCTGGATTGTAGGCTAACCCAATTGGTTCTGACTCAATAATTTGGTGTCTAAGGTAAGTTTGGCACATACGACCGACTGATTTTTAATTGGAAGCTACTCGACCTGAATGCATTCTTGTACGAGTTAATGGCATATTCCTTCCACCGGTCTCACTTACCTGGCCATATCTGTTGACACAGTTCTGATCTGAGGTGGTCAATAATCCGAGCTAACCCATGCCACTAGGTTAGTCATAATTGTTATGACTATGACAAGTCTAGTTTAATGAGACCTGAATCAATTCTCCCTAAGAAAAGATTAAGTCTGAGGTCTTCCACCATTGTAGATGTGCGGGCCCTTCCCGGGGTTGATTGTTCTCGACTGGATACAGTGGCTCAGTTGCACCAAAAAGATGCAACCATGTCTATTAGGCATTGGATGCTATGGGCTGGAGGATGAGTTGGGCTCAATATTTTGGATACGGTGAGAGACTCAATTAGAAATCCAGTCTGTGCAAATGGTGGGTCTGACTTAACTAAGGAGTGGATCAATATTTCAGGATACGGTGAGATTCATGAATTAGAGACCAAGTTTGGGTGCACCATGATTAGAGAATCATTGAACAAGAGTTGTTCACTCATTGGCTAACCCATCACCAATAACTGTTAGGTGAGGTGATGAGTCAGTTGGTGAGACCGCACCACCCACTAGAAATCATTAATCATGGAGATTTTTGCATCTCTACAGAGGGAGTGTAGGGATCCAAGAAAATAGTGGGAGCTAATTTGTTTAAAAATAAAATTTCTAAATAAATTGGTCAAGTCATAATTATAGTATCTAACTAGAATCTTTGACTCTCTATAGGAAAAATGTCTGCGTCCAACCCATTAGCACGTATCCTGGACACACATAGACTGACCGGACCCAATTATAAAGATTGGCTCAGAAACTACAAAATTATTTTGGGTTTCGAGAAGTTAACCCATGTATTGGACCAGGACCCTCCCACCTTACCAGCCCATCCATCCACTGAACAGAGAGCATCTCTGAAAAAATGGATAGACGAAGATAATAAGGCCAGATATTACATGTTGGGCTCGATGTCTGATGAGCTCCAGCGCCAACATGAAGATATCGGGACTGCTCGCCAAATGTTGGCTCACCTATAGGAGATGTTTGGTGAACAGAGTCGCGCAGCCAAGTATCAAGTCACGAAATGACTTTTTAAGGCTAAGATGCGTGATGGGCAGTCAGTCCAAGATCACTGTCTGATGAATGATCAAGGACATGGAAGAGCTTGAGAAGCTCGGTGTGAAGTTGGACTTGGATCTGCAGAATGATATTATTCTGCAATCCTTGACTGATGCATATGGGCAATTCATCATGAATTACCACATGCATAAACTTCAAAATTTCCTTGGCCGAATTAATGAATATGCTGGTCACCGCTGAGCTTTCTATGAAAGGTTCTAAAGGCTCAGTTCTTGCTATGGAACGGACTTCTTTTCAAAAGAAAGTCTTATGGAAAGAAAAAGAAGTCTGGAAAAAAGCAGAAGGTGGAAGGAACAAAGAAGAAGAAGGCAGAGCCGAAGAAGAAAGGCCGATGTCAAAGAAAAGTATTTCCATTGCAACAGCGACGGGCCATTGGAAGCGGAACTGCCCTACTTACCTGGCCACCCTGAAGAACAAGAAGGAAGGTCCTTCTGGAGGTATGCTCGTTATTGAGTCTAACCTTACGGTTTCTTCTGCATCCAGTTGGGTGCTTGACTCTGGTTCTAGTGCTCATCTGTGCACTTCCATGCAGGGTCTTGAGGATAGCAGGAGGCTGAGGGATGGAGACATGATCCTACGCATCGGTAATGGAGCAAGAGTTGCTGCAGTAGCCGTGGGAACATACCCTCTTCGATTACCATCTGGTTTAGACTTAGTTTTGAAAGACTGTTATTATGTGCCTGCAGCTAGCAGGAATTTGATTTCTGTTTCATGCTTAGCACTAAGAAGGCTATGTGATTACCTTCTTTAAGGACCATTGTAACATTCTTTATGAAAGAAATAAAATTGCAAATGGTTTCTTTATTAATGATCTTTATCAGCTACATATTGATGTATCCTGTTCTAACTATCGAGCAAAACGTGAATGCCAAACGACCTAGGGATAGTCCAAACGATAGATATCTATGGCACCTGAGATTAGGTCATATAGCAGAAGATAGGATCAACAAATTGGAGAAAAATGGGCTATTGAGTCCATTGACTTCCGAGTCATATCCAACTTGTGAATCTTGTCTTCAAGGCAAAATGACTAAACTCCCTTTTGTAGGACATGGGGAGAGGGCCACAGATCTCCTTGCCCTAGTACATACTGATGTGTGCGGCCCATTTGATGTGCCGGCTAGAGGCAATTTTGTCTACTTCATTACCTTTATCCGATGATCTGTCTAGGTATGGGTATGTGTATCTTATGAGACACAAGTCTGAAGCTTTTGAAAAGTTCAAAGAATTCAGACATGAAGTAGAAAAATAAACTAAAAAATCCATTAAGGTTCTTCGATCAGATCGAGGAGGTGAATACCTTAGCCGGGAATTCCTAGACTATCTCAAGGAAAATGGCATAGTCTCTCAATGGACTCCACCAGGAACACCTCAACTCAACGGGGTTTCAGAATGGAGAAATCGGACTCTATTGGATATGGTTCGATCCATGATGAGCTTCACAGACCTCCTTGATTTTCTTTGGGGACACTCATTGTTAACTTCAATTTATCTACTGAATAGGGTTTCCTCTAAAATCCGTTCCTACCACACCGTATGAGATATGGCACGGTAAGAAACCAAGTCTGAGTCATCTCAGAATTTGGGGTTGTCCGGCTCATGTCAAAAGACAACAAGCGGACAAGTTAGAGTTTAGGTCCTTTAGAGCTCGATTCATAGGATATCCTAAAGAGTCATTAGGATACTATTTCTACATTCCAGAAGACCACAATGTGATTGTGAGTCGACATGCCATCTTTCTTGAAAAATAGTTTATTCAAGATAGCGGCATTGGAAAGCAGATTAAGCTTGATGAGAAAGTCTCACAAGTACAACGAGCTAAGGACCAATTGGAACCAAATCAGGTTGAGCCAATAAGAACACTACCTCCTCCACCTCGTAGATCGGAAAGAGTTTTTCCGTCCCCCTGAAAGATACTTAGGTATTATTTCAGAGGAAGTAGAGAAAATATTCCTCATAGGTAATGGTGCTCATGGTGATGATCCCAAAACCTACAACGAGGCGATATCAGATATCGACTCCGAGAAATGGCTAGAGGCAATGCAGTCAGAAATTGACTCGATGCACTCAAACCAAGTCTGGACCTTGGTAGATCCACCAGAAGGTATAGTACCTATTGGGTGTAAATGGATCTTCAAGAGAAAGATTGGTGCAGATGGGAATGTGGAGACATTCAAGGCTAGACTAGTGGCAAAAGGTTATAGTCAATGCGAAGGCATTGACTATCAGGATACCTTTTTTCCAGTGGCTATGCTAAAATCCATCCGCACATTGCTTGCCGTTGCAGCCTATTTCGATTATGAAATATGGCAAATGGATGTGAAAACGGCATTCTTAAATGGATATCTTGAGGAAGATATCTATATGGAACAGCCGCTAGGTTTCACATCCAGTGATACTGATCACAAGGTTTGCAAGCTGCAAAGGTCCATATATGGACTTAAGCAAGCATCTCGGAGCTGGAACACTCATTTCAATGATGTGATCAAAATATTTGGTTTCATCAAAAATGAAGAGAAATCGTGTGTCTTCAAAAAGGTCAGTGGGAGCGCTGTTGTCTTCCTCGTATTGTACGTGGATGACATCCTCCTTATTGGAGAATGATATTTCCCATGTTGACGACAGTCAAAATATGGTTGTCCAAGGAATTCTCCATGAAAGACCTAGGTGAAGCATCCTTTATTCTAGGAATTAAGGTCTATAGGGATAGACCGAATAGGATGCTAGGACTTTCACAGAAGATGTACATAGAGGAAGTACTAAAGAGGTTTAGTATGAAAAACTCTAAGAAGGGGATTAATACCCTTCAGACATGGTATTCATCTTTCCAAGAAGATGTGCCCTAGCACACCTGAGGAAATAGAACACATGAGCAAGATTCCCTTATGCTTCTGCAATAGGGAGCCTCATGTATGCCATGCTATGTACACGACCTGATATAGCCCATGCTGTGAGTGTCACAAGCAGATATCAGTCAAATCCAGGTGAAGAACACTGGACTTCTGTGAAATGTATCCTTAAGTACTTAAGAAGAACTAAGGATATGATGTTGATCTTTGGTAACAGAGAACTCCAAGTCCAGGGATATACAGACTCGGATTTCATATCCGATATAGATGATCGAAAGTCGACATCTAGGAGTCTATTTGTGTGCAATGGTGGTGCTGTCAGCTGGAAGAGTTTCAAGCAAACCATGATAGCAGATTTCACCATGGAAGCAGAATATATCGCTGCATCAGAGGCTGCGAAGGAAGCATTCTGGTATAAGAAGTTTGCTGCAAAAATCGGAGTAATGCCATCAGATACCATTCCTCTGTACTACGACAATAATGGCGCGATAACCCTTGCTAAGGAGCCGAGGTCTCACCAAAAATTCAAGCACATTAAGCGGCGATACCACCTCATCCGCGATTACCTCGAGAAAGATTATGTCGAGGTCAAGAGAGTCAATTCCGCAGACAATGTGGCAGACCCACTTACAAAGCTATTGGGATAATAAAAGATCGAAGCCACCTTGAGAAGATGGAACTTAGACTTGTAGCCAATTGACTTTAGGATAAGTGGGAGATTGTTAGATATATGTGCCCTAGAAGTCAGAATTGGCTGACACTTGTAATACACTTCTAGGGGCAAAATTATAATTTTGACTATAATCAATAAAATGGGTTATTTTCTATCACATATGTGTATTTAGTATCTGTGATACATCCTTTGAGTTAATGGTAATGATAATTCATATTTTCAAGAGTTAAAAATTTAAGACATGAATAATCATTATTAACTCATAAAATGCTCCCGACCATAGGATCATCATGAGGATAGTGATTGATCCGAAAGGTTGGTATACAATCGCTTCTCTTTAGTAGATGAGTCTTGAGTCTACACAGTATGGAGACACCGGAGTGAGAGTATAGGTACTCGTTAGAGTACGAGGGCACTGAGCGTGACCACCTCGAGTAGTCATTAGGAAGTCTACCTTCTCATCAATGACTGACTCGATGCTGCAGTGGTGTATCTAGTTCTTTGATCTGAGGTGCATCGGTAGTTCATCTTGAGGGTGTTATAGTTTGACTACACCATAACTCGGTCTCCTAGCCATTCGAAATCCTGAGGTGTATGTTGGCTATAGCATGTTCATTATAGGAACTTGATTGCATTAAGATGGAATCTATCTACCTCGGTGGTAGAGGAGCAGCCCTATGATGATCATGAGAATCAAGTTCAGAAGTCCATGGCCATGGTAGAGTGAAATAATAGAAAGAGTTTCTATTTAGGTTTTCACATTGGACTTGAATCGAATGATTACATCATATGATAGAAACTAGGGTTTGACGAGTTTACCTTAACCCTAATCTGATCGGAGCTCAAGATAGAAGAACTTAATCACACAAGTAGCTGCACAAGAGGTTCGCATTCTGCTCTAATGGGTTGCCACCATATACTACTAGGTGTCACTGATGAATTTTGGGGAGCAATTAAAATGATTTAGATGATCGATCATTCTAGTTGTTCGAATCAGAAGAGTTATGATCCATCGAAAGAAGTTTCGATGATGTCGATGATAGAGATCATGACATATCTCATTACCATACAGAACTGAATCTAACTGGATTACACAAATTAGGGTTTGAATCTGGTGATCATCAATTGAACTAATCCAGTTCAATTGATCTGAATGAGATTCAATTAGGTTCAAGAAAATCATGCTAGCACTCGATTGAACCTAATGTTCTTCTTTTACTATCATAAATAGTTGTCTTGACTGAGCCAAAGGAGTTTGTGCTCGATCAAAGGTCTTCACTTGGTCTGACTGGAGCCTGTCCAGGTCAGAAAAGGGTTGTCTTATTTTGTAAGACAATACCTGCCATTTTTGGTCACCTACCATTTTTCATCCTTTAATTTTAGTCAAAAGTTGATCTTTAACTGGTCAAATGTTGACTATTGATACTTTGACTTTTGTCCATATGTCACGCACCTATTGGAGAGCTGGTGGGGGCTTGTCACCCTGTCAGAAACTGGCAAGGAGGCATGCGCCCAAGTTTGAGGCGCCCAGGAGTTCCTGTTGGACAGGAACTCCATCTCTTTTTTGGATTCCGATTAGACTCCTTCTAAGAACCAACTTTGACTGGTCTTAGGCACCATCTAAGGATGAATCCAAGGAACTCTATTTCCACCGATCAGATTTAGATCTAATTTCACAAAGGGTTGTGATTGATCGGAAAGAAGAGGAGTTGGATCACGCATAGTCTATAAATAAGACCCTATGCCCAACTCAAATAAAGAACATAATTCATAATGCCCCAAGGCTGCCTCTCTCCTCCTCCTCCATGCCAAGTCCATCTTCTCCCTCTCCTCTCCATGCCCAAAGAAGTTTGGGATCTCAGTTGGTGCAATCTAAGCAAGAGAAAGGCGAGAGAAAGCTAAAAGGCTGTGCTGCTGCAAAGGACAACTGCTGATCTTCAAAAGCTATTTTGAAAATCCTCCAAATCAGATTCAGATCTAAATTTTGGAGACATGATAGAGAAGAAGAGGATCTCCAGATCTAGCTCGAGTGGATACTGGTAGAGGTCAGGTACTTGCATGGCTAGATCCGGAACCTTTCACTGCTTACAGGATCATCAATGGGTAATAGGATTATCCTACATCAAGATAAATTAAATATAATTTAATTTATCTATATTTTATTTTAATTATTAAAATAAGAAAAATTAGATCTGAAACATCCTAGATCTATTTTGGATCAAAGAGAAAAATTTTTGAAATATATCTCTTGATCTGATCAATTCTAAACGAACTTGATTCGAAAAATCAGGATTTTTCTTCAGCAATAAGATCTCAGCATAGACATTTGTTCGATCCTGCACTTTTCACGTGCTCGAATGATGAAGATCTTGAGAATAAAGTCCATGCAACTATTGAAAGCAAAGCATATCAAATGCAAGTACCAGATAGCATATTAGTGCTAGATGACATGGTCGACATAGGATAATTGCAACAAGATGATTGCAAACCTGAGGATGTTCCTATCGTTGGAACGTCGACATGGGCACAAGTCAACAATAATTTGTGTTCACAATCATATGTGGATGATGACTTCATCAATGATGATGATGATAGTATTTTTGGCTCAATGCCTTTTATGAGTCTTGTTAAGGATGACTATATGGATGTGAGTTCAGATTCTAAGAATAACAATTAATATGTTTAAGTAATTCAATTTATTTTTTTGTTACATCATGTAGTATTTTAGTTTTTATGATTATGTGCTTATTCAAAGTATGTTAACCATTACAGCATCATGACTGGTCCTAGGCATGGATGTTCGTGGAGTAGACGTCGGGCCCCACAGCATGACATGCACCCTTGTTTTAGCCTTCTACGCAATGAGTCAGAGGATTTGGATGAGACTCAACCATCCCAGTTCACAGAGCAGGCTAGTACTCAGTCGGAGCCAGTCCAGTAGGAGGTCATGGCACCATAGTATCATTCCCCTATAGGTATACCTCTCTTACATTTATAAATTATGTACATCATTTTTTTGTTATATACATCCATTAGTAGATGATATATGCTCATTTCATGAATTTTCATGTGCAGGCACATAGCAGCGACGCATGGTGCGTGGACCTAGTAGGGGCCTAGTCTTGGAGAAATACATGCATATGCATAATGAAAAGCTAAAAGTACAAATATTTTGAGGTCATCCGGTTGGCTCAGAGGTGAGTATAGTCACCAACGAGATTAGTTTGTTCATGTGGAATCATTTTCCATGGGCCGAGGAAAGTTTCAAGCATGTCGCCTCTCGATTCCATGATGCCCTTGTCTCTCACATCAAGGTAAGTTAATATATATTTATATCCTTTCCACAACACATCTATTGACAATCTTGTTCGCATATATAGGATATCATTATGTTCGAGGATTGCACCGATGAAGAAGTGACGAGGTGTATCCACAAAATAGCTGCAAATAGGTATAGGGATCGGCGATGTAGGCTTCATACATATTGCAATGATCCACGAGCAAGAGGGATTGACCTTGTGACCCAGCCTTACAAAAACTGGGCCAAGTCTAGTGATGATTGGCGGTGGTTGTGCAAGCATTTTGAGAGCGAGGTATTTAAGGTATGTTTAGTGTTTCAAATTATTTTGATATTGTTATTCTTTTTCTTTGGCTATAACTATATATATTTTTTAGCGACGATCGGAGGACAACAAGATGAATAGGAGTCAGATTGATTTCATTCACACACAAGGGAGTGCATCTTTTGCGCAAGGAATGAAGAGGATGGTACGTAATTGCATTTTCAATTACATGCTATAGGATGTTTTTATTGAATGTATAAATTACTTTGATATTATTTTTCTTCTTTTTTTTTGTTTGAATAGGGACTATCCGGGGTCGACGCCTATGAAAAATTCTATCAGAACAAAAGTGGCTAATTTGTGACTAAGGAGGCGAGGCAACGTTATGTAAGTATCATATCATATTTTGAATTCTTTTAAAGCCTTCGAAACAAACGGATAATATTATTTGGTTTATTGTGAAGAAAAAAATGTTGCAACTGAGAGAGCAGGCGATGAGAGAGATTGGATCTGATAGTGCTGCTGGATCATAGCCCATTTGTTCCATGACTGACAATGCGATCTTGGATGCAGTCCTTGGGTGGTAGCTAGGGTCTGGGCACAGTATGCATTCTTTGAAAAAATTATGTTGCAATTCATCATCTAGCCAATCCAGACATCTAATGATGCCACAGTGCTAGAGGTAGTTAGGACATCAATGAGCTCGATGCAAGATCAAATTAATTATTGAAAGAATCACAGCAAAACACTCAAAAGGATTATGGGTGCGATGGCAGGATGGCTCGGTATTGATGCCTCTGAGTTAGCATATCTACAGCTGCATGATGCCACCTCTGCACCCCCATCAAGACATACATTGGGTCAGGGATCGACACCTGGAGGAGAGAACGAGGCCAATGACTTTGATGATGGATAGTTTGTAGGTTTTTATATCTTAAATGGTGTATGAACTCATGAACTCATACTTTTGTATCTATTAATGACAGATATGAAACTTAGTTATGTATGGATCTGATGGATATTATTTGTATATATATTATGTTTTGTTTGATATGACAGTATATTAAATATATTTGATATGTGGTAGATTTTAAAATATTATTTAGATTTGAACAGATTGTTTGGAATATTTTCTATATTTGAACAAGGGATTCCAACAAAAGTAGAGTTAATTTTTTTTTGTTTCGGTACTACTTTTAGCGATGAAATATAATTTCATTGCTAATGAGTGATTTTAGCGAGAAAAAAAATTCATCGCAAGAAATAGTTTTTGTGATGAAATTATGTTTTGTCACAAGAAATAGTTTTTGCAATGAAATTATATTTCATTGCTAAAAGTAGCGATGAAATTTTTTTCTTTTAGCGACAAAATATTTTCATCCCAAAAATTAGCAACAAAATATTTTTTATCGCAAAAAATATTTTTTAGCGACAAAACTTTTTTCATCACCATGTTTTTGCAATGAAATAATTTTTTTGTTGCTAATAATAAATTTTCGTTCCATCGTAGTTGAATAGTTTTGGTAATGAAATAATTTTTTTCATCACTAAAACCTTTTGCTACAAGATTTTCTCGATGATTATTTAGCAACAAAAATTTTTGTTGCTAATAGTTTTTGCAACAAAAAAGCAACCTTTAGCGACAAAAAAATTTTGTTGCAAAAGATCAAATTTCTTGTAGTGTATGGATACTAGCTTCGAGTGTCGACCTTTCCATAAGGATTTATTCATAGTTATCTGAGAGCCTTTAAAATTTTTATATATTTTTTAAAAATATACATATATATATATGAAAAAATAATAAAATTTATGCTTCATAAATATGTCATTTTTATAAAATATATTTATAAAATTAATGATCATAATAAAATATGTTCTTTCATATCTCATATGTTGATTCTTATTTTATAAAAAAAATAATTCATTTGTATAAAAAATATGATAATTTAAAAATAAATAAGAAGCATAAGATCCACTTACCTTGATCATCCTAGATTTTCAGACTTCTTTAGAAGAATCAGATAATTCTATTTTAAATATTAATTTATAATTAATTTTTATTCATTAAAATTAATAAAATTAAATAATAATAAAAGAGATGATTGATCAGATGATCAATCTAATAGACCATCCAGACACCAAATCAATTCAAGATCATTTTGTTGGAGTTAATATAGATCCCTAAAAAAGAAAGGTATGACTTGATACTGAAGTCTCTAGAGAAAGAAAATAGAGAGAGAAAGTGGAGAGAAAATCTTTGTATCCATCAAAATAGGCAATCATGATTAAGATCATGTTAGGATGATTCAATAGGGATGGTTCATGATCAAATGCTATGAATTTCTAGTAAGATATGGACTAAGATCTGACCTACTGTATGGATTTCAGAGCAATATTCGATCATCTTAATTTTATCTTAGGTTCATCCTAGGATCCATCATGCAGTTAGAGAGAGAAATAGAAAGAGTAGGAAGACCCTAAAGAGAGGAGAGAGAATTTTTTTTTCTTTCTTTTCTTTTTCTCTTTTCTCTTTTTTTTCTTTTCTTTTCTTCTTCTTTCTTTCTTTCTTTTCTTTTCTCCTTTCTTTTTTCTTGGCCAGAACAAAGGAGGGACTTTGGCATAGGTGGTTTATGTTGGCTGGGGGTCAAAAGACTGGCAGTAGGCCATGGCAATAGGTGGCCAATGATAGTGAAGTGAAGGATGGTTGGTGGCATCAATGGTCTGCAAGAAATCAAAGAAAATAGAAGGAAAAATAGGGGATTCATCCATGGGGCTTTTTCGATGAATTTGGCAGCTGTCGCGGCACCCAAGGTCATGAAAAAAAGGGGAAGAAGGAGATGAAGAGGGGAAGGGGCTTACCTCAAGCTCCGACGGGATCTTTAGCTCTGATTTTTGGCTGGCACAAGTATGGGAAGCTGACAAAAATTAGGAGAAAGAGAGAGGAAGAGGAGGAGAGTAGGCCCAGGCTTGTGGCTTTGGAGAGGGGAGGGGTTCGTTTCTTTAAATAGGGCAGAAAAGAGGCCAAATCCTCTCTGGATTTGACTTCTCCTCTGGAGTTTTCGCGAGGCAGAAGACTCCCCATGGGAGTCTTCATTGTTATTTTTTTTAAAGGTTATCACAAAAACTTTTAGTTTTGGAATTTTGAGTAAGGTTGAATTTTTTATTTTTTATGAGGAGAGCTCAGCTAATATTTTATTTATATATATTTTTTTAGGTAAATTATTATTTAGTTATTATTCTCATATAATGGGCAAAAATTGGATAAACAAGCCAAGGTCTAGTAAAGATTATTTTGAAGGAGTCCAAAATTTTATTAAATTTATTGTTGAGAAAGGATCAATAAATGAGAAGATTTAATTTTTATCCATATCAAAAATGTGTAAATAATTCTTCTCTTAATTCATAAATTGTTGAATAACATTTGGTGTGGAATGATTTTGTAAGAGGATATATTGAATGGGTATTTCACGAAGAATCCATGTTGCTATCTCTATATAATCAACCCTTATATATAGAACATACATCTAATATTAGAACCAATAATCTACAAAAGAATCCTATAAGAGATGATGATATAAGAGGTTTGCTCAAAGATGCTCTAAGATTTTGAGCTAAAAATTTAGGAGATTTTAGTAAAGGATAATAAAGTAAAGGATAATAAACATTTATGATGCCTGAGCGATCTGTATTTACTGATCCTATGCATGTTGAGAGGCCCCAACATTCATCTAATGATGAGATAATATCAGTATCATAATTTATTGAAACATTGTGATCAATAACTATATCCAGGTTGTAAGAACTTTTCAAATTTTTTTTTCTTGTGCATCTATTTCATTTGAAATATTTGAATGGATGGTCTGATAAGAGTTTTACTATGCTGCTCTAATTATTAAAGGATACATTTTCTGAGAGCACTACTTTGTCAACTTCTTCATATAAAGTAAAAAAACTAGTAAAAAAAATTATATCTTGGATATAAGAAGATTTATAGTTGTCCAAATGACTATATGTTATACCAGGATGGAAATGCTAATCAAGGATCATGCAATATCTATGGGTCTTCATGATGGGTAATGCTTAAAGATGATGAGGGTGATGTATTGAACGAAATAAATATTACATGGAGTAAAAAAAATCAGCTAAAGTTTTGTATCACTTTTCTTTAATACCTAGATTGAAAAAGATTTATTCATCATCGAAGACAGCTTCATCGATGAGATGGCAAGATAAAAGTCATACAAAAGATAGAATATTAAGATACTTAGCTGATAGTTTAGCATAGAAAGCATTTAATGATAGATATCCTAATTTTGGCTCAAATGTTTGCAATATTAGGTTGGGTTTAGCTACTGATAGCTTCAATCATTTTGCATTGAATTCTACTTATAGCACTTAGTTGGTCATTTTGATTTCATATAATTTTTCACCTTGGATGTATATGAAACAATCTTTACTTATCTTGTCAATGATTATTCCAAATAATAAGGGTATAAGCAATGATATTGATGTCTTTTCACAATCTTTAATAAAGAAATTGAAACAATCATGGGAGAATATCGATGCATTTGATGCTTATAGTGCTCAAACATTCAAATTGAGGGTAGCTCTTATTTAGACTACCCATAATTTTTCTACATATGCCAATTTATCTAGTTGGAGCACTAAGAGGCATATTGGATGTCCCTCTTGTAAAGATTCTATCCATTCACATTGGTTAAAATATGGAAAGAAGTTCTACTATATGGGCTATCGTCAATAGTTGGAAGCCAACCATTCATTTTGATTTTGACAAGATATATTTGATGGTACTGTAAAATTGTGATCTATCATATACCACCATCTTGAACTGAGATTCTTAGATAAATGCATATCATCAATCATAGGTATGATAAGATTTTTAAGTATTCTAAGAAAAGAGAAAGAAAAAATGTTGAAAGCTCAACGAAGGAAAGGCTGATAGAGTATGCCATTACTTGCAATCTTAAGTAAGGATGTTTGAGGATACTGACAACTACGATAATGATGATTATATAGATGAAAGTAGAATGATGATGACATAATGGTAGTATCTACACATAAAGTTATTAAGTAATTATAGAAGAAAAAGAGCATTTTTTTTATTTATCTTATTGGGAGTACTATCTTTTCAGGTATAATATTGACATGATGCATATAGAGAAGAATGTTTGTGATAATTTGATTGTAACATTGTTAAATCATGATAGAAAGAGTAAAGACAACTTAAGGAGGTGCTTGGTTGGAGAGAGTAGGGGTCTGAAATTAGAATGGAAATGGATGACTCCCATTTCAACCACTTGGTTGGGGGGAGTTCCATTCTGATTTCGATTCCAGGATCGAATGAAAATGGTCAAATCTATCTAAAACTCAATCTCCACTCTTTTCTATAGATTCAAATTTTTATTTTCATTTTAATTTCGATTCTGATTTTGATTCTAGTCATGAACTAAATACTTTAGAGGATTAGGCCATTCCAATTTTGATTTCAATCCATTCCAATTCTCATTCCGATTTCGAGTCCAATCGCAAGCCAAGCACCTCCTAAAAGTATATTTAGAGTTGAAAGAGATGGAAATAAGGTAGGAGCTTCATCCCAAAGAGCTTGCTAATGATAAAGTTTATATACCTCCTGTATGTTACAAAATATCCACTCGAGAGAAAGATCATTTTCTAGTACTTCTAAAGAATATTAAGGCTCCTAATGGATATGCATAGAATATTTTAAGATGTGTAAATCTCAAAGAGTGAAAACTTTCAAATCTTAAAAATTATGATGGTCATGTTTTGATACAAGATACTTTTCCACTAGCTTTAAAATCATCAATGCCAAAATAAGTTGTTACCATTGTTACTCAATTATCATCATTTTTTAAGTTATCATATTCCAAAATTCTTGATCCATGAGAGCTTGATCAATTAGAGTTTGATGTTGTACTTACACTTTGACATATAGAAATGATCTTTTTTTTTTTAGATTTTTCACTATCATAGTTCATCTGCTTATTCACTTAGCTACAGAAGTAAAATTTAATGGACCAATATACTATAGATAGATGAATCCTATTGAGAAGTGATGTTGTTAAACTTTATAGTTGCAATTTAGAAATCTTTAGTGTAAGTGATATCGTACTCTTATTGATATTTTAATGAATTTTAAATTTTTGAAGATATCTTATGCGTTTAAAGAATACTATATGAAATAGAGCCTATCTCGAGGAGTTAATTGCAGAAGGATATATTGTTAAAGAGTATCTGACTAATTTGATGTATATACGATCCTCCTCCTAATTAGTGAAATTGCATATAATATATCGCATATCATATATCATGATAGTTATAAGTTTTATTGAAACTCTTAGAATTTATTAATTAAAATTGATATTTTAATGTTTATTAAACTATGTATGATATATCATATATCACATATCATATTAAATGTATGATATGTGTCTTGTATCATCTGTGATATATCATGGATCATGTATTTTATGAAATTTATTTTTTCTATAGTTGCATAAGCATGGGAGAAAGACTGATCAAATAAAGTTCTATAGAATGACTCATGTCCATCAAGATAGTAGTTTTATTAGTGAGGAGTCGAGAGATATATTTCTATACATTGATAATCATTGAGTGCAATGATTTGTAGTTATTTTTTAAGTATATATTTTTTTCTTAAATATAGGAGGGAGCTTCATCTCTTGTTGCAAAGTGAGTCAGCAAGTCCTCATCATCTACAGAGGCTAATCATATTGTGGCACAGGTGATGATAGAGTTGCTAGGATTAGACCATTATGGTCAGATGAGGGATTACAGAGTTCTATGCCGATACATTCAGGATACTAAAGAAAGTTCTAGCAATGTAGATATTCATATACTAGAGAAAGTTTTAACTTTTAGTTTACTTTTTGTGAAATCAAGGCATTTGGTATAGATCATACTCTAGTTCCTTAGTTGAAATAGGTTCATTAGGATAAAGCACCTTTCTATTTCTGCAATAGCTTCACCAATACATCCATATGGATTATTAGCTTCACCAACACATTTATATTAGGGATAAATAAATAAGGAAAACAAAAGGAATGGTCGGTGCTAGACCTGTAGATTTTTTTGAGAAGAAGCATCTCCTTCCACAGGGATACAATCTAGTTTGACTGCTTGTCTCATAAGCAATTCTATCAATGTTGTGATCTGTACTTTTGCTACCTTGTTCTCATTAGATATAGATCTCTTGATGGCAGTAACCTGGAAACAAAAGATATTTGGCAATTAATAAGCACATGAAGTTATAATAACGTCAATAAAGAGATTATGCATATTATCTGAATCTTGAAGTATGTTAGAAGCAGTACATAAGGGTCTTGTGTTGACATCAAAAGCTATGATAAACTAATAGTTGCATCAGTAACCAATCGAAGGACTATTACATCATTTTAACTTTATTTCTTAGAAATGAGTTCTCACTGTTATTATGGGCAAGTGTCTGTTGGTAAATCCATTGACCAATTCTATACTATTTTCTTTCATTTCTTTTTCCTCTTACCTTTTTCTCAGGTGGGGGCTGTGGTAATATGATGGTCTTCATCCTCTCATATTGCAACTCAAACTTGGTTTTTTCATCTAAAGGATCTAAGTCCCTTATTCTTAAAAACTCCTCTTCTCCCACAGTAATGTCATCGTCTTGATCATTACTCGTGTATCTTAAAATAGTGCAGTCATTTTCTTAGTTTTGCAAAATATGGTCTAGTCTCCTCTCTCTGACCCCCTCTCTCTCTCTCTCTAAGCAAAACCCTTAATATCTACTAATGTCCCACAGGGGTCATCCAGGGTTGAGCACTCTTTTTCTCAAGGAGAAGATGCCATTCTCTTCATCAAAGAAATTCCAAGAACATGTGAGAGGCCTCCATTGTGAGGCTCCCAGCACTTTCTAGCCGATCATGGACTCACAGGAGCCAACCCCTAGCATCGATTGTCCTGAATAAGTTGAGGATCTCGACTTCCTTTCTTTGGTTAAATACATGCTCTCCACAATGACATGATGGGATTGGAGGATGACCATCCTAAAAGAATAAGTGTCCTACAAGCCAATCACATATGTTATGTGATGGAACTTTTTTGTATAATCTCCAACTCATGTAATGACATTTATTCTGATATCAATAAAATTGAGGCATTTGATTCATCATTTTAGTTGTATCTTTTACATTTAAAGATTATGATGAATCCCAAAGATTAGGATAATGATTTTAGGGAACATGATACAGTCACGCCTATGAGACCTAAAATTCTAAAACCCTAATCTTGAATATTTTTGATTGAAAGAACATTGAGTCGGAGATCAATGTTTCAGATAGACTGGCACATCCTATATATGCTCGATGGAGAGGATGGTGGATCTTACAAGCCACTTATATGTGAATACTAATACAAAAATATGGGTGCTCATTAAGGAATGAGTTTATTGAATTGACTCACTAAAGAGAATATCTTATGAAATCTTACTTGTATGTCAAAAGATGATTCTCTAAGTAAGAGTTGAGCAAGTAATTCTTAGATCTGAGACCATCATAGTATCCTATCATATAAGCCCATATTTTTGGTTCATCCTCAATTATAATATTAAGTCATGAACGGGGTGCTCTAGATATGGTCAAGTGTATATGAAGAAAATGAGTAGGTCAACAAGAAATTGATCACTCCTAGTAAGAGGAGATGACATCTTATGTATTCTCATCTATTGATAACTCAATAAGACTTTAGCCAAAGCAAAATAAAGATTAGATAGGGCTTCTAATCATTTATTAGAGTTATCATTGATTGATGGATAATTAACATGAATATGTATTTGAGTTTGATATTTATTCATGCTCATAAACATAATCGGGATGTAGGATGATCAAAGGATTGAATTGCATGGGTACTTGCCATTGAAGGATATATTTGATAATTTTATAAAATTTTACATCTTCTGAATAGTCATAATATGTTACTAGATGTCAATCTTGACTTATGAGTTTTGATTAAATTAATGAGATTAATTTGATCCTCAATAAGATGGTTCTTCTAATTGATGAAATCAGGTTGGCATTATTCCTAATCGATTGAGATTGAGTCCAATCGAATTAGATTAAAATGCACCCAGGCATACTACTGGCTAGATGTGGAGTTCAATGGATCACACACATAAAGAAATTGATCAAGAATTAATTTTAGGATCATTGGATCTTAATTGGTTAGCTAATTACTATGCTAGCATATGTTGGCTAACCTAATTTCTTGTCAAATCAGTTTTGGCTCGAATCCTTATACTTTTGGCTAACCAATTTTATTTTAATCTGAATTTTGGTTAAGTCAAAAGGGTTGGCCATCAGATATTTGCCACTGCGCATTATCTAAATTTAATTTGGACTCATCTTGGAAGAGTCCAAGGGGCCTAGGACTCTCTCTCATGGTTGACGCCACCTTGTATGGCGTATGCACAAATGTTGGCGCACAAAAGGACCTAGAGTCCTCCTTTGGGGCATTGACCAAGAACACATCTTCCTGGGATTCTCTCTCATGATTGGCACCTATAATTATTGACTGGTCAAAGTTGGTGGGCACAGGATTTAATTCTCCTAGGAAAACTATGCGAAGAGTTGCATAGGTTGAGTTTTAGGTGCTTAAGAGTCCTTTTGCTTGAAGGCACTCCAGTAGGCACCTACTCTGAAACTCTCTCTCCCTTATCCATGCCATATAAGAAGAATTTTCAAAATAAAATTTGAAATAAATTAAATAAAATTCAAAATTAATGTGGGAATGACGTATATGCGATGTTTCGAAGGCAGAAATTGGTTTTTACGTGCCTCCAAGACTCCTTCTACTTTAAGGGACTTATCAAGCCCTTTGATAATTATTTTGGATGGCTAATAAGGGCTTGGGAATGAGTGTGATTGGCACCCCATCTAAAACTACAAACAGGATATGGATGGGAGGTGTCAGGCATTCCAATTCATAAGCTTGTCTTAATTTTCTTCCTTCCTTTCTTTTGGATAAGATATTGGTAAGACAAGGAGTCTTTCTTTAGACAAGGCCTTAACAAATACAAAGAGTCTTAATTAAGACAAGGGTTAGAAAGATTATTTAAGAGAGATAAGAGAGAAAATAAGAAAGAATAAATTAGAGAGAAGAAGAAAGGAGGAAGGCCAAAGAATTCTATATTAGAATTCAGCAAGCAAGGGTTTAAGAGAAATTATTCTTAATTTTAATTTCTATGTGGATCACCATTGGAGGGTGAACATGTGGACGCTTTGTGAAAATTTATCATCACTAAATCAGATTATTAAAGGTATGTTACTTAATTATATTTTTTATGCATGTATATGATTGAATTACATCAAGGTCGGTCCTAGGGTTTAGGGTTCGATTGACAAAGTTTTTGAAATCAATTGCTTTCACTGTGTCGATCAAACCAAACAATGGTATCAGAGCCAACCTGGCATGGTTCAATCATATACATAAATGCTTTTAATAGTGATTTAAAAGTATGATATGATTGGTACATATGATATATGACATTGTGAAAAAATCATGCTGATGCCTTAGGTCTTGTAATATGATCATGTTCATATTATTATGATTTTAATTTTGTGACATGATATAATCTCTTAAATATGATATTATGATGTATGTTGCACTTATTCATCATTCTGATTATAAGGTTATTCTAGTATAATTGGCACTTATCCGATATGTTGTAAGGTTGTCCTAGAATGATGAATATTATATATGTTTTACATTGCACAGCATGTAGATTCATATATTAAAGCTTTTAAGGATGTGCATGAGATTTGTAAAGCCCTCTTAAAAATTATATTAAGTCATAGTGTTGTGAGATCAAAAAGTAAATTCATTCTTGATAGAAATTGGTCAATTGATATCTAAAAAAGTGGTTCTGGAAAGGTAAAGAGAATGTGGTTTAGTAATTAGGTCTGTTACATACTTGGCAAATTTTTATTGGTGTCTAAGGCAAGAACGGGAAGCCTCCCACCTCTCTTCCACTTACCTGGCTAATTTGATTAAATTGAAATCTTGAATTAGAAATGCATATTGATCAAAAACACTATAAAATGCCTTCCTTCATGCTAAGATGATTATTATTTTATGAACCATAGTAAGTTTGTTGTGCTATCCATAAGACTTATTTTAGAGACTGATATAATAATATCTTGGTGTGTTTACAATGCTTATAGTATATTTGATTTATTATTGTTTTGTTATGCTATCCACAAGAGCAATATTATTTTCAAATATGACTATATAAAAATGAAGGATTTGATTTAACTAAAATATTATAGTTTGTTGTGCTATCTACAAGACTATAAATATTTTAGAGACAGGTTATATTTAGAGTTGCATGGAGAAGCAATTGGATAGTTTTTCCTACTTTTGAACTTATTGAAGTTTGTTGTGCTATCCATGAGGCTTTCTTAAGGGATAAGGATCTCAATCCTACTAAGAAATTGGATTAGGATTTTCTTGTATACCATAGAGAGGGCTATGGTGTATGGTAAAATAGTGGGTGCAATAACTAAAATAAGAGACCTCATCTAGTTATACATATCATCATGAGTGGTCTACTTATATTAGTGTTCTTATTTCATGTAGATATGCATAAATGGCTTCTTCACTCTCATTGTGCTGCATACTTGATACAAATAAATTGACTGATCCAAATTACATAAACTGGTTAAGAAACTTGCGCATAGTACTTGCACAAGAGAAGTTATCTTATATTCTAGATACACCTAACCCAGGGCTGGTCAATGAAGATGCTTCAAAGGAGGAGAAGTCCATATATAAGATGTGGCAAAATGATAATATAACTATCAAGTGTATCATATTGGCCTCCATGAATAATGAATGACAGAGGCAACATGAAAGTATGGATGCTTCTTTCATATTGCTCAATCTAAAAGAGCTTTATGGAGAACAGAGTCAAACTGCTAGATATGAATTATCTAAGTAATTATTTAAGGCTCGAATGACTGAGGGATCTTCGATTCAAAATCATGTGTTGAAACTGATTGACATAATCACTAGATTAGGTCAATTAGATTTTACCATGGATGCAGACCTCGATCAAGATCTCATACTATAGTCTCTTCTAGACTCCTCCCAATTTGTGGTTAATTATCATATGAATAAACTAGATACTATCCTGACAGAGCTACTAAATATGTTAAAAGTAGCAGAAACTCATATCAAGAGAGAGAAAGGTCTACTTTTATTGGTGGATAAGAAAAAAATTGGTAGAAATGGTTCTATTGGTGTAGAATCTGGTTGATGTTGGATCGAATTAGAGTTGGAGAAGAAGAGATCACTGTTGGTGACCTACAAAATAAAATTTTATTCGGAGTCGATGGTGGTGGCTCTGGTAGGACCCTCCGATGATCAAGTTAGCTCTTCTAACCAACAAAAATGGAGTACTCAGGCAAGAATTCAGTAGAATTTTGGAAAGAAGAAGAGAGCTTAGAGAAAATATATCTGAAGGGTTTCTTTTATAGACGGAGTCTGTATAGTCATAACCATTCGGTAGTGGGCCTCTCGAGATCACGTAAAATTTATTACCATAATTATCCGATAGTGGATCGCTCGGGGCCACATGAAATTTATTATAAAGAGAGGTGTCATCCATTCGTTGAGATTTAATAGTCAAAGTTCAGAGAAAGCAGGCGTTGGTTGAAGAGCTTTGACATATGTCAATTCCAAAGAAGTTCAGACTCCTAAAGAAAATACGGTTAGAGAGGATCATCCGAAAAGAATACTACTTAAAATCTGAAAGTAATCCACTGAAGAAATCTGGATGGAGTTCGACTAATGAAGAAGTTCAGAAGGAGTCTGACTGGTGGAGAAGTTCGATAGAAGAAAAAGTTTGGAAGAAGTTTGGCTCCTAAAAGAATCCGACTGAAGGAGAAGTTTGGAAGAAGTTTGGCTCCTAGAGAAATCTAATTGAAGGAGAAGTCCAGAAGGAGTTCAGCTCCTGAAGAAATTTGATTGAAGAAAAAGTTTGGAAGAAGTTCGACTTCTGAAGGAATCTGACTAAAGGAGAAATCCTAGAGGAATCCGACCGTTGGAGGAATCCGATTAAAGAAGAAGTCTGGAAGGAGTTCGGCTCTTAGAAGAATCCGACTGAAGGAGAAGTCCTAGAGGAATCCTACTGCTGGAGGAATCTAGAAGGAGTTTGACTCTTGGAGGAATCTGACTAAAGAAGAAGTCTAGAAGGAGTTCGACTGTTGGAGAATTCGACTAAAGAAGAAGTCCGAAAGAAGTTTGGCTCCTGAAAAAATTTGACTGAAGGAGAAGTTCGGAAGGAGTTCGGCTACTGAAGAATTTCTAATTGAAGCTCTTCTATGATTATCGGTTATAAAAGGCTAAGCATCGACTGGACTTCGACGGGAGTGGGATTTATCTCCAACAATAGTTTCTCCACTTTCAAGTTTGAAATTCAAAGAAAGGGAGTACAAAAAAGATGACTGTCAAAGTTTTTTTTCGAGCTCTGCACCCATTGAGGTTAAAACTCGGAGGAGATCTTATCTTCTTCTAAAGTTAAAGCTCGAGGGAGATCTTATCTTCAGTCAAGGTTGAAACTCGAGGGAGATCTTATGTCCTATTGAGGTTGAAGCTCGAGGGAGATCTTATCTCCAACCGAGGTTGAAACTCGATAGAGATCTTATCTCCTATTGAGGTTGAAGCTCGAAGGAGATCTTATTTCCGACCAAGGTTAAAGAAGATCCTATCTCCTATTGAAGTTGAAGCTCGGAAGAGATCTTATCTCCAATCGATGTTGAAACTTGGAGGAGATCTTATCTCCTGTTGAGGTTGAAGCTCGGAAGAGATCTTATCTTTAATTGAAGTTAAAGCTTGAAAGAGATCTTGTCTCCCATGGAGTTGAGAGAGATCTTATCTTCTTTTGAAGTTGAAGTTTGGGAGAGATCTTATCTCCAGCCAAAGTTGAAGAAGATCCTATCTCCTATTGAAGTTAAAGCTCAAAAAAGATCTTATCTCTAGTCAAGATTGTAGAAGATCTTATCTCCTATTGAGGTTGAAGCTCGGAAGAGATCTTATCTCCAGCCGAGGTTGTAGGAGATCTTATCTTCTATTGAGGTTGAAGCTCGAAAGAGATCTTATCTTCAGTCAAGGTTGTAGAGATCTTATCTTCTATTGAAGTTGAAGCTCAGAGGAGATCTTATCTCAGTCGAGATTGTAAGAGATCCAAGTTGAGGCTCGGAGGAGATCTTATCTTCAGTCAAGATTGAAGAAGATCTTATCTCCTATTGAGCTTAAGGCTCAGGAGAGATCTTATCTCTAGCTGAGGTTGTAGGAGATCCAAGTTGAGGCTCAGGGAAAATCTTATCTCCAGCCAAGATTGAAGGAGATCTTATCTTCTGTTGAGGTTGAGGCTCGAAAAAGATCTTATCTCCAGCCGAGATTATAGGAGATCTTATCTCCTATTGAAGTTGAAGCTCGGAGAAGATCTTATCTCCAGCCAAGGTTGTAGAAGATCTTATCTCCTGTTGAAGTTGAAGCTTGAGGAAGATCTTATCTCTAGTCAAAATTATAGGAGGTCCAAGTTGAGACTTGAAGGAGATCTTATCTTCAGCCAAAGTTGAAGAAGATCTTATCTCCTGTTGAGGTTGAGGCTCGGAGGAGATCTTATCTCCAGCCGAGGTTGTAGGAGATCTTATTTTCTGTTGAAGTTGAAGATCGAAGAAGATCTTATCTCTAGCCAAGATTGTAGGAGATCTTATCTCCTATTGAGGTTGAAGAAGATTCTATCTTCTGTTGAAGCTCGAAAAAGATTTTATCTTCAGTTGAGATTGTAGGAGATCTTATCTCCTATTGAAATTGAAGCTCGAAGAAGATCTTATCTCCAGTTGAGATTGTAGGAGATCTTATCTCCTGTTGAAGTTGAAGCTTGGAGGAGATCTTATCTCCAACCGAGATTGTAGCAAATCTTATCTCTTGTTGAAGTTGAAGCTCAAGAGAGATCTTATCTTCAGCCGAGGTTGTAGGAGATCTTATCTCCTATTAAAGTGTTGGGATCGTCGGTACAGCCTCTCGCTCCATCTTGTCTTATATCGATGAGGTCTTTGACTTTGCTCATGTTAGGACGAGGTTCTCCTCCTGTTTCTAACATAGCCACTTTTAATTGCTTCTTTCTTATCATCATATAGTTTTTGCATCAAGAAACAATAATATTGAGATGGAGGAGTTTTATTAAAGAAAAATTACTGATAGCACATTCTCAGATTTTTTAAATTTCAAGATCGTGGGAGCATTGTTCCTCCGAGCTCCTTCAGACGATAAGCTCTGGGTCGGACGACCTTCTTTATTTCATACGGGTCTTTTCAATTTGGGATAAGATTTTTTTGGCTCTGAGGCTGAGAGATGGTGGCTCGTCGAAGCACTAAATTTTTTAGAGATAGTGTTGATGATGCCGAGAGATGGCCGATCTTCTTATTGTTCCTCCCTCTTGGTGGTTCTGGCTATGATAGTGTCCTCGATCAATCTTTATTTGCTTCAGGCCAATGTCTGAGGAATCAACCAACCAACCTCTCTTGATTAGCTCCTCGATCTCATCTTGGAGTTGAATGCATTCTTTAGTATGGTGGTCGTGATCATGATGATACAAACAGTACTTGCTTCGATTGTGCTTGTTTGAGAAAGATATGGATATGTGTATCTTATGAAATATAAGTTTGAGACTTTTGATAAATTTAAGGAATATCAGAAGATGGTTGAAAATCAAACTAAAAGAAGTATTAAATGAAGGGAAATCCTGATTTCCCTGACCAGGTTCGTTCAGATCTGATCAGATCAAGAGATATATTTCAAAATTTTTTCTCTTAGATCTGTATCAGATCAGGGATGCTTCAGATCTGATTCTTATTTATTTAATAAAAATTAAATGAAAAGGATAAATTAAATCACATTTAATTTACCTGAATAGGGTAATCCTATTACCCTGTTGATGATCCTGTTTGCAGCGGAAGGTTCTGGATCAAGCCACGCAAACGCCTGGCCTCTACCGGTATCCACTCGGGCTGGATCTGGAGATCCTCTTCTTCTCTATCACGCCTCCAAAAATCAGATCTGGATCTGATCTGGAGGATCTTCAAAACTCCTTTTGAAGATCAGCAGTCGTCCTTTGCAGCAGCGCAGCCTTCTTGCTTTTGATCGCCTTTCTCTTGATCTGAATCGCACCAACCAAATCCAAAACACCTTTTGGACGTGGAGAGCAAGGGGAGAAGAGAGTATGGCATGGAGAAAGGGGAGAGAGGCAGCCTTGGGGCGTGGGAAGATTGCTTCTTGATTATTTCTTGATTTGTTTTTTTAGTTGGGCGCAGGGTCTCTTATTTATAGACTAAGCTGTGATCCAACTCCTCTTCCTCCCAACCAATCACAACCCTTTGTGAAATCAGATCTAAATCTGATTGGTGGGAATAGAGTCCCCTGGATTCCTCCTTAGAGGTGCCTAAGACCAGTCAAACTTGGTTCTTAGAAGAACTCTAATTGGAATCCAAAAAGGAGATGGAGTCCTTGTCCAACAAGGACTCCTAGGCGCCTCCACTTGGGCACACGCCAAGGGTGGCGTGCGCCCTTCTCCTTGCCAGGTTCTGGCAGGGGGACAGGCCCCCACCAGCTCTCCAATAGGTGCATGACATGTGGTCAAAAGTCAAAGTGTCAATGGTCAACGTTTTGACCAGTCAAAGGTAGACTTTTGACCAAAGTCAAAGGACAAGAAATGGCAGGTGACCAAAAATGGCAGGTAATTGTCTTACAAAATAAGACAACCTTTTCTGACTTGGACAACCTCCAGTCAGACCATATGAAGGCCTCTGATTGAGCACAAACTCCTTTGGCTCAGTCAGGACAACTTATTTATGATAGTAAAAGAAGAACGTTAGGTTCAATCGAGTGCTAGCACGATTTCCTTGAACCTAATTGAATCTCATTCAGATCAATTGAACTAGATCAGTTCAATTGATGATCACCAGATTCAAACCCTTGTTTGTGTGACCCAGTTAGGTTCAGTTCTGTATGGTAATGGGATATGTCATGATCTCTATCATCGACATCATCGAAACTCCTTTCGATGGATCAGAACTCTTCTGATTCAGAACAGCTAGAATGATCGATCATCTAAATCATTCTAATTGCTCCCAAAATCCACCAGTGACACCTAGCAGTATATGGTGGCAACCCATCAGAGCTGAATGCGAACCTCTTGGTGCAGCTACCTGTGTGATTAAGTTCTTCTATCTTGAGCCCCGATCAGATTAGGGTTAAGGTGAACTCGTCAAACCCTAGTCTCTGTCATATGATGTAATCATTCGATTCGAAGTCCAATGTGAAAATCTAAATAGAAACTCTTTCTATTATTTCACTCTGCCATGGCCATGGGCTTCAGGACTTGATTCTCATGATCATCATAGGGCTGCTCCTCTACCACCGAGGTAGATAGATTCCCATCTTGATGCAATCCAGTTCCTACAATGAACATGCTATAGCCAACATACACCTCAGGGTTCCATATGGCTAGGAGATCGAGTAATGGTGTAGTCAAACTATAACACCCTCAAGGTGAACTGCCGATGCATCCTCAGGTCAAAGAACCAGACACACTACTGCAGCATCGAGTCAGTCATTGACGAGAAGGTAGACTTCCTAATGACTACTCGAGGTGGTCACGCTCAGTGCCCTCGTTCTCTAACGAGTATCCTGTACTCTCGCTCCGGTGTCTCCACACCGTAGACTCAAGACTCATCTACTAAAGAGAAGCGATTGTACACCAACCTTCCGGATCAATCACCATCCTCGTGATGATCCTATGGTCGGGAGCATTTTATGAGTTAATAATGATTATTCATGTCTTAAATTTTCAACTCTTGAAAATATGAATTATCATTACCATTAACTCAAAGGATGTATCACAGACACTAAATACACATATGTGATAGAAAATAACCCATTTTATTATTATAGTCAAAATTATAATTTTGCCCCTAGAAGTGTATTACAAGTGTCAGCCAATTCTGACTTCTAGGGCACATATATCTAACAATCTCCCACTTGTCCTAAAGCCAATTGGCTACAAGTCTAAGTCCCATCTTCTCAAGGTGGGCTTCGATCTTCTGCTGGCCCAACGGCTTTGTAAGTGGGTCTGCCACATTATCTGTGGAGTTGACTCTCTTGACCTCGACGTAACCCTTCTCGAGGTAATCACGGATGAGGTGGTATCGCCGCTCAATGTGCTTGGATTTTGGTGAGACCTCGGCTCCTTAGCAAGGGCTATGGCGCCATTGTTGTCGCAGTATAGAGGAATGGCATCTGATGGCATTACTCCAATTTCTGCAGCAAACTTCTTATACCAGAATGCTTCCTTTGCAGCCTCTGATGCAGCGATATATTCTGCTTCCATGGTGGAATCTGCTATCATGGTTTGCTTGGAACTCTTTCAGCTGACAGCACCACCATTGCACACAAACAGACTCGCAGATGTCGACTTTCGATCATCTACATCGAACATGAAATCTGAGTCTGTGTATCCCTGGACTTGGAGTTCTCCATTACCAAAGACCAACATCATATCCTTAGTTCTTCTCAAGTACTTAAGGATACATTTCACAGAAGTCCAGTGTTCTTCACCTAGATTTGACTGATATCTGCTTGTGACACTCACAGCATGGGCTATATCAGGTCGTGTACATAGCATGGCATACATGAGGCTCCCTATTGCAGAAGCATAAGGGATCTTGCTCATGCATTCTATTTCCTCAGGTGTGCTAGGGCACATCTTCTTGGAAAGATGAATACCATGTCTGAAGGGTATTAATCCCCTCTTAGAGTTTTCCATACTAAACCTCTTTAGTACTTTCTCTATGTACATCTTCTGTGAAAGTCCTAGCATCCTATTCGGTCTATCCCTATAGACCTTAATTCCTAGAATAAAGGATGCTTCACCTAGGTCTTTCATGGAGAATTCCTTGGACAACCATATTTTGACTGTTGTCAACATGGGAATATCATTCCCAATAAGGAGGATGTCATCCACGTACAATACGAGGAAGACAACAGCGCTCCCACTGACCTTTTTGAAGACACATGGTTCCTCTTCATTTTTGATGAAACCAAACTTTTTGATCACATCATTGAAATGAGTGTTCCAGCTCCGAGATGCTTGCTTAAGTCCATATATGGACCTTTGCAGCTTGCAAACCTTGTGATCAGTATCACTGGATGTGAAACCTAGCGGCTATTCCATATAGATATCTTCCTCAAGATATCCATTCAAGAATGCCGTTTTCACGTCCATTTGCCATATTTCATAATCGAAATAGGCTGCAATGGCAAGCAATGTGCGGATGGATTTTAGCATAGCCACTGGGGAAAAGGTATCCTGATAGTCAATGCCTTCGCATTGACTATAACCTTTTGCCACTAGTCTAGCCTTGAATGTCTCCACATTCCCATCTGCACCAATCTTTCTCTTGAAGATCCATTTACACCCAATAGGTACTATACCTTCTGGTGGATCTACCAAGGTCCAGACTTGGTTTGAGTGCATCGAGTCAATTTCTGACTGCATTGCCTCTAGCCATTTCTCGGAGTCGATATCTGATATCGCCTCATTGTAGGTTTTGGGATCATCACCATGAGCACCATTACCTACGAGGAACATTTTCTCTACTTCCTCTGAAATAATACCTAAGTATCTTTCAGGGGGATGGAAAACTCTTTTCGATCTACGAGGTGGAGGAGGTAGTGTTCTTATTGGCTCAACCTGATTTGGTTCCAATTGGTCCTTAGCTCGTTGTACTTGTGAGACTTTCTCATCAAGCTTAATCTGCTTTCCAATGCCGCTATCTTGAATAAACTATTTTTCAAGAAAGATGGCATGTCGACTCACAATCACATTGTGGTCTTCTGGAATGTAGAAATAGTATCCTAATGACTCTTTAGGATATCCTATGAATCGAGCTCTGAAGGACCTAAACTCTAACTTGTCCGCTTGTTGTCTTTTGACATGAGCCGGACAACCCCAAATTCTGAGATGACTCAGACTTGGTTTCTTACCATGCCATATCTCATACGGTGTGGTAGGAATGGTTTTAGAGGGAACCCCTATTCAGTAGATAAATTGAAGTTAACAATGAATGTCCCCAAAAAAAAATCAGGGAGGTCTGTGAAGCTCATCATGGATCGGACCATATCCAATAGAGTCCGATTTCTCCATTCTGAAATCCCATTGAGTTGAGGTGTTCCTGGTGGAGTCCATTGAGAGACTATGCCATTTTTCTTGAGATAGTCTAGGAATTCTTGGCTAAGGTATTCACCTCCTCGATCTGATCGAAGAACCTTAATGGGTTTTTTAGTTTATTTTTCTACTTCATGTCTGAATTCTTTGAACTTTTCAAAAGCTTCAGACTTATGTCTCATAAGATACACATACCCATACCTAGATAGATCATCGGTAAAGGTAATGAAGTAGACAAAATTGCCTCTAGCCGGCACATCAAATGGGCCGCACACATCAGTATGTACTAGGGCAAGGAGATCTGTGGCCCTCTTCCCCATGTCCAACAAAAGGGAGTTTAGTCATTTTGCCTTGAAGACAAGATTCACAAGTTGGATATGACTCGAAAGTCAATGGACTCAATAGCCCATTTTTCTCCAATTTGTTGATCCTATCTTCTGCTATATGACCTAATCTCAGGTGCCATAGATATCTATCATTTGGACTATCCCTAGGTCATTTGGCATTCACGTTTTGCTCGATAGTTAGAATAGGTACATCAATATGTAGCTGATAAAGACCATTAATAAGAAACCATTTGCAATTTTATTTCTTTCATAAAGAATGTTACAATGGTCCTTAAAGAAGGTAATCACATAGCCTTCTAGTGCTAAGCATGAAACAGAAATCAAATTCCTGCTAGCTGCAGGCACATAATAATAGTCTTTCAAAACTAAGTCTAAACCAGATGGTAATCGAAGAGGGTATGTTCCCACGGCTACTGCAGCAACTCTTGCTCCATTACCGATGCGTAGGATCATGTCTCCATCCCTCAGCCTCCTGCTATCCTCAAGACCCTGCATGGAAGTGCACAGATGAGCACTAGAACCAGAGTCAAGCACCCAACTGGATGCAGAAGAAACCGTAAGGTTAGACTCAATAACGAGCATACCTCCAGAAGGACCTTCCTTCTTGTTCTTCAGGGTGGCCAGGTAAGTAGGGCAGTTCCGCTTCCAGTGGCCATCGCTGTTGCAATGGAAACACTTTTCTTTGACATCGGCCTTTTCTTCGATTCTGCCTTCTTCTTCTTTGATCCTTCCACCTTTTGCTTTTTCACAGACTTCTTTTTCTTTCCATAAGACTTTCTTTTGGAAGAAGTCCATTCCATAGCAAGAACTGAGCCTTTAGAACCTTTCATAGAAAGCTCAGCGGTGACCAGCATATTCATTAATTCGGCCAAGAAATTTTGAAGTTTATGCATGTGGTAATTCATGATGAATTGCCCATATGCATCAGTCAAGGATTGCAGAATAATATCGTTCTGCAGATCCAAGTCTAACTTCACACCGAGCTTCTCAAGCTCTTCCATGTCCTTGATCATCATCAGATAGTGATCTTGGACTGACTGCCCATCATGCATCTTAGCCTTAAAAAGTCATTTCGTGACTTGATACTTGGCTGCGCGACTCTGTTCACCAAACATCTCCTGTAGGTGAGCCAACATTTGGCGAGCAGTCCCGATATCTTCATGTTGGCGCTGGAGCTCATCAGACATCGAGCCCAACATGTAATATCTGGCCTTATTATCTTCGTCTATCCATTTTTTCAGAGACGCTCTCTGTTCAGTGGATGGATGGGCTGGTAAGGTGGGAGGATCCTGATCCAAAATATGGGTTAACTTCTCGGAAACCCAAAATAATTTTGTAGTTTCTGAGCCAATCTTTATAATTGG
>QRFJ01001046.1:93150-165153 GCA_006176705.1 Cocos nucifera
AAAATATGAATTATCATTACCATTAACTCAAAGGATGTATCACAGACACTAAATACACATGTGTGATAGAAAATAACCCATTTATTAATTATAGTCAAAATTACAATTTTGCCCCTAGAAGTGTATTACAAGTGTCAGCCAATTCTGGCTTCTAGGGCACATATATCTAACATTAAAGTCCTTTGATCTGATCGAGGTAACGAATACTTATCCAATGAGTTTCTTGATCACCTTAAAGAAAAAGAAATTCTCTCTGAATGGACACCTTCTTATATGCCATAATTAAATGATGTATCAAAAAGAAGGAATCATACACTTATGAAAATGGTACAGTCCATGATGTGCTATACTGATCTTTCAATATCCTTCTGGGGGTATGTCCTAGAAACTTCTGCATATATTCTTAACAAGGTACTTTCTAAATCTGTTCCTAGCACACCATATGAATTATGAAATGAAAGAAAGCCTAATCTTAAGCATCTTAAGATATGGAGCTATCCTGCTTATATCAAGAATAATTTTGGACATAAGCTAAGTACAAGATCAGACAAATATTTGTTTGTAGAATATCCTAAGAAAATAAAAGGATATTATTTCTACCATCCTACTGAACAAAATATAATTGTCAGTAGGCATGCCATATTTTTGGAAAAAAAATTTATCCAAGAAGGAGGCAGTGCGAGAAATATTGAACTTAAGAAAGTTCAGAATCTACAAACTATTTTAGAAATAATAAATGAAAAAACTCAATCAGAAGTACCCAAGAATGAGGTACATTCACAATATACACCTCCTTCCCGTAGGTCAGTAAGAGTGCATCATGCACCTCTAAGATATGGTTTCATCATAGGGAGTGATAATGAGACAAATATCATTCAAGATGATGATCCATTGACCTATTCTAAAGCCGTCATGAGTAAAAACTATGATAAGTGGCTAAAAATAATGAAATCTAAAATGGACTCTATATATTCCAACCAAGTTTGGACTTTGATTGATGCACCAGAGGGTGTGAATCCTATAGGGTGCAAGTGGGTCTTCAAGAAGAAAATTGGAGTAGATGGCCAAATTAAAACCTACAAGGTCAGGTTGGTAGCAAAAAAATTTAGACAAAAATAAGGAATTGATTATGATGAAACCTTTTTACCAGTGGCTATGCTAAAATCTATACGGATTTTACTTGCTATAGCAGCATACTATGATTATAAAATTTGGCAAATGGATGTCAAGATTGTCTTCCTTAATGGTAGCCTTGAGGAAGAGGTCTATATGGCTCAGCCAGAAAGGTTCATCTTTAGTGCAAGATCAAATCCTATGCAGGCTTAAAAGATTTATTTATGGATTAAAATAAGCTTCGAGGAGTTGGAACATCCAATTTAATATGACAGTCAAAGAATTTGACTTCATAAAAAATATGGATAAATCATGTGTATATAAGAAGGCTAGTGGGAGTGTCATAGTCTTCTTAGTCTTATATATTGATGACATATTACTTATTCAGAATGATATCCCAATGCTCCAGTCAGTTAAGACATGGCTATCAAATAAGTTTTTTATGAAAGATTTGGGTGAAGCATCCTATATTCTTAGCGTAAAGATCTATAGAGATAGATCTAATAGGATGCTAGGCTTGTCCCAATCTAGGTACATTGACTTAATGTTGAAGAGATTCAATATGGAGAGAAGTAAAAGATGTTACTAGCCCATAAGTCAAGACATACGTTTCTCTAAAAAGATGTCTCCTAAGACATCAGAAGAAAGAAAAAGAATGAAATTCATCCCTTATGCTTCGATGGTAGGATTTATTATGTATGCCATGTTATGTACCAAACCTGATGTAGCCTATGCTTTAGGTATAGTTAGCAGATATCAAGTTGATCCAGGAGAGGATCATTGAAAATCTATAAAAAAATTCTTAAGTATCTGAAAAGAACTAAAGATGTCTTTCTAGTTTATGGAGGATCTGAGTTGAAACTAGAAGGTTATATTGATTCTAGTTTTCAATCAGATCTGGATGATTGCAAGTCAATATTAGGATATGTATGCTAGATATATGTGCCCTAGAAGCCAGAATTGGCTGATACTTATAATACACTTCTAGGGGCAAAATTATAATTTTGATTATAATGAATAAAATAGATTATTTTCTATCACATATGTGTATTTAGTGTCTGTGATATATCCTTTGAGTTAATGGTAATGATAATTCATATTTTCAAGAGTTGAAAATTTAAGACATGAATAATCATTGTTAACTCATAAAATGCTTCCGACCATAAGACCATCACGAGGATGGTGATTGATCTGGAAGGTTGGTGTACAATCGCTTCACTTTAGTAGATGAGTCTTGAGTCTACGGTGTGAAGACACCGGAGCGAGAGTATAGGTACTCATTAGAGAACGAGGGCACTGAGCGTGACCACCTCGAGTAGTCATTAGGGAGTCTACCTTCTCGTCAATGACTGACTCGATGCTGTAGTAGTGTTTCTGATTCTTTGACCTGAGGTGCATCGGCAGTTCACCTTGAGGATGTTATAGTTTGACTACACCATTACTCGATCTCCTAGCCATATGGAACTGGATGACATCAAGATGGAATCTATCTACCTCAGTGGTAGAGGAGTAGCCCTATGATGATCATGAGAATCAAGTCCTGAAATCCATGGCCATGGTAGAGTGAAATAATAGAAAGAGTTTCTATTTAGATTTTCACATCGGACTCGAATCGAATGATTATATCATATGACAGAGACTAGGGTTTGACGAGTTCACCTAAACCCTAATCTGATCGGGGCTCAAGATAGAAGAACTTAATTACACAGGTAGCTGCACCAAGAGGTTCGTATTCTGCTTTGATGGGTTGCCACCATATACTGCTAGGTGTCACTGGTGGATTTTGGAAGCAATTAGAATGATTTAGATGATCGATCATTCTAACTGTTCGAATCAGAAAAGTTCTAATCCATCGAAAGAAGTTTCGATGATGTCGATGATAGAGATCATGACATATCCCATTATCATACAGAACTAAACCTAACTGGGTCACACAAACAAGGGTTTGAATCTGGTGATTATCAATTGAACGGATCTAGTTCAATTGATCTGAATGAGATTCAATTAGGTTCAAGAAAATCGTGCTAGCACTCGATTGAACCTAACGTTCTTCTTTTACTATCATAAATAAGTTGTCCTATCTGAGCCAAAGAAATTTGTGCTCAATTAGAGGCCTTGATATGGTCTGACTAAGGTTGTCCAAGTCAGAAAAGGTTGTCTTATTTTGTAAGACATTACCTGCCATTTTTGGTCACCTACCATTTCTTGTTCTTTGACTTTGGTCAAAAGTCTACCTTTGACTGGTCAAACATTGACCATTGACACTTTGACTTTTGACCACATGTCATGCACCTATTGGAGAGCTGGTGGGGGCCTGTCCCCCTGCCAAAACCTGGCAAGGAAGAGGGCACATGCCTAGGATAAGGACTCCATCTCCTATTTGGATTCCAATTAGAGTTCTCCCTAAAACCAACTTTGACTGATCTTAGGCGCCCTCTAAGGAGGAATCCAGGGGACTCTATTCCCACCAATCTGATTTAGATCTGATTTCACAAAGGGTTGGATTGGTTGGGAAGAAGAGAAGTTGGATCACAGTCAGTCTATAAATAAGACCCTGTGCCCAACTCAGATTCTGATGAGAAGAGAAACCCCACGCCCCAAGGCTGCCTCTTCCCTCTCCTCCATGCCAAAACCACCTTCTCCCCTTGCTCTCCATGTCCAAAAGGAGTTTTGGACCTTGGTTGGTGCAATCCAGATCAAAGAAAGGCGATTGAAAGCTAGAAAGCTGCGCTGCTGCAAAGGACGACTGCTGATCTTCAAAAGGAGTTTTGAAGATCCTCCAGATCAGATCCAGATCTAATTTTTGGAGGCATGTGATAGAGAAGAAGAGGATCTCTAGATCCAAGCCTTGAGTGGATACCGGTAGAGGCCAGGCACTTGCGTGGCTAGATCCAGAACCTTCCGCTATACAGGATCATCAACGGGATAATAGGATTACCCAAATCAAGGTAAATTAAATTTGATTTAATTTATTTTTATTTTATTTTATTTATTAAAATAATAAGAATTAGATCTAAAATATCTTAGATCTGATATAGATCAAAAAGAAAAATTTTTGAAATATATCTCTTGATCTGATCAGATCTGAACGAACCTGGATCCGAAAAATCAGGATTTTCCTTCAACTGGTATCAGAGCCAAGGTTCTAAAAGTATTTAGATCTAATTTTAAATTTATTTTAATTAGAAAATAAGTGATTTTAGATGTCACATGAGATGTGATCAGATCTAAAATTCAGAAAAAAATTAAAATTAAATGATTTGGATCTAAGATTAGAAAATATGCATGACTAGTTCTAAAATAGAATAGTTCTATAGAATAGTCTTGCATGTTTTTAATTTAATTTGATTAAATCATATTTTAGATCTATTTATTTACTATTTTTTGATATTATAATGGTTATAATAACATCTAAAAAATAGCAAATAAAAATTATTTAATTTTAAATATCATATGAGATATGATTGATGCATGTCTAGACTAGTTGTAGAATAGTTCTACATAATTATCTAGATTAGAATTTATTTTGATTAGATCAATTTAAATCTAATTTTTTAGATTATTATGAGATAATTTAGATCTGAAAATATGCATGATTCGATACATGAGATGTATGCAAAATATGCCATGATTAGATCTAATTTGTATATGAGATATATGATATAGATCTAAAACTATTTTGTAGTATTGCATGTTCCTGATTAAGGCGTTCCTCTTGGCCGTCCGGTCATAAGAATGAAGAAGGATTTAAAGGCCCTCTCTTCCATTCGATGGGGTGTTCTTATGATGTGTAGGGGTGCTGCGTGTTCGTCCTTAATCAGAAATCCAAAACTTACTTTCTGCAAAACCCTAGATCCTGAAACCCTAGGATTTATTGTGCATATTTTATTTATGAACCCTACTTAATTAAAAATTAAGATTATGAAATATTAATTAGGTCTAAAATTGAGAATTTTAGATCTAAGACATATTCATAATACTGGGTTCGGGCTTGGGTAGCTCAATTAGGTCTAAGCGGTTGATCAAACCGAATCAAGAGTTGGTTAGATGGGATCAACAATGCTTAAATTGACCAGCCTAATAGGATTAAGTCTGGGTCAAGATCGAGTCACGATCAAGCAAGACCTAATTAGGCTCAGAGGTTAGAGTCTGGATTGTAGGCTAACCCAATTGGTTCTGGCTCAACAATTTGGTGTCTAAGGTAAGTTTGGCACATACGACCGACTGGATTTTTAATTGGAAGCTACTCGACCTGAATGCGTTCTTGTACGAGTTAATGGCATATTCCTTCCACCGGTCTCACTTACCTGGCCATATCTGTTGACACAGTTCTGATCTGAGGTGGTCAATAATCCGAGCTAACCCATGCCACTAGGTTAGTCATAATTGTTATGACTATGACAAGTCTAGTTTAATGAGACCTGAATCAATTCTCTCCCTAAGAAAAGATTAAGTCTGAGGTCTTCCACCATTGTAGATGTGCGGGCCCTTTCCCGGGGTTGATTGTTCTCGGACTGGATACAGTGGCTCAGTTGCACCGGAAAAGATGCAACCATGTCTATTAGGCATTGGATGCTATGGGCTGGAGGATGAGTTGGGCTCAATATTTTGGATACGGTGAGAGACTCAATTAGGAATCCAGTCTATGCAAATGGTGGGTCTGACTTAACTAAGGAGTGGATCAATATTTCCGGATACGGTGAGATTCATGAATTAGAGACCAAGTTTGGGTGCACCATGATTAGAGAATCATTGAACAAGAGTTGTTCACTCATTGGCTAACCCATCACCAATAACTGTTAGGTGAGGTGATGAGTCAGTTGGTGAGACCGCACCACCCACTAGAAATCATTAATCATGGAGATTTTTGCATCTCTACAGAGGGAGTGTAGGGATCCGAGAAAATAGTGGGAGCTAATTTGTTTAAAAATAAAATTTCTAAATAAATTGGTCAAGTCATAATTACAGTATCTAACTAGAATCTTTGACTCTCTATAGAAAAATGTCTGCGTCCAACCCATTGGCACGTATCCTGGACACACATAGACTGACTGGACCCAATTATAAAGATTGGCTCAGGAACTACAAAATTAGTTTTGGGATTTCGAGAAGTTAACCCATGTATTGGACCAGGACCCTCCCACCTTACCAGCCCGTCCATCCATTGAACAGAGAGCGTCTCTGAAAAAATGGATAGACGAAGATAATAAGGCCAGATATTACATGTTGGGCTCGATGTCTGATGAGCTCCAGCGCCAACATGAAGATATCGGGACTGCTCACCAAATGTTGGCTCACCTGCAGGAGATGTTTGGTGAACAGAGTCGCGCAGCCAAGTATCAAGTCACGAAATGACTTTTTAAGGCTAAGATGCGTGATGGACAGTCAGTCCAAGATCACTGTCTGACAATGATCAAGGACATGGAAGAGCTTGAGAAGCTCGGTGTGAAGTTAGACTTGGATCTGCAGAATGATATTATTCTGCAATCCTTGACTGATGCATATGGGCAATTCATCATGAATTACCACATGCATAAACTTCAAAATTCCTTGGCCGAATTAATGAATATGCTGGTTACCGCTGAGCTTTCTATGAAAGGTTCTAAAGGCTCAGTTCTTGCTATGGAACGGACTTCTTCCAAAAGAAAGTCTTATGGAAAGAAAAAGAAGTCTGTGAAAAAGCAGAAGGTGGAAGGAGCAAAGAAGAAGAAGGCAGAGCCAAAGAAAAAGGCCGATGTCAAAGGAAAGTGTTTCCATTGCAACAGCGACGGCCATTGGAAGCGGAACTGCCCTACTTACCTGGCCACCCTGAAGAACAAGAAGGAAGGTCCTTCTGGAGGTATGCTCGTTATTGAGTCTAACCTTACGGTTTCTTCTGCATCCAGTTGGGTGCTTGACTCTGGTTCTAGTGCTCATCTGTGCACTTCCATGCAGGGTCTTGAGGATAGCAGGAGGCTGAGGGATGGAGACATGATCCTACGCATCGGTAATGGAGCAAGAGTTGCTGCAGTAGCCGTGGGAACATACCCTCTTCGATTACCATCTGGTTTAGACTTAGTTTTGAAAGACTGTTATTATGTGCCTGCAGCTAGCAGGAATTTGATTTCTGTTTCATGCTTAGCACAAGAAGGCTATGTGATTACCTTCTTTAAGGACCATTGTAACATTCTTTATGAAAGAAATAAAATTGCAAATGGTTTCCTTATTAATGGTCTTTATCAGCTACATATTGATGTACCTGTTCTAACTATCGAGCAAAACGTGAATGCAAACGACCTAGGGATAGTCCAAACGATAGATATCTATGGCACCTGAGATTAGGTCATATAGCAGAAGATAGGATCAACAAATTGGAGAAAAATGGGCTATTGAGTCCATTGACTTTCGAGTCATATCCAACTTGTGAATCTTGTCTTCAAGGCAAAATGACTAAACTCCCTTTTGTTGGACATGGGGAGAGGGCCACAGATCTCCTTGCCCTAGTACATACTGATGTGTGCGGCCCATTTGATGTGCCGGCTAGAGGCAATTTTGTCTACTTCATTACCTTTACCGATGATCTGTCTAGGTATGGGTATGTGTATCTTATGAGACACAAGTCTGAAGCTTTTGAAAAGTTCAAAGAATTCAGACATGAAGTAGAAAAACAAACTGAAAAACCCATTAAGGTTCTTCGATCAGATCGAGGAGGTGAATACCTTAGCCGGGAATTCCTAGACTATCTCAAGAAAAATGGCATAGTCTCTCAATGGACTCCACCAGGAACACCTCAACTCAACGGGTTTCAGAATGGAGAAATCGGACTCTATTGGATATGGTTCGATCCATGATGAGCTTCACAGACCTCCCTGATTTTCTTTGGGGACACTCATTGTTAACTTCAATTTATCTACTGAATAGGGTTCCCTCTAAAACCGTTCCTACCACACCGTATGAGATATGGCACGGTAAGAAACCAAGTCTGAGTCATCTCAGAATTTGGGGTTGTCCGGCTCATGTCAAAAGACAACAAGCGGACAAGTTAGAGTTTAGGTCCTTTAGAGCTCGATTCATAGGATATCCTAAAGAGTCATTAGGATACTATTTCTACATTCCAGAAGACCACAATGTGATTGTGAGTCGACATGCCATCTTTCTTGAAAAATAGTTTATTCAAGATAGCGGCATTGGAAAGCAGATTAAGCTTGATGAGAAAGTCTCACAAGTACAACGAGCTAAGGACCAATTGGAACCAAATCAGGTTGAGCCAATAAGAACACTACCTCCTCCACCTCGTAGATCGGAAAAGAGTTTTCCATCCCCCTGAAAGATACTTAGGTATTATTTCAGAGGAAAGTAGAGAAAATGTTCCTCGTAGGTAATGGTGCTCATGGTGATGATCCCAAAACCTACAACGAGGCGATATCAGATATCGACTCCGAGAAATGGCTAGAGGCAATGCAGTCAGAAATTGACTCGATGCACTCAAACCAAGTCTGGACCTTGGTAGATCCACCAGAAGGTATAGTACCTATTGGGTGTAAATGGATCTTCAAGAGAAAGATTGGTGCAGATGGGAATGTGGAGACATTCAAGGCTAGACTAGTGGCAAAAGGTTATAGTCAACGCGAAGGCATTGACTATCAGGATACCTTTTTCCCCAGTGGCTATGCTAAAATCCATCCGCACATTGCTTGCCGTTGCAGCCTATTTCGATTATGAAATATGGCAAATGGACGTGAAAACGGCATTCTTAAATGGATATCTTGAGGAAGATATCTATATGGAACAGCCGCTAGGTTTCACATCCAGTGATACTGATCACAAGGTTTGCAAGCTGCAAAGGTCCATATATGGACTTAAGCAAGCATCTCGGAGCTGGAACACTCATTTCAATGATGTGATCAAAACGTTTGGTTTCATCAAAAATGAAGAGGAACCATGTGTTTTCAAAAAGGTCAGTGGGAGCGCTGTTGTCTTCCTCGTATTGTACGTGGATGACATCCTCCTTATTGGGAATGATATTCCCATGATGACAACAGTCAAATTATGGTTGTCCAAGGAATTCTCCATGAAAGACCTAGGTGAAGCATCCTTTATTCTAGGAATTAAGGTCTATAGGGATAGACCGAATAGGATGCTAGGACTTTCACAGAAGATGTACATAGAGAAAGTACTAAAGAGGTTTAGTATGGAAAACTCTAAGAGGGGATTAATACCCTTCAGACATGGTATTCATCTTTCCAAGAAGATGTGCCCCAGCACACCTGAGGAAATAGAACGCATGAGCAAGATCCCTTATGCTTCTGCAATAGGGAGCCTCATGTATGCCATGCTATGTACACGACCTGATATAGCCCATGCTGTGAGTGTCACAAGCAGATATCAGTCAAATCCAGGTGAAGAACACTGGACTTCTGTGAAATGTATCCTTAAGTACTTAAGAAGAACTAAGGATATGATGTTGGTCTTTGGTAATGGAGAACTCCAAGTCCAGGGATACACAGACTCGGATTTCATGTCCGATATAGATGATCGAAAGTCGACATCTGGGAGTCTGTTTGTGTGCAATGGTGGTGCTGTCAGCTGGAAGAGTTTCAAGCAAATGGTGATAGCAGATTCCACCATGGAAGCAGAATATATCGCTGCATCAGAGGCTGCGAAGGAAGCATTCTGGTACAAGAAGTTTGCTGCAGAAATTGGAGTAATGCCATCAGATGCCATTCCTCTATACTGCGACAACAATGGCGCCATAGCCCTTGCTAAGGAGCCGAGGTCTCACCAAAAATCCAAGCACATTGAGCGGCGATACCACCTCATCCGCGATTACCTCGAGAAGGGTTATGTCGAGGTCAAGAGAGTCAACTCCACAGATAATGTGGCAGACCCACTTACAAAGCCGTTGGGCCAGCAGAAGATCGAAGCCCACCTTGAGAAGATGGGACTTAGACTTGTAGCCAATTGGCTTTAGGACAAGTGGGAGATTGTTAGATATATGTGCCCTAGAAGCCAGAATTGGCTGACACTTGTAATACACTTCTAGGGGCAAAATTATAATTTTGACTATAATCAATAAAATGGGTTATTTTCTATCACATATGTGTATTTAGTGTCTGTGATACATCCTTTGAGTTAATGGTAATGATAATTCATATTTTCAAGAGTTGAAAATTTAAGACATGAATAATCATTATTAACTCATAAAATGCTCCCGACCATAGGATCATCACGAGGATGGTGATTGATCCGGAAGGTTGGTGTACAATCGCTTCTCTTTAGTAGATGAGTCTTGAGTCTACGGTGTGGAGACACCGGAGCGAGAGTACAGGTACTCGTTAGAGAATGAGGGCACTGAGCGTGACCACCTCGAGTAGTCATTAGGGAGTCTACCTTCTCGTCAATGACTGACTCGATGCTGCAGTAGTGTGTCTGGTTCTTTGACCTGAGGTGCATCGGCAGTTCACCTTGAGGGTGTTATAGTTTGACTACACCATTACTCGGTCTCCTAGCCATATGGAACCCTGAGGTGTATGTTGGCTATAGCATGTTCATTGTAGGAACTGGATTGCATCAAGATGGAATCTATCTACCTCGGTGGTAGAGGAGCAGCCCTATGATGATCATGAGAATCAAGTCCAGAAATCCATGGCCATGGTAGAGTGAAATAATAGAAAGAGTTTCTATTTAGATTTTCACATCGGACTCGAATCGAATGATTACATCATATGACAGAAGACTAGGGTTTGACGAGTTCACCTTAACCCTAATCTGATCGGGGCTCAAGATAGAAGAACTTAATCACACAGGTAGCTGCACCAAGAGGTTCGCATTCAGCTCTGATGGGTTGCCACCATATACTGCTAGGTGTCACTGGTGGATTTTGGGAGCAATTAGAATGATTTAGATGATCGATCATTCTAGCTGTTCGAATCAGAAGAGTTCTGATCCATCGAAAGGAGTTTCGATGATGTCGATGATAGAGATCATGACATATCCCATTACCATACAGAACTGAACCTAACTGGGTCACACAAACAAGGGTTTGAATCTGGTGATCATCAATTGAACTGATCCAGTTCAATTGATCTGAATGAGATTCAATTAGGTTCAAGGAAATCGTGCTAGCACTCGATTGAACCTAACGTTCTTCTTTTACTATCATAAATAAGTTGTCCTGACTGAGCCAAAGGAGTTTGTGCTCAATCAGAGGCCTTCATATGGTCTGACTGGAGGTTGTCCAAGTCAGAAAAGGTTGTCTTATTTTGTAAGACATTACCTGCCATTTTTGGTCACCTGCCATTTCTTGTTCTTTGACTTTGGTCAAAAGTCTACCTTTGACTGGTCAAATGTTGACCATTGATACTTTGACTTTTGACCACATGTCATGCACCTATTGGAGAGCTGGTGGGGGCCTGTCCCCCTGCCAGAACCTGGCAAGGAAGGAGCCATGCCAACTGTCAGAACCTGGCAAGGAAGAGGGCACACGCCACCCTTGGCGTGTGCCCAAGTTGGAGGCGCCTAGGAGTCCTTGTTGGACAAGGACTCCATCTCCTTTTTGGATTCCAATTAGAGTTCTCCTAAGAACCAACTTTGACTGGTCTTAGGCACCCTCTAAGGAGGAATCCAGGGGACTCTATTCCCACCAATCAGATTTAGATCTGATTTCACAAAGGATTGTGATTGGTTGGGAAGAAGAGAAGTTGGATCACAGTCAGTCTATAAATAAGACCCTGTGCCCAACTCAGATTCTGATGAGAAGAGAAACCCCATGCCCCAAGGCTGCCTCTTTCCTCTTCCTCCATGCCAAAACCACCTTCTCCCCTTGCTCTCCATATCCAAAAGGAGTTTTGGATCTTGGTTGGTGCAATCCAGATCAAAAAAAGACGACTGAAAGCTAGAAAGCTGCGCTGCTGCAAAGGACGACTGCTGATCTTCAAAAGGAGTTTTGAAGATCCTCTAGATCAGATCCAGATCTAATTTTTGGAGGCATGATAAAGAAGAAGAGGATCTCCAGAATCAGCTCAAGTGGATACCGATAGAGGCCAGGCGCTTGCGTGGCTAGATCCAGAACCTTCCGCTGTAAATAGGATCATCAACAGGGTAATAGGATTACCCAAATCAGATAAATTAAATTTAATTTAATTTATTTTTATTTTATTTTATTTATTAAAATAATAAAAATTAGATCTAAAACATCCTAGATCTGATACAGATCAAAGAAAAAAAAATTTGAAATATATCTCTTGATCTGATCAGATCTGAACGAACCTGGATCGAAAAATCAGAATTTTCCTTCAATGTATTCACTTTAAATGGAGGTGCAGTGATCCAAGCCAAGGAACCAAGATCTCACTATAGATCAAAGCACATCCTCAGACAGTATCATCTCGTTCGAGAAATTATCGAAAGATAAGATATTGTATTAGAACGAGTGGACACTAAGAATGATATAGCAGATCCATTCGCTAAAGCCTTACCATAGCAACTGTTTGATCACCATCTCAATTGTATGGGTTTGAGATATAAGGATGATTGGCTTTAGTGCAAGTAGAAGATTGAAAGATTAAGTGCCCTACAAGCCAATCATATATGTTATGTGATGAAACTTTTCTATATAATCTCTAACTCATGTAATGATATTTATTCTAATATCAATAAAATTAAAGCATTTGATTCATCATTTTAGTTGCATCTTTTATATTTAAAGATTATAATAAATCCTAAATATTAGGACAAGGGTTCAAGAGGAATTATTCTTGATTTTAATTCCAGTGTGGATCACCATTGGAGGACGAACACGTGGACACCTTGTGAAAATTTAGCATCACCAAATCAGGTTATTAAAGGTATGTCACTTAATTATATTTCTTATACATGTATATGATTGAATTACATCATGATCGGTTTTAGGATTTAAGGTTCGATTGACAAAATTTTTGAAATCAATTATTTCTGCTATGTCGATCAAACCCAACACATCTTGTCACTGCATGCAAGATCTAGTAGTTTGCCAAAAGCTCACCTTTCTTGGCCAGCAATTCAGAGAGGTGGGGATTGTGCTCACTGTGGACCAAAAGGGTGGTGATTCAATCAGTCCGGCTGGATATGCTGGTGATGATGGCTATCAAAAATTTTTAATGGTTTTAAGCTTTATTCAGTCAAGCAATTAGATTGATATGGTTTTTTTCAAGAATTCATTACTATTAGATTAGGTTATTAGAGTAATTGGCAATTCTTTATGCTCTTGTGATTCTAGATTAGATAGTGGGGACCTTTGTTGATTTGTTGCCTGATTCTTGAGGATTGATCAATTAATATAGCTCTTTGATAGATTTTATTACAATGTTTATAGTATATTACTCTTATTTGTTGTTCGAGTTAACAGAAGGCTTTGTTCTGTTTCTTGAAATAGTTCTTTTGTTACATATTTGATGGTGTAAGGTTTCAACACCTAGAACTAATTGTTAGAGCATTTTAGGTTGGGTTCTTCATTCATATTGATGTACCTGTCTCGATTTGCTGCTTGATTTCCAAGCACCGATCAGTCAATATGGTTCATTACTTTCATGCTTTATTATAGCATGTGGTTTAATATTTGTTTATTGTTCAATAATGTGGGTGGTTCTTTTGAAATAGTTGGCTGCTCTTTTGTTACTGGTTGTGAACATTTGGAAACAGTTGTTATAGTTCCTACTAGAATGATATTGGCTTTTATCCGTTCATTTTTAGATGGCTAAGGGCTTAACAATTAATTTAATTCTTTTCTTTCAACCTTCGTGTCATTCAAGAGAACAAAATTCAATCAATTTCTTTGAGTAGTTAGCAATCCTTGTGTTATTGATACGTGAAATTGAAGGGTGCAAGTCTTGAACTCTTGAGGATGTAATTTCTTATAATTTTCTTTGCAGATAGCTGATTGATTGATTAATACGTCCTCTATTTTTAGTTTTATTTGATAGTACAAGGTGTTAATTTTGGAATAATTAGGTTTGTTATTGGTTTGCAATTCTGAATTGTATGGTTTCTTGAACTCTAAACTTGTATTGAATTTGGATAGTTTTCTTGATGATGAAAATTTTCATTAATCCATCACTAGATCATTCTAATCAAAAAAATTTCTGTTAAGTGATTCATTGGTCTAGGGAAGCAGCTAGAGCTTGTTTTGTGTATTATTATTTAGGCTAAAACAAGGAACCAAGAACACAAGATTCCTGAGATAAATTCACTATTTGTTGATGTAGGATTATCAGTATTATAGGGTTCATGCATCAAATTTATCACAAGCATGCTTTTTTACAGTAGTTCAAAAGACATGTTTGAAGCTTATGGCTTTATCATTAATGTTACTGTTGGATGCTTCTTTTCAGTCAGTTAATTATATGTAAGCTGAGTTATGTATAACCTTTAGTTTTGTCATGAATTTTCAGGTATATGCGTATCTTATCATAACAATTTTTCTATATTAAGATTCTTAAAATCTTGTTTATTAAAAATGTCACAATACCAACAGATTGTCAATAATCATGCATCCTTTCCCATCTACCTTAACTAAATCGAAAGAAGCTAATTATTTTTCATATCAAAAGGTAAATACAAAATAAATTTTTATACTGATAGTGTGTTATTTGGCAAGTTTAACTGCTACATGATTCATTTTTTTTTTCTCTCTTAGAATAGAAGAAAGAGCTACAATCTTAGCCTACAGTTGAGGGTGAGGCCTTGGTAGGCTCTAATGGAATATTTGATCATGTTCTTGGGACATGGTTAGGATTCCTTAAAGGCCTTGGGGATGGTCTAAAGACAAGCACACCTACTTCATCCTAAAAAAGGAACTTGGAGTTGGTAGAAGTTCTTTAGAAGACTCAGGAGGAAGTAGATAAAGTTCAACATGAGCTAAGGGATGAGAATGTCTTGAGAGAAATAACAACTTTATAGGTTCACCAAGATGAGTATAATCATATGCTTACATCTATGGCTGCTCATCCATCCTTTGTACCAGCCTCTCCCAATTCAGAGTAAGATGCAAGTAACACAATTTTTATTGTTTAATAATAAATTCAATATTTTTTCCTATGGTGCACTATACTAGGTATTGGGGATAAATCCCGCTCCCGCTGAAGTCTAGTTCGATACTCAGCCTAATGCAACCAGTAGCCGCGGAAGAGCTTCAGCAAATGGGTCTTAGCCAAACCCTTACAGCCGGCCAAACTACGTAGCGGCCGAGCTCCTTGGACGTCCAGCAGTCGGGCTTTAGTCGAACCTCCAGCGGCCGAGCTCCTTGGACTCCCAGCAGTCGGGCTCTAGCCAAACTCAACCGTCGAGCTTCAGTCAGACTCCTGCAAGAGCCGAACTCTCTCCACGTCGTTACAGCCAGACGCCTGTGGGAGCCGAACTCCCTCCAAGCTTCCTCTCCAGCCGGATTTCTTCAGGGGCCAAACTTCTCACCGACCGAGCTCCTACCGAACTCCCCAGCGATCGAGCCTTAGCCGCGCACCTCCAGCCAGATGCCTACGAGAGCCAAACTCCTTCTGAGCTTCCTCTTCAGAAGTTCAAACTCCTCCAAAATGGGCACACGTTGAAGCCCTTCAACCCTTCATTTGGCCCCGAGCGGCTCAGTATCAAGACAGCTGCAGCCATCACCATTAGTCCACCGCAAGCAACAGCGACCCGCTATCAGGCGGCGATGGCTGTCACCATCAACCCACTGCAGACAGCACCTTCCCATGAGACTGACTCCGTCGGACCTCGAGCGGCCCGCCAGCATGTGGCTATAGCTGTCATCATCAAGCTCTGCTATAAAAAGGACCCTCCAAATACGCTAATCCTAATCTCTTAGATCTCTAAGCTCTCTTCTTCTTCTCCAAGCTTCGAAACTCATTCCTGAGCACTCCATTCCTGTTGGCCAGAGCTGACTTGATCGTCGAAGGGTCCTACCGGAGCCACCCCCCACCGGCTCCATACGGAACTTTATTTTGTAGGTCTCCGGTGGTGACCTCATCGGCCTTCACTCCAGCGGATTTCGGTGATGATCAGATTCTGCATCAACAGATTGGCGCTAGAGGAAGGGCCTCGAACCTTCGAGGTTCCCTTGTTCTTAAAGGAGTGCTTGGCGATGATTTCTCTCTTCCCACTCCAGAGATCTCTCTTCTTCCTCTTTGGAATTTCTTTCCAAAAAAAAAATACCCCCAGGAGAGCCTCGATCCGACGATCGACGACCTCCATGGCCCGATTCCGTTCGGATCTGTCCGCTCCCGCTCCAGCCCCGGTGACCCAGGCTCACCCTATAGCTGCGGTGGATGTGGAGTAGTTCAACCTGCTCGTCCAGTAGGTTCGTGGTCTCATGGAGGCAGTGCAGGCCATGCACCAGCAGGCCCCAGTACCAGCTCAACTGGCATGGGATTCTCCAGAGCCGTGTGGTCCAGTCCAGGGGCGACCGACATGGGCTACCCGACCTCCAATCCTCGAAAGAGGAAGGCAACGGAGGGAGAGCCCTTGCTCGGACCATGGCTTGACCCAGGGTGAAGCTTCGCACCCATTCTGCAAGAAAATCTTGGAGATCAGAGACCGCGAAGATCTCCTAGATCAGAGGCTCTTAGAAATAAGCCAACGAATCGAAGAACTTCATCACACTCCCTCCTCACGTGGTAATGACATCTGCACTGACCCTCCTTTTTCACAGAAAATCATGCAGGAACCAGTCCCGTCGAAATTCAAGCTCCCATAGTTCGAGAGCTATGATGGAACCACCAATCCAGTCAATCACTTGAAAGCCTTTCGAAAAATGATGTTGCTCCATGGCGCACCAGACACTATCCTATGCCGGGTTTTTCCCTCTACCCTTAAAGGGGCCATCAGGAATTGGTACTCGATGCTCAAGCCGAGTACCATCTTATCGTTTAACCAGATGAGTCAACAGTTCGCGGTCCACTTCGTCAGTAGTCGACGTCTACGTCGAGGTTCGGATTCCTTAATGGCCATCTGGTAGAAGGAGGGGAAACCCATCCGGGTTTACGTCACTCGGTTTAATACTGCCACACTAGAGGTCCGGGACCTGAATCAGTCAGTCGCCATGGTCGCTCTCAAGGGTGGCCTTCAGAAGAACGACTTACTGTTCTCCCTGAAAAAGAAGTATTCCAGAGATTTTGCCGACATGCTTGCTCGGGTCGAAAGCTATGCCCGGGCAGAGGAGGCCTTCAAGGCTAAGGACGACGAAGCCAGTGGCAAGTGGCGAATCGACGGGCCAGGCAGGCTCACCGAAGAAAGGAAGCAGACTGAAGCTCGACCGCGTTCTTGGACTCCCCCTGGTTGCGGGCGAGCCTGAACTCCCCCTCAGGCTCCGAGGCAGAGAAGCCCTGATGGAAGGGCATGCCGAGGTTCCCCTCAGCATTGAAGTTCTCTCCAACGATGATGATTTCACAACTACGCCCCCCTTAACGCCCCGAAAACTCAAGTACTGATTGAGATCCGAGAGCGACTTCCAAGATCGAAGAGAATGTGTTTCCATCCTAGCAAGCGCAATCTCAACAAGTTCTGCCTTTACCATCGCGACCACGGTCATGACACTGAGGAGTGCATCCAACTCCAAGATGAGATCGAAAAGCTCGTCAGGCGATGCAGACTTAGCCGATTTCTGTGAAGACGATTTGAAGAGAAGAAAGATCGACTGAGAGCGTTACCGCCAAGTGGGGAAAACCAGCAAGAAGATCGGCTGTCCCTTGGTATCATCAACACTATCTTGGAGGGACTTCAGTAAGGGAAGGCCACCGAACCTGAGGGACCGTTGAAGAGGCGAAGGACCATGAAACCCATGATCTTCACCGAGGTGGACAGCCAGGGGATCCAATTCCCGTACAATGATGCGGTTGTAATTTCTTTGAATATTGCTGACTATGATGTACGCCGTATTTTGATAGATAATAGAAGTTCGGTCGATGTGTTGTTTTACGATGCCTTCTCAAAAATATCCCTGTCCGACGACCGCTTGGGGCCTATGAATTTCCCGTTAGTAGGGTTCGCTGGCAATATCGTACCAGTCGAAGGCATAATAACATTGACCGTAGTGGCAGGGCAACGCCCGAAGTTGGCCAAGGCATGGATCGACTTCCTAGTCGTAAGGACCCCGTCTGCCTATAATGCGATCCTTGGCCGACCTGGTCTAAATGCACTTCGGGTGGTAGTGTCAACCCATTATTTGAAGATGAAGTTCTCGATGACTCATGGGGTCAGAGAAGTCAGAGGAGACCAGGCTCTGATGAGGTATTGCTACTCGATCACCCTGCATAAGGGAGATCAGCCCGACCCTTATCCTATTGATGGATTAGACGTCCGCAACGACCTCATTGAGGAGCGGGGCGAGCCTGTGGAGGACCTCATCTCTGTGCCCTTGAATGATGGAAACTCGGAGCATGTGGTGCAGATCGGCTCCAACTTAGCGGTCGAGGTTCGAGAGCAACTCATCGCTTTCCTCAGAAGAAACGTGGACGTCTTTGCCTGAACTCCAATGGATATGCCGGGGATCGACATCGAGGTCATGGAACATCGACTGGCTATCGATCCGAGGCATCGACCGATAAGAGAAAAGATGCGCCACCATGCTCCGGAGAGGTAGAAAGCAATCGTCGAAGAAGTAGATAAGCTCCTCAAAGCCAGACTTATTCGGGAGGTTAACTATCCGACCTAGGTCTCGAACGTGGTTCTCATCAAGAAAGCGAATAACAAATGGAGGATGTGCGTCGACTTTAAGAAGCTGAACAAGGTCTGCCCGAAGGACAGCTACCCCCTACCTAGGATCGATCAGCTGGTGGACTCAACCTCGGGCCATGAGCTCCTTACCTTCATGGATGCCTTTTCTGGTTATAACCAAATACGCATGGCGCCCGAGGATGAAGGAAGACCGCTTTCATTACTGACCAAGGTCTTTATTGCTACAGGGTCATGCCTTTTGGTCTCAAGAATGCAGGGGCAACATACCAGCATTTGGTTAATAAGGTCTTCAAGGAGCAGATCGGCCGCAACATGGAGGTGTACGTAGATGATATGCTCATCAAAAGCCGAGCTTCAACAGACCACCTGGCCGACCTTGAAGAGACCTTCGATGCACTCAGAAAACATAAGATGAAGCTGAACCCAATCAAATGCGCCTTTGGTGTGACCTCCGAAAAATTTCTCGAATTCATGGTGTCGAGATGCGAAATCGAGGCAAACCCTCAGAAAATCCGAGTCATTCGAGAAATGACCATTTCAAAGACAATCAAGAAAGTTCAGTGCCTGGCCGGGATGGTGGCGTCCCTAAATCGCTTCGTCTCAAGGTCGGCCGAATGATGCATGCCCTTCTTCGAGGTTCTCAGACGACCGAAGGACTTCTGCTGGACAGCGGAGTGCCAACAGGCATTCGAGAAGCTCAAAAACTACCTCGACATGCCCCCACTATTGGCAAAGCCCGAACCTGGAGAAGAATTATTTCTATATTTAGCCATCTTCCTGGTGACCCTGGTGGCAGTCCTGATCAGGGAAGAAGTAAAGACGCAGCGATCGATCTACTACATGAGCCAAGTTCTGAGGGACGTAGAGACCATGTACTCTAGATTAGAAAAACTAACTGCTGTCTTTTAATTACTGCCAGGAGGCTCCAATCTTACTTTCAGGAGCACACCATAATGGTCCTCACGGACCAACCAATAAAAGCAGTCCTCCATCGAGCAGACGCTTCTGAAAGAATCACAAAATGGGCAATCAAGCTCACAGAGTTCGACATCAACTACCGACCTAGGCCATCGATCAAGGCCCAGATATTGATGGATTTTATGCTAGAATGCACCATTCCAGTTGAAGTCGAGCTTAAATCGAGCGGGACCGGCACTAGAGCAAGACCGAACTTCGACGAAGCCGAGCTGTCACAGCCGAACCTCCTCGAAGAGAGCACCAACCTCTCTGAAGATTCCTAGGCTCTGCATGTGGATGGTTCGTCCAACTCCACTGGAGCTGGTGCGGGACTGGTCTTGATCAACCCTGAGGGAGTCATCGCCGAGTACGCACTGCATCTCGAGTTTCCCACGACCAACAATGGGGCCGAATATAAAGCGATGATCATCGAATTAAAGATAGCAAGAGAATTAAAAGTAGATCGACTTTAAGTCTACAGCGATTCCCAACTGGTGGTCAATCGAGTTGGCGACGGCTATGAGGCACGGGAGGAAAACATGGTGAGATACCTCAGAAAAGTGAAGAATTTGATCCCGGCCTTTGACAGTTTTGGCATTCAGCACATCCCGAGGGCGAAAAATATAAGAGCCGATCTTCTCTCCAAGTTGGCCGCTTCAACCCCGGTCGAACTGTCCAAAGAAGTATTTTTGGAAACTTTGAAGTGCCCGACCACAGAGGAATCTCAGGCCATCCTCTAGATGGAATTCAAGCCCAGCTGGATCGACCCATTGATCGCCTACCTTGAAGAAGGGGTCCTTTTTCACGATCGAAAAGAAGCTCGGAAGCTCAGGAATCAGGCCTCCCGCTATGTCTTATATGAAGGCAGGTTGTATAAGAGGTCGTACTCCCTTTCGTTGCTGAGATGTCTCCGACCTTTGGAGGCCGACCTCGCGCTATGGGATGTGCACGAAGGACTCTATGAAAGTCACGTAGGAGCCAGGTCTTTGTTGCAAAAACTACTCCGATAGGGGTACTACTGATCGATCTTATTTCGCGATTCCATGAAATACGTAAAAAGGTACGATCGCTATCAGAAGAATGCCAGCGTACAGAGGTAGCCGGCATCCAAACTCACTCCGCTCAGCTCACCCTGGCCATTTGCGTAGTGGGGAATGGATATACTCGACCCCTTCCCAACGATGTTTGGGTAGTGGAAGTTCCTCCTGATCGTGATCGACTACTTCACCAAGTGGATCGAAGCCAAACCACTCGCGAAGATTACCGAAGCCAAGGTACAGGACTTCGTTTGGAAGTCACTAGTCTGTCGGTTCGGCTTGCCCCAAACCCTCATAATCGACAATGGATGACAGTTCGCTGGGGCAAGGTTCGTCGAGTTCTGTGAAGGACTAAACATCTTCCACCGCTTCACATCGGTGGCTCACCCGCAGACCAATGGGAAAGCTGAGATAACCAACCGGATCCTATTGCAAGGAATCAAAGCAAGGCTCGATAGGGCAAAAGAGGCCTAGGTGGATGAACTCTACCATATCCTCTGGGCATATCGAACTACTCAGAGGGTGCCGACTGGAGAAACATCCTTCGCCTTGGCCTTCGGTACTGAGGTAGTTATCCCGATCGAGCTCAAGCTCCCATCTGCACGAGTTGTGGGCTTCAATGAGTGGTACAACCTCCAGGACCTCAAAGTCAACCTCGATCTTCTGAAAGAAAAAAGGGAGGAAGCCCGCGTCTGGATGGCAGCCTACAAATGGAAGGTGGCTCGGTACTACAACTCCAGGGTTAAAAATAAGATATTCAAAGTGGAAGACTTAGTGCTCCGATGAGCCACTGTCGCTCAGCCTCAGAGTCAAGAAAAGCTCGCCCCAAATTGAAAAGGTCCGTATGAGGTGATGGAGGTCATCCGACCCAGAACTTATCGTCTGAAGGAACTCGGAGGGATAGTACTTCTCCTATCTTGGAACTCAGAAAATCTAAGGATGTATTATCAGTAGACTTCCTTTAAAAACTTCTTCGCTCTGCATTATTGATTTTTGGTACAAGAATTACGTGATGGTAGAAAAGAAATGAGCGAAAGTGGCCCGTTAGGAACAGGAGGAGAACCTCGTCCTAACGCAAGCAGGTAAAAAATCTCTAAACCTCGGCTGTAGGAGATAAGATCTCCTCTGGGTCAATCTCGACTGTGGGAAATAAGATCTTTCCAAAGTCGAAGGTCTCGTTCATAAAGGACGAGATGGGGGGAGAGGCTCGGACGATGGTCCGCATGTGCCCCCACAGCCCGTTAGGAATAGAAGGAGAACCTCGTCCTAACGCGAGCAAAGTTGAAGGCCTCATTCACAAAGGATGAGATGGGACGAGAAGCTCAAACGATGGTCTGTATGTGCCCCATAGCCCGTTAGGAATAGGAGGAGCACCTCGTCCTAACGCGAGCAAAGTCAAAGGCCTCATTCACAAAGGATGAGATGGGGGGAAAGGCTCGAACGATGGTCCGCATATACCCCCACAGTCCATTAGGAATAGGAGGAGAACATCATCCTAACGCGAGCAAAGTCGAAGGCCTCGTTCACAAAGGACGAGATGGGAGGAGAGGCTCGGACGATGGTCCGCATGTGCCCCCACAGCCCGTTAGGAGCAGGAGGAGGATCTCGTCCTAATGCGAGCAAAGTCGAAGACCTCGTTCACAAAGGACGAGATGGGGGGAGAGGCTCGGACGATGATCCGCATGTGCCTCCATAGCCCGTTAGCAACAGGAGGAGAATCTTATCCTAATGCGAGCAAAGTCGAAAGCCTCGTTCATAAAGGACGAGATGGAGAGAGAGGCTCGAACGACGGTCCGCATGTGCCCCACAGCCCGTTAGGAGCAGGAGGAGGACCTCATCCTAACGTGAGCAAAGTCGAAGGCCTCGTTTACCTTAGACGAGATGGAGAAAGATGGACGATGGTCTGAATGTGTCCCCATGGCCCATTAGGAACAGGAGGAGAACCTCGTCCTAACGCGAGCACCCGCATCAATCTTGGCCAAAAGAGATAGGACCTCTTCTGAGCGATCATGTCAACGTCGGATGGAGAGCTTCAACTTCAACCTCGGCCAGAGAAGATCTCTCCCGAGCGATCGAGATGACCTCGGCCAGAGATAAGATCGGAGACAACCTCATCCTAATGCGAGTGCCCGCATCAACCTCGGCCAAAAAAGATTGGATCTTCCGAGCGACCGTATCAACCTCGATTGGAGAGCTTTAACTTCGACCTCGGTTAGAGATAGGATCTCTTCCGAGTGCACGTATTAACCTCAGCTGCTGGAGACAATATTGCCCCCGAGGAGCTCAACCTCCGACTTCGATCGCAGCGGATGAAGCCTCCCTCAACCTCGGTTGGAGATGGGATTTTTTTCGAGCTTCAACTTCAATATCAACTTTAGCTGAAGATGAGATCTCCCCCGAGCTTCGACCTAGACCAGCACGAAGCTCAAAAGAAGACTTCGACGGTCGTCTTTCCTGCACTTCCTTCCTTCGAGTTTCGAACTCGAAAGTGGGGGGGCTAGTGTTGGAGATAAACTCTGCTTCCGCCAAAGTCTAGTTCGATGCTTAGCCTAATGCAACCAGTAGCCACAGAAGAGCTTCGACGGATGGGTCTTAGCCAAACTCTTACAGTCGATCGAACTACTTAGCGGTCGAGTTCCTTGGATGCCCAGCAGCCGAGCTTTAGTCGAACCCCCAGCGGCTGAGCTACTTAGCGGCCGAGCTTCTTGGACTTCCAGTAGTCGGGCTCTAGCCAAACTCAACCGCTGACCTTCAGTCAGACTCCCGTAAGAGCCGAACTCCCTCCGCGTCATTACAGCCAGGTGCCTGTGGGAGCCGAACTCCCTCCAAGCTTCTTTTCCGATCGGATTTCTTTAGGGGTCGGACTTCTTACTGATCGAGCTCCTACCGAACTCTCCAGTGGTCGAGCCTTAGCCGTGCACCTCCAGCCAGACGCCTATGGGAGCCGAACTCCTTCTGAGCTTCCTCTTCAGGAGTCCGAACTTCTCCAAAATTGGCACATGTCAAATCCCTTCAACCCTTCATTCGATCCCGAGTGCCTCAGTATCAAGACAGCTGCAGCCATCACCATCAGTCCACCGCAAGCGACAGCGACCCGCTATCAGGCGACGATGGCTGTCACCATTAATCCGCTACAGACAATACCTTCCCATGAGACTGACTCTACCGAACCTCAAACGGCCCGCCAGCACGCGGTTACAGCTGTCATCATCAAGCTCTGCTATAAAAAAGATCCTTCAGATACACTAATCCTAATCTCTCGAATCTCTAAGCTCTCCTCTTCTTCTCCAAGCTTCGGAACTCATTTTCGAGCACTTCATTCCTGTTGGCCAGAACTGACTTGATTGTCGGAGGGTCCTACCGGAGCCACCCTCCATCGGCTCCGCATGGGACTTTATTTTGCAGGTCTCCGGTGGTGACCTCGTCGACCTCCACTCCAGCTGATTTCAACGACGATCAGATTCTGCATCAACACTAAGTATTCTTTGTCTAACTCCTCTGATATAATTCTAAGTCCTCTGTTATGCTGTATGTAGATTCATAAGGATATATTGTTGCTTATCATCATGATGGTGATAGCAGAGTTTCTTATAATTATGACTCAAAGTGTTATGTTTCCCTCTTTTGTCTTTAGGTTTAGTGGAGTTCAAAGGGATATTATTTCCTTGTTTATGTATGATTTTGAGTTTAGCACAACTATGAATGTTATGGACATTTACTAGCTTTGTGTATGGATGATAAATGTTTGTTTGAAGTTCCTTGGTATTTTGGGAATCAATATATTGATGGTGGATGAAATATTGTGATTTGTACTGATTATCAATTATAGTTATAGAAAAATTAATCATGAGCAAGAATAACTTTTCAAAAGTTTATCAAATTCATAATGAAATTATATTTATCATAGATGCAATATTTTAATGATGAAATTTTTTATCATGAAATTTAACACTCAGTAACAAAATTGAGTCAAATGCAAAATAAAATATTTTCATCACCATGTTTTGTCATAAATATATATAATACTTTTGGTGATGAAATTTGTTCATTGCAAAATTTAACAATTGGCTATAAAATTTGACTCATCATGAAATTACTGTAATATTCAATAATGAAATATTTTTGTCACTATCTGTTTATCAAAAGTGCAATACTTTAATGACAAAATTTATTCATCATTAAATTCAATATATGGCAAGGTAATTTGACTCATTATAAAATAACCATATGATTTGGTTATGAAATATTTTCATCATGAAATCCAAGCTATTATGTCATATAAACTTCCCACATCATTGATCAATTAATTTTTTAGTAATGAAGATATATTCTCTAATGATGAATGTTTTTAACTTACGGTGACGAGTAGTATTATCACAAAAATATTATATCTTTCATGATGAATTCATTTATGTTACCAAATATTAATCTTTGATGACAAAAAATATGTTATCTAGTGACAAAACTTTCTTTCTCTTGTGACAAAATATTGCCATCAAATCTTTTTCCATTGATGACAAATATTTTTTGTCACTATAAATATAGATTTAGAAATGAAATATTTGTTTCATCAACATGTCTTTAGTGACACACCTTTCATGCTTACCACTATGACAATTTTTTCCTCAAAAAATTTTTGGTAAATTGATTATTTTATGATAATTTTAATTGTCATGAACAGTCATTTTTTGTTATATTAATAGTCATAAGAGCAATACTTATTATCTAAACCAAGAGTTATATAAATGATATCATTAATATGGGCATCTATGTGATGAATGGAGGCTTAGCATAGGCAAAAAGAGGGCTCAATGGATGACTTGGAGGTAGTTGTGTGGTTGTTAGAGGAGTCAACGGCCTTTCTATCAACTTTGGTGCCATTGAGGATGATCAAGGTATCGTAAAACAAGATCTTGGTGCAAAGCTCCTCAGGCTTGAGGTCATAGAGTAATAATCGATGCTGGAAACCTCCTTAAGTAGGTCAAGCCTAGACTTATCAAGCTTCACCATGACTAGCATTCTGGACTTGGCACCTGCTGATGTAGGCGGTGACCATGACAAGGCTATCATATCGGTGAAAAGAAGAAGAGGGCAGTGGAAGAGCGAGGAGAGAGTGGAGAGAAAGGGTGCGTAGGTTGAAGGGAGCGGTAGAGGCTACCTTTCTTTTCTAGACTTTTTTTTTATATGGTTAAAGTCTATGAAGAGAGTACCAGAGGTTTGTTGGATTCTTACACAGAGGGAGAAAGAGGAGCTAAGGAAAGGGGTTTACGAGTTTGGGCAACCCAGTTTTAAGAAGATGTTTTAAGATTTGTGGGTGGGACTAAGGACTGGGATATATATATATATATATATATTAGACTGTCTGGAATAAAGAATTATATTAAATAAGAACCTTACTTATCATATAAGAGGTAAATGGTTCGATTCTCTGCTTTTTAAGTTGCTTTGTTTATCCCTGAAACATTATTTTTTTTCGTTTTCAAGGATGGGTCCTACTGTCAAATACTTGGAAGGATCGACATGTGGGACTGTATCACATTCATATGTGGATTTTATTTTCAAATGTTTTATTTTTTGGCTCTAATTCTATTGTTAGTGGTGGAGCTGATACGTTGAATTGCGATACACCTGGATTCAGCAAAAGCAAGTTCCTGTTGTCTTCTTCACCCTGTGCTAAGCCAAAAACAAACCTGAACAATGTCTGTACCTCTAAAGAAAAAATATAAAGGATAAATTATTAGGAACCACATAATGGGATGGACTTCCTATGAAAATTGTTCGACTCGACTAAAAAGATGTTCAACTCTGATTGGATTACTTTATAACAACTCCAATGGAATCTTGTAAGACTATTTTAAAGTTGCTCAATATTCTAAAGCATAAGTTGCCAAATAAAATGTTTCTTAGTCAAGCTAAGATTTCCTCTTTGTGAGCTTTTCTGGGGAATGAGTTAATTTAGTTTCTCTTCAAACTGGAAACATGCTCGATCTTGTTTTGCAGAGATAGAAAAGTTTCCTCTCTGGAAGGTTGTCTGAAACTACTTTGGTGGTTCTTCATGGGCTGATTCCATTTATGACGTCTAATGATATGGGAAAGACTAGATGAATGTTCAACAAAAATTAGACCTTGTGATGATTTATCTTTTGGTCCATATGGCCTTACTGAAACATGGCAGTGTTAATCTAAGCATATAGCCCTGCCCATCGCAAGAAACTATATGATTAGGACTTCCAACATTTATGCCTATTTACAATCTGATTCTATAGTGATTTCCTTAGACTATGCATGAAAGAGTTCTAATTTTAGTATATTTGGTTCATAGAATTATATTTATGCTCTTTCATCTCTACAAATTCAGTCATAGCAAAAGTTTTTGAGACAATAGACAGGAACTCCATCAGGGAAATTTAAATTTGACAATAGGATATTTTTTAAATATTAGTTTCTACCAAAAAAATATTAGTTCTTTGCACGACGACACAGATTCCAAGTAAACCAAAAACTCAATACATTAAGACGAAGCAGATACCACTTAGCAAAAAAATTTTCCATCTAAAAAATCTAGCAAGTTTTGTAAGGACACAATATGTGTAACAAAATAGGTAATGTTATCAAATAGCACTCAGATTAAATAGTAAGAGGATAATCAAAATTGTAGTTTTCTGGAAGAAAACCGCTAGCCTCGCTTCACTCCGCCCCACCCCACCACCCACCCCTCCCCCAGAAGAGAGGAAAAAAAAAACCTAGACTTCCATCAAGATAAAGAAGTATTGGTTATTTATATATAGCTACTACCCAAACCAAGATGAACATCCTGCGCTATAAAACTGTGGTCCTTCAGTGATAAACACCTCCTTTGGTTGGAAGCCAAACTTGAACACTGGAAGCAAGAAGATAACAAGAATTATTTAGCATCGCCAGTGATGGGATTGGTGGCATGCCTTGTACGGCTTTGCTTACACTCATAAGCTCGTTGGCCTTCCTCAAGATGGTCCTATGGAGCTCCTATATTGCACCCTCCATCACCACTAGTTCTTATAGCCCGAGCCCGTTGATGGGCACCTCCCACCAGAACCCACCGCCCGATCACTAGATAGTTCATCCGGACTTTGATCTGAGTATTGATAAGGACCGGGACGTAGTGGCATGCCAGGTCAAGGTATCAATGGATGACAGCCTCAAAGGAGAAGGGATTTGTTTTTATAATGGAAGATTCAAACCTGCCCTGTGCTTCGCATCTAAGTCACCTCCTAGAGCCAATCAAATCTTGTTGGGTTGTGGAAACGAAGCTATGTAAATAGCATGTATATTGTAATATATATAGGATCTTTCAATGTGAGGAGTAATTAGTATTGAGTCATAATTGATTTTGTTCTAGCTCTACTGATGCCATTATAAAGCATGAAGAGAACATGGCAAGCTGCTTTACTTTAATGGACATCTGTTTAAAATCATAACCAAGATTTGATCTGATAATTAGGAAATAAAAATGCTACCTCCTTATATCTTTCAGTAAAACACCTCTTTCATCTTTATGGGAAGCATCATGTTATGCTATTTAAAACTTACTAGAATATTCATAGATCCAGATGTGAAGACAGAATCCACCTGCGCAACAAATGACTTCCATGCTTGTGAAGAACTTTTTGCTTCATCAACTCCTACTTGTAGGGTTTGGACTGCCTTCACTCTGCTTGGCACCCTCCCTATGGGCCTCATCGATAGCCCATAAATCAATTCTAGGCATGTAGGTTATGCATCTCCCACATTCGAGCATTTCACTAATGGAAAAAAAAATTAGTCGAGCATATTAATGTTCAAAAGATGGCAGATAATACATAAAACAGACAGCTCATTTCGTTACCAAAAGCATGTTATTTGAACCCAAGCAATTCATGAAAGATGTCTATGAAGATATAAGTACAAGGATAATAGCAATGATCAATGACTTCTGGAACTAAATTAATAATAGATTAATATAAAACAACTTGGATAGCTTAGAGTGCTTTACAATGAACCACATAAACAACATGGATACCTACTAGACTGTCAAACAAAATAGAAGCCCTAGAGAAACTGAACATGGAGGTTCTGCCATAGAAATAAGATGTCCTAGCAAAGTCGAACAATCAGTACAAGATTATAAAATAAATCCCCAACATCATTCTCAGAAGATTATAAACAAAATTCTTGATCAATGAACATGACAATAATAAAATCAATCAGAAATACAGTTAATCCTTACAGCATAGCAATAATATTGAAAATGCTGCACTTAAAAATATAATCTATCAGCAAAATGGAAACTGCTAGCTGGACTTAAAAATACACCATGTATGAATTTCTGCAAAATCAAAAATATGAATCAGCAAAATCAAGGCCTCCTGAGAAAAGTACAAGACTTCTTCCAAGATACAGAAGTAATGGTTGTACCTATATAACTACCATGCTAACCAAGATGAACATCTTGAGGAACAAATCTGTGGTGCTTCAGTGACAAACGCCTCCTTTAGTTTGAATCTAAACTAGGAACACTGGATCTGAACCTGGAACACTGGAAGCAGGAAGATAATAAGAACCATTCAGCATTGCTAGTGATGGGTTTTGTGGCATGCCTTGTTCTGCTTCGCCTACACTCGTAGGGTCGTTGACCTTCTTCAAGACGGCCTTGTAGAGCTCCTCTATTGCACCTTTCATCACCACAAGTTCTTCAAGCTCAAGCCCATCTAAGGGTGCTTCCCACCAAAACCCACCGCCGGACTGCTCCTCCGGTTTGCACTTTAGATATCTCAATTGGACCTCAGGTGAAGTACAGATGGGGATTGAGACTTGGTGGCATCCTGGGTCAAGGTATCGATCGACGACAGCATCGGTGGAGGGTTGGCCGAAGGAGAACGGATTCCCACCAGGAGAGAGTGTGATAATAGTAATCTGGGCACCACAGAGGACTGCGAGCTCTCCTGCCTTTTTGAAGATCCTAGTCGGCGCTTGCTGAAAACAAACCCGTAGTGATTCCTTGCTCTCAATCTTGTCCATGGAGATTCTCTTGCATCGTCCCTTGCTATCTTTTCTTATTTTCGTCTGCATGATTAATATTAGATCGACTAATACTTATAATATATTTTTAGGAATAATTTTATAATTTTAATTATAAATTAATAAAAAAATTATTTTTCTATCATAGTATGTATTTAAAGTGTCTGTAATACATTTTTTGAGTTAATGATAATAATAATTTATATTTTCAAGAGTTAAAAATTTAAGATATGAATTTTCATAATTAACTCATAAACTGCTTCTGATCGTAGGACCTGTTAGATTTATGTGCCCTAGAAGCCAGAATTGGCTGACACTTATAATACACTTCTAGAAGCAAAATTGTAATTTTGACTAAAATCAATAAATGGGTTATTTTCTATCACATATATGTATTTAGTGTCTGTGATACATCCTTTGAGTTAATGGCAATGATAATTCATATTTTTAAGAGTTAAAAATTTAAGACATGAATAATCATTATTAACTCATAAATTGCTCCCGACCATAGGATCATCACGAGGATGGTGATTGATCCAGAAGGTTGGTGTACAATCGCTTCTCTTTAGTAGATGAGTCTTGAGTCTACGGTGTGGAGACACCGGAGCGAGAGTACAGATACTCGTTAGAGAACGAGGGCACTGAGCGTGACCACCTCGAGTAGTCATTAGGGAGTCTACCTTCTCGTCAATGACTGACTCGATGCTGCAGTAGTGTGTCTGGTTCTTTGACCTGAGATGCATCGGCAGTTCACCTTGAGGGTGTTATAGTTTGACTACACCATTACTCGGTCTCCTAGCCATATGGAAACCCTGAGGTGTATGTTGGCTATAGCATGTTCATTGTAGGAACTGGATGGCATCAAGATGGAATCTATCTACCTCGGTGGTAGAGGAGCAGCCCTATGATGATCATGAGAATCAAGTCCAAAAATCCATGGCCATGGTAGAGTGAAATAATAGAAAGAGTTTCTATTTAGATTTTCACATTGGACTCGAATCGAATGATTACATCATATGACAGAGACTAGGGTTTGACGAGTTTACCTTAACCCTAATCTGATCGGGGCTCAAGATAGAAGAACTGAATCACACAGGTAGCTGCACCAAGAGGTTCACATTCAGCTCTGATGGGTTGCCACCATATACTGCTAGGTGTCACTGGTGGATTTTGGGAGCAATTAGAATGATTTAGATGATCGATCATTCTAGCTGTTCGAATCAGAAGAGTTCTGATCCATCGAAAGGAGTTTCGATGATGTCGATGATAGAGATCATGACATATCCCATTACCATACAGAACTGAACCTAACTGGGTCACACAAACAAGGGTTTGAATCTGGTGATCATCAATTGAACTGATCTAGTTCAATTGATCTGAATGAGATTCAATTAGGTTCAAGAAAATCGTGCTAGCACTCGATTGAACCTAACGTTCTTCTTTTGCTATCATAAATAAGTTGTCCTGTCTGAGCCAAAGGAAGTTTGTGCTCAATCAGAGGCCTTCATATGGTCTGACTGGAGGTTGTCCAAGTCAGAAAAGGTTGTCTTATTTGTAAGACATTACCTGCCATTTTTGGTCACCTGCCATTTCTTGTTCTTTGACTTTGGTCAAAAGTCTACCTTTGACTGGTCAAACGTTGACCATTGACACTTTGACTTTTGACCACATGTCATGCACCTATTGGAGAGCTGGTGGGGGCCTGTCCCCTGCCAGAACCTGGCAAGGAGGAGGGCGCACGCCAAGGGTGGCGTGAGCCCAAGTTGGAGGCGCCTAGGAGTCCTTGTTGGACAAGGACTCCACCTCCTCTTTTGGATTCCAATTAGAGTTCTCCCTAAGAACCAACTTTGACTGGTCTTAGGCACCCTCTAAGGTAGGAATCCAGGGGTCTCTATTCCCACCAATCAGATTTAGATCTGATTTCACAAAGGGTTGTGATTGGTTGGGAGGAAGAGGAGTTGGATCACGCTTAGTCTATAAATAAGACCCTGCGCCCAACTCAGTTAGAGATTCAATTGAGAATTGAAAACCCCACGCCCCAAGGCTGCCTCTCCCCTCCTTCCTCCATGCCAAAGCTTCTTCTCCTTCTCCTCTCCACGTCCAAAAGAGTTTTGGACCTTGGTTGGTGCGATTCCAGATCAAAGAAAGGCGATCAAAAGCAAGAAGGCTGCGCTGCTGCAAAAGGACGACTGCTGATCTTCAAAAGGAGTTTTGAAGATCCTCCAGATCAGATCCAGATCTGATTTTTGGAGGTGTGATAGAGAAGAAGAGGATCTCCAGATCCAACCCGAGTGGATACCGGTAGAGGCCAGGCGCTTGCGTGGCTAGATCCAGAACCTTCCGCTGCAAACAGGATCATCAACAGGGTAATAGGATTACCCAAATCAGGTAAATTAAATTTGATTTAATTTATTCTTATTTTATTTTATTTATTAAAATAATAAGAATCAGATCTAAAACATATCAAGATCTGATTGGGATCAAGAAAAATTTTTTTGAAATATATCTCTTGATCTGATCAGATCTGAACGAACCTGGACCGGGAAATCAGGATTTCCCTTCAACTGGTATCAGAGCCATGGTTCTAAAATTATTTAGATCTGATTTTAAATTTATTTTAATTAAAAAATAAGTGATTTCAGATGTCACATGAGATGTGATCAGATCTGAAATCAGAAAAAATTAAAATTAAATGATTTGGATCTAAGATTATGAAGATATGCATGACTAGTTCTAGAATAGAATAGTTCTATAGAATAGTTCTTGCATGTTCTTTGATTTAATCTGATTAAATCATATTTTAGATCTTTTTATTTACTATTTTCTGATATTATAAGTGTTATAATAACATCTAAAAAATAGCAAATAAAAATTATTTAATTTTTAAATATCATATGAGATATGATTAGATGCATGTCTAGACTAGTTGTAGAATAGTTCTACATAATTGTCTAGATTAGAATTTATTTTGATTAGATCAATTTAAATCTAATTTTTTAGATTATTATGAGATAATTTAGATCTGAAAACATGCATGATTATGATACATGAGATGTATGCAAAATATGCCATGATTAGATCTAACTTTGTATATGAGATATATGATATAGATCTGATATTGTTTTGTAGTATTGAATGTTCCTGATTAAGGCGTTCCTCTTGGCCGTCCGGTCATAAGAACGAAGAAGGGTTTAAAGGCCCTCTCTTTTCCATTCGATGGGGTGTTCTTATGATGTGTAGGGGTGCTGCGTGTTCGTCCTTAATCAGAAACCCAAAACTTACTTTCTGCAAAACCCTAGATCCTGAAACCCTAGGATTTATTGTGCATATTTTGTTTATGAACCCAACTTAATTAAAGAATTAAGTTTATGGAATATTAATTAGGTCTAAAATTGAGAATTTCAGATCTAAGACATATTCATAATACTGGGTTCGGGCTTGGGTAGCTCAATTAGGTCTAAGCGGTTGATCAAACCGAATCAAGAGTTGGTTAGATGGGATCAACAATGCTTAAATTGACCAGCCTAATAGGATTAAGTCTGGGTCAAGATCGAGTCACGATCAAGCAAGACCTAATTAGGCTCAGAGGTTAGAGTCTGGATTGTAGGCTAACCCAATTGGTTCTGACTCAACAATTTGGTGTCTAAGGTAAGTTTGGCACAGACGACCGACTGGTTTTTAATTGGAAGCTACTCGACCTGAATGCGTTCTTGTGCGAGTTAACGGCATATTCCTTCCACCGGTCTCACTTACCTGGCCATATCTGTTGACACAGTTCTGATCTGAGGTGGTCAATAATCCGAGCTGACCCATGCCACTAGGTTAGTCATAATTGTTATGACTAAGCCAAGTCTAGTTTAATGAGACCTGAATCAATTCTCCCTAAGAAAAGATTAAGTCCTGAGGTCTTCCACCATTGTAGACGTGCGGGCCCTTTCCGGGGTTGATTGTTCTCGGCTGGATACAGTGGCTCAGTTGCACCGGGAAGACGCAACCATGTCTATTAGGCATTGGATGCTATGGGCTGGAGGATGAGTTGGGCTCAATATTTCGGATACGGTGAGAGACCCAATTAGGAACCCAGTCTATGCAAATGGTGGGTCTGACTTAACTAAGGAGTGGATCAATATTCCGGATACGGTGAGATTCATGAATTAGAGACCAAGTTTGGGTGCACCATGATTAGAGAATCATTGAACAAGAGTTGTTCACTCATTGGCTAACCCATCACCAATAACTGTTAGGTGAGGTGATGAGTCAGTTGGTGAGACCGCACCACCCACTAGAAATCATCAATCGTGGAGATTTTCGCATCTCTACAGAGGGAGTGTAGGGATCCGAGAAAATAGTGGGAGCTAATTTGTTTAAAAATAAAATCCCTAAACAAATTGGTCAAGTCAAAATTACAGTATCTAACTAGAATCTTTGACTCTCTACAGGAAAATGTCTGCGTCCAACCCACTGGCACGTATCCTAGACACACATAGACTGACTGGACCCAATTATAAAGATTGGCTCAGGAACTACAAAATTATTTTGGGTTCAGAGAAGTTAACACATGTTTTGGACCAGGACCCTCCCACCTTACCAGCGTCCATCCATCTGAACAGAGAGCGTCTCTGGAAAAATGGATTGACGAAGACAATAAGGCCAGATACTACATGTTGGGCTCGATGTCTGATGAGCTCCAGCGCCAACATGAAGATATCGGGACTGCTCGCCAAATGTTGGCTCACCTGCAGGAGATGTTTGGTGAACAGAGTCGCGCAGCCAAATATCAAGTCACACGAAATGACTTTTTAAGGCTAAGATGCGTGATGGGCAGTCAGTCCAAGATCACTGTCTGACAATGATCAAGGACATGGAAGAGCTTGAGAAGCTCGGTGTGAAGTTGGACTTGGACTTGCAGAACGATATTATTCTGCAATCCTTGACTGATGCATATGGGCAATTCATCATGAATTACCACATGCATAAACTTCAGAATTCCTTGGCCGAGTTGATGAATATGCTGGTTACCGCTGAGCTTTCTATGAAAGGTTCTAAAGGCTCAGTTCTTGCTATGGAACGGACTTCTTCCAAAAGAAAGTCTTATGGAAAGAAAAAGAAGTCTGTGAAAAAGCAAAAGGTGGAAGGATCAAAGAAGAAGAAGGCAGAACCGAAGAAGAAGGTCGATGGCAAAGGAAAGTGTTTCCATTGCAACAGCGACGGCCATTGGAAGCGGAACTGCCCTACTTACCTGGCCACCCTGAAGAACAAGAAGGAAGGTCCTTCTGGAGGTATGCTCGTTATTGAGTCTAACCTTACGGTTTCTTCTGCATCCAGTTGGGTGCTTGACTCTGGTTCTAGTGCTCATCTGTGCACTTCTATGCAGGGTCTTGAGGATAGCAGGAGGCTGAGGGATGGAGACATGATCCTACGCGTCGGTAATGGAGCAAGAGTTGCTGCAGTAGCCGTGGGAACATACCCTCTTGCGATTACCATCTGGTTTAGACTTAGTTTTAAAAGACTGTTATTATGTGCCTGCAGCTAGCAGGAATTTGATTTCTGTTTCATGCTTAGCACAAGAAGGTTATGTGATCACCTTCTTTAAGGACCATTGTAACATTCTTTATGAAAGAAATAAAATTGCAAATGGTTTCCTTATTAATGGTCTTTATCAGTTGCATATTGATGTACCTATTTTAACTATCGAGCAAAACGTGAATGCAAACGACCTAGGGATAGTCCAAACGACAGATATCTATGGCACCTGAGATTAGGTCATATAGCAGAAGATAGGATTCAACAAATTGGAGAAAAATGGGCTATTGAGTCCATTGACTTTTGAGTCATATCCAACTTGTGAATCTTGTCTTCAAGGCAAAATGACTAAACTCCCTTTTGTTGGACATGGGGAGAGGGCCACAGATCTCCTTGCCCTAGTACATACTGATGATGTGTGCGGCCCATTTGATGTGCCGGCTAGAGGCAATTTTGTCTACTTCATTACCTTTACCGATGATCTGTCTAGGTATGGGTATGTGTATCTTATGAGACACAAGTCTGAAGCCTTTGAAAAGTTCAAAGAATTCAGACATGAAGTAGAAAAACAAACTGGAAAAACCCATTAAGGTTCTTCGATCAGATCGAGGAGGTGAATACCTTAGCCGGGAATTCCTAGACTATCTTAAGGAAAATGGCATAGTCTCTCAATGGACTCCACCAGGAACACCTCAACTCAACGGGGTTTCAGAACGGAGAAATCGGACTCTATTGGATATGGTTCGATCCATGATGAGCTTCACAGACCTCCCTGATTTTCTTTGGGGACATTCATTATTAACTTCAATCTATTTACTGAATAGGGTTCCCTCTAAAACCGTTCCTACCACACCGTATGAGATATGGCACGGTAAGAAACCAAGTCTGAGTCATCTCAGAATTTGGGGTTGTCCGGCTCATGTCAAAAGACAACAAGCGGACAAGTTAGAGTTTAGGTCCTTTAGAGCTCGATTCATAGGATATCCTAAAGAGTCATTAGGATACTATTTCTACATTCCAGAAGACCACAATGTGATTGTGAGTCGACATGCCATATTTCTTGAAAAATAGTTTATTCAAGATAGTGGCATTGGAAAGCAGATTAAGCTTGATGAGAAAGTCTCACAAGCAGAAACGAGCTAAGGACCAAGTGGAACCAAATCAGGTTGAGCCAATAAGAACACTACCTCCTCCACCTCGTAGATCGGAAAGAGTTTCCCGTCCCCCTGAAAGATACTTAGGTATTATTTCAGAGGATGTAGAGGAAAATGTTCCTCATAGGTAATGGTGCTCATGGTGATGATCCCAAAACCTACAACGAGGCGATATCAGATATCGACTCCGAGAAATGGCTTGAGGCAATGAAGTCAGAAATTGACTCGATGCACTCAAACCAAGTCTGGACCTTGGTAGATCCACCAGAAGGTATAGTACCTATTGGGTGTAAATGGATCTTCAAGAGAAAGATTGGTGCAGATGGGAATGTGGAGACATTCAAGGCTAGACTGGTGGCAAAAGGTTATAGTCAACGCGAAGGCATTGACTATCAGGATACCTTTTCCCCAGTAGCTATGCTAAAATCCATCCGCACATTGCTTGCTGTTGCAGCCTATTTCGATTATGAAATATGGCAAATGGACGTGAAAACGGCATTCCTAAATGGATATCTTGAGGAAGATATCTATATGGAACAGCCGCTAGGTTTCACATCCAGTGATACTGATCACAAGGTTTGCAAGCTGCAAAGGTCCATATATGGACTTAAGCAAGCATCTCGGAGCTGGAACACTCGTTTCAATGATGTGATCAAAAAGTTTGGTTTCATCAAAAATGAAGAGGAACCATGTGTTTTCAAAAGGGTCAGTGGGAGCGCTGTTGTCTTCCTCGTATTGTACGTGGATGACATCCTCCTTATTGGGAATGATATTCCCATGTTGACATCAGTCAAGATGTGGTTGTCCAAGGAATTCTCCATGAAAGACCTAGGTGAAGCATCCTTTATTCTAGGAATTAAGGTCTATAGGGATAGACCGAATAGGATGCTAGGACTTTCACAGAAGATGTACATAGAGGAAGTACTAAAGAGGTTTAGTATGGAAAACTCTAAGAGGGGATTAATACCCTTCAGACATGGTATTCATCTTTCCAAGAAGATGTGCCCCAGCACACCTGAGGAAATAGAACGCATGAGCAAGATCCCTTATGCTTCTGCAATAGGGAGCCTCATGTATGCCATGCTATGTACACGACCTGATATAGCCCATGCTGTGAGTGTCACAAGCAGATATCAGTCAAATCCAGGTGAAGAACACTGGACTTCTGTGAAATGTATCCTTAAGTACTTGAGAAGAACTAAGGATATGATGTTGGTCTTTGGTAACGGAGAACTCCAAGTTCCAGGGATACACAGACTCGGACTTCATGTCCGATATAGATGATCGAAAGTCGACATCTGGAAGTCTGTTTGTGTGCAATGGTGGAGCTGTCAGCTGGAAGAGTTCCAAGCAAACTGTGATAGCAGATTCCACCATGGAAGCAGAATATATAGCTGCATCAGAGGCTGCAAAGGAAGCATTCTGGTACAAGAAGTTTGCTGCAGAAATTGGAGTAATGCCATCAGATGCCATTCCTCTTTACTGCGACAACAATGGCGCCATAGCCCTTGCTAAGGAGCCGAGGTCTCACCAGAAGTCCAAGCACATTGAGCGGCGATATCATCTCATCCGCGATTACCTTGAGAAAGGTTACGTTGAGGTCAAGAGAGTCAACTCCGCAGATAATGTGGCAGACCCACTTACAAAGCCGTTGGGCCAGCAGAAGATCGAAGCCCACCTTGAGAAGATGGGACTTAGACTTGTAGCCAATTGGCTTTAGGACAAGTGGGAGATTGTTAGATATATGTGCCCTAGAAGCCAGAATTGGCTGACACTTGTAATACACTTCTAGGGGCAAAATTATAATTTTGACTATAATTAATGAAATGGGTTATTTTCTATCACATATGTGTATTTAGTGTCTGTGATACATCCTTTGAGTTAATGGTAATGATAATTCATATTTTCAAGAGTTGAAAATTTAAGACATGAATAATCATTATTAACTCATAAACAGCTCCCGACCATAGGATCATCACGAGGATGGTGATTGATCCGGAAGGTTGGTGTACGATCGCTTCTCTTTAGTAGATGAGTCTTGAGTCTACGGTGTGGAGACACCGGAGCGAGAGTACAGGTACTCGTTAGAGAACGAGGGCACTGAGCGTGACCACCTCGAGTAGTCATTAGGGAAGTCTACCTTCTCGTCAATGACTGACTCGATGCTGCAGTAGTGTGTCTGGTTCTTTGACCTGAGATGCATCGGCAGTTCACCTTGAGGGTGTTATAGTTTGACTACACCATTACTCGGTCTCCTAGCCATATGGAACCCTGAGGTGTATGTTGGCTATAGCATGTTCATTGTAGGAACTGGATTGCATCAAGATGGGAATCTATCTACCTCGGTGGTAGAGGAGCAGCCCTATGATGATCATGAGAATCAAGTCCAGAAATCCATGGCCATGGTAGAGTGAAATAATAGAAAGAGTTTCTATTTAGATTTTCACATTGGACTCGAATCGAATGATTACATCATATGACAGAGACTAGGGTTTGACGAGTTCACCTTAACCCTAATCTGATCGGGGCTCAAGATAGAAGAACTTAATCACACAGGTAGCTGCACCAAGAGGTTCGCATTCAGCTCTGATGGGTTGCCACCATATACTGCTAGGTGTCACTGGTGGATTTTGGGAGCAATTAGAATGATTTAGATGATCGATCATTCTAGCTGTTCGAATCAGAAGAGTTCTGATCCATCGAAAGGAGTTTCGATGATGTCTATGATAGAGATCATGACATATCCCATTACCATACAGAACTGAACCTAACTGGGTCACACAAACAAGGGTTTGAATCTGGTGATCATCAATTGAACTGATCTAGTTCAATTGATCTGAATGAGATTCAATTAGGTTCAAGGAAATCGTGCTAGCACTCGATTGAACCTAACGTTCTTCTTTTACTATCATAAATAAGTTGTCCTGACTGAGCCAAAGGAGTTTGTGCTCAATCAGAGGCCTTCATATGGTCTGACTGGAGGTTGTCCAAGTCAGAATAGGTTGTCTTATTTGTAAGACATTACCTGCCATTTTTGGTCACCTGCCATTTCTTGTTCTTTGACTTTGGTCAAAAGTCTACCTTTGACTGGTCAAACGTTGACCATTGACCACTTTGACTTTTGACCACATGTCATGCACCTATTGGAGAGCTGGTGGGGGCCTGTCCCCCTGCCAGAACCTGGCAAGGAGAAGGGCGCACGCCAAGGGTGGCGTGAGCCCAAGTAGGAGGCGCCTAGGAGTCCTTGTTGGACAAGGACTCCACCTCCCTTTTGGATTCCAATCAGAGTTCTACTAAGAATCCAGTTTGACTGGTCTTAGGCGCCCTCTAAGGAGGAATCCAGGGGTCTCTATTCCAACCAATCAGATTTAGATCTGATTTCACAAAGGGTTGTGATTGGTTGAGAGGAAGAGGAGTTGGATCACAAGCTTAGGTCTATAAATAAGACCCTGCGCCCAACCAGTTAAGTAATTCAATTGAGAATTGAGAAACCCCACGCCCCAAGGCTGCCTCTCCCCTCCTTCTCCATGCCATAGTCTCTTCTCCCCTTGCTCTCCACGTCCAAAAGAGTTTTGGACTTTGGTTGGTGCGATTCAGATCAAGGAAAGGCGATCAAAAGCAAGAAGGCTGCGCTGCTGCAAAAGGACGACTGCAGATCTTCAAAAGAGTTTTGAAGATCCTCCAGATCAGATCCAGATCTGATTTTTGGAGGTGTGATAGAGAAGAAGAGGATCTCCAGATCCAACCCGAGTGGATACCGGTAGAGGCCAGGCGCTTGCGTGGCTAAGATCCAGAACCTTCCGCTGCAATCAGGATCATCTACAGGGTAATAGGATTACCCAAATCAGGTAAATTAAATTTGATTTAATTTATCTTATTTTATTTTATTTATTAAAATAATAAGAATCAGATCTGAAATATATCAAGATCTGATTGGGATCAAGAAAAAAATTTTTGAAATATATCTCTTGATCTGATCAGATCTGAACGAACCTGGCCGGAAAATCAGATTTTCCTTCATTGAGGGACGATCAAAAGTTGTGTAGATCTTTAGTAAATAATCTTGATCTACGTATTGAACGAGTGAAATAAGATACTGTAGAGAACAGGCTGAAAGAACCGACAGTCATAAAGAAGTCTACCTTCTCATCGATGACTGGCTCGATACTGTAGTGATGTATCTGGTTCTTTGACCTAAGGTGCATTGATAATTCACCTTGAGGATGTATAGTTTGACTATACTATAACTCGATGTCCTAGCTATTCATAATCCTGAGGTGTATGTTGGCTATAGCATGTTCATTGTAGGAATTAAATTATACCAATAGGAGATCTATTTACCTCGGTAGATGAGAAGTAGCCCTATAATGATTATGAAATTGAATCCATAAGCCCATGGCCATGGCAGTGTGAAGATGATAGAAAGAGTTTCTATTAGGATTTTATATCGGACTCGAATCGAATGATTAACTCATATGATAGATATTAGATTTAATGAGTTCACCTTAATCCTAATCCTATCAAAGCTCAACATAGAAGAATCCAATCACATAGGTAGCTACACCAATAGGTTCATTTTTGGTTCTGATGACTTACCACTATATATTGCTAGATGTCACTGATGGATTTTGAAAGCAATTATAATGATTTTGATGATCGATCATTCTAATTGTATGAATAAAAAAAATTCTAGTCCATCGATAGGTGTTTCGATGATGTCAATAATGTACATCATGATATATCTCATTATCATACAAAACTGAACCTATCTGGATCACACAAACAAGAATTTAGATCTGTATATGATCAATTAAGCTAACTCAGTTTGATTGATTTGGATTAGATCCAATTAGATTCAAAAAAATCATACTAGCACATGATTAAACCTAATATTCTTCTTCTATAGTCTTTCTGGTTCATCTTGGATAAGTTTGACTCACTCTAGAACCCTGATCGGAGTTTGTCCAAGTCAAAAAAGAGTTGTCTTATCAGATAAATTTAAGACAATACCTGCCAATTTCTATCACCTGCCATTTTCTGTTTTGGATAAGGGTCAAAAGTTGATCCTGATGTAAGAAAGAAGGGACAGGGGGCGTGTGCCCCCTGGAGAATTTCTAAGGGCACGTGCCCCAAATATTTTGTATGACATGGAGAGGATGCACATCCTCCTAGGTGTGCACCCCTTAATGGATAGGCTTTGACGAGGTTAAATTCAGATTTGACCAAGTCAAAGAGGTTTGATTGAGATCAAATAGAGGAGGAAGAGTCCATCTGCATTATCTCTCTCTCTCTCTCCCTATCCAATTTATGCGACATCTTTTGGAGAGTTTTGGGCGACAAAACCAGGTAAGGACCTGGTGTTTATGCATGGAAATCAGATGGAGTTTTGATTTAATCAAGCAATCAAGTTGCTTGATCAATCAGAACTCTTAGGTGGCACAGGATTTATTTAAAGGAACCTGCGCCCTTAGGTTTTCTTTTATCCTTTTTGCATCCCATGCCTACATGCTCCCACCCTCACCTCTCTCCATGCCTTCCTTCCTCTGATCTCCTCTCTCTTCTCCATGCCAAAGGTTGGGCACAAGTTGAGAAGGAAGATCAATCCTATTTGGCGCAAAGTTCAGGAAAGAAGACAAACTATTCGTGAGACGAACGCGTGTCCTTCAGAGATAGATTTGAAGGATCAACTAGAAGACTCCAGATCTGATATTTGGAGATTAGATCCAGAAGGAGAGCACCTTCAGATCTAGTCCGAGTGGACTTTGGTAGAGGCCAAGCATGTGCGTAGCTAGATTTAGAACCTCGGATGATGATAGATCATCGATAGGATAAAAGCAGTTTATCCAAACAAGGATGAAATTAAATTTAATTTAATTTTAATTTTTAGTTTTAATATCAGATTTATAGGATCAGATCCAAGATATCTCAGATTTGATTAGGATTTGTTAAAAAATATTTTAAAATATTTCTTCAGATCTAATCAAATCTGAATAATCCTGTGGTGGAAAAATAATGATTTTTCTTCAATTAATTCTCCAAATAAGGAGGAAGAAACACACAGGAGAGAAAGAGAGGAAAAGTGTCACTCCATGAATGCAAAGGTAGTTGACGTCTAAGACAGACCATACAAGCATGCAAGACTATAGATTAAATCATAATAATTTAGAGCAAACAATATAGTTCTTCAATCCTTAAAAGAATCAATTTAATAAATATCCAATGAAATCATTCTCATAAACAAATACACCAAAGTTATAAGACTCATAATGTTTCACCAATTATAATTATAAATCAAATAAAAATCTAAAACCAAATTAAACTAAGCTAGAAGTTTGGACCACTCAAATATCTCTAGGAAATCTAGCGTACTCCATCAAGTCTTAAGCAATCATGATTCAAGATATCAATATAGAAAAAGAAAAAATAATGAGCTATGCTAACCTAATATGCAACATAACATATCAAAGTAGGATCTAAGCATGCTAACAAATGGCAAATCAAATATCTTCCTATCAAGATGACAATATTGTTGTTCCACCGATGGCCACGCTCTGATATTAATCTATTGGGAATAATCTTTGCTACTCGATGATTACGGAAACAACAACAAGAATTTGAGAAAAGGGATGGCCGTTCTGTTGAAACCCTAGCAAACACTAGGCATGGAGAGAAGGGAGAGAATAAGAGAGGAAGAGAGATTTTTAGAAAGAAAAGACTTGTATTGATTCCATGCTTAGTTTATAAAACTCAGTACAGAGTATATATACCTGGTCAAATAAGACCCAACCTAAAAAACTCCCCTAGCTAACCTAATGTGATGCACTCCCCGAGCCCATGTACATCCATGTCTCCCATGCATCCATCCATTAGATAAATCTCAGTCCAATCCATAGGTTAGCCTCCTTAGGACTTTACAAACTAAGGCCCTAAGTTCCTAGGATTAAATCCAATCCTAGGTCGAAACAAAAATTATATTCTATTCTATTCACTGCTCGAGCTAGCTCGTTCAACAATCGGATCGGCTCGATGGTGATGTCTCCTGCGAGAGCCCGAATTACAACTCTCTATTCTACTGCTCGAGCCGACTCTTTCAGAATTCGAACTGGCTCGACTTTCACTCAAGCTGGCTCTGACAAGAACCGAGCCAACTCTTCCAATATATCAGTCTGATACACTTTTTGGACTTTTGCTCGAGTCAACTCTCTCAAGATTTGAGTTGGCTCTTCTTCAGCTCGGGCTAGCTCTTTTGCATCTCGAGCTGGCTCTTTTTACAGGATCCAAGCCAGCTCTTCTAAAGCATTTGTTGAAGCTTTTTAATGGTTGATTTCTTTCGCTCCTTGTTCTCTTTCCACCTGCTTTCAAGGCTTGAGAGCACCATACCTGAGCTCATAATCTCCACCTTGATGCTTCCAAATCTCATAATCTCCATCTTGATGCTTCCAAGTCCTTGTAAACTCAGCTATATCTGTCAACCCTATCAATACCATGCAATTATAAAAGCTATTCTGTGGAAGTACCTTTATGAGCATATCAGCTGGATTTTTTTTTGGTGTGAACCTTCACCAGCTTCACTTCACCATCTTTTACTAGCTCTCTGATCTAATGGTATCTGATATCAATGTGCTTGATCCTCACATGATATATATTGTGTGAGCAATAAAATACTCTGACTGTTATAATGCATCCTGACTGCATCCTATGAAAATTCCATCTCCAGCACCAAGCCCTTCAACCATAGAGTTTTTTTTACTGCCTCCGTGATGCCAATGTACTCTACTTCAGTAGTGGATAAGGCCATAATTGGTTAAAGCATGATATCCATAAGACTAAAGCTCCATACAAGCTGAATATAAAACCTATAGTCGAGCGTCAAGTATCCATATCTTCATCAAAATCTGCATCCACAAATCCCTCTATTAGCCCTTAAGCTTCCTTAGACATGTTAGGATGTTCTTTAGCACCTTTCCACTAACCATAGCAAATGCCAATCCCAATTGAACCTGCCAAGTATCTAAAGATATCCTTCAGTACTCTCCAGTGCTTCTTTCCAAGCTGAGCTATAAACCTGCTTACTTGACTCACTACATAGGCTAAATCTGGCCTACAACATATTATAAAGTATATAATACTTTCCACACTAGAAGCATATGAAATCTTTGTCATCTCTTGAATTTTCATCCCAGTCTGTGGTGACATGATCTTAAAGAGTCTGACATACCCGGCTGTGGCAACTTAGCTGGTTTGGCCTCCTTCATTCCAAATCTCTCCAAGACCTTCTTGATATATCCTCTCTGAGATAGATGCAACAGCCTCTTGGTTCTATCTTTGATAATTTCCATACCAAGGATTTTCTTTGCAGGCCCCAAGCCCTTCATCTCAAACTTTCGAGACAAAGCTCCTTTTAACTCTTTCACAACTTCCTTACTCTTACATGCTATCAGCATGTCATCTACATATAAGAGTAAGTATAACCAAGATCCATCTTTCAGAGACCTCACATATACACACGGGTCATGATCGCACTTGAAAAATTCAATACTTCTCATATAAGTGTCAAACCATTTGTACTACTATCTAGGAGACTACTTCAATCCGTATAGTGATTTTTTTAGTAAATAGATCTCTCTCTCTGATCTAGGCTCCTTAAAGCCCTGTGGCTGCTCCATGTATATATTTTTCTCCAAATTTTCATGGAGGAATATTGTCTTAACATCCATTTGCTCTAGTTCCAAATCATAAGTAGCAACTATGCTCAACATCATCCTGATGGACGTATGTCTGACAATTGAAGAGAAAACTTTTGAGTAAACAATCCCTTCTCTCTATGAGTACCTTTTGGCTATCAGCCTAGCCTTGTACCTCACTTTATCTTTCTCTAAAGGTGCCTTTTTTTTAGTAAAAACCCATTTGGAGCCAATGGGTCGAGCATCATCCGGTAGATCCACTAATTGCTATGTTCGATTCTTTTTGAGAGACTCCATCTCTTCCATCATGGCCTACATCCATGACTCTCAGTCTGAACCTCCATGATCTCCTCAAAACTCTCTAGATCTTCATTGATAGTGATGAGAGCATAGGAGATAGTCTCATCAATGCCATATCGCATCGATTTATGAATAGTATGCTTTGACTTGTGCAGTGCCACTCCTCTTGCGGTATCCTACAAGTCTGCTATCTGTGGCTACCTCTACACTTCCTCCAGGATAGATCGCTCTCCATACTGATCCTCCATAGGTGTATCACCATGCCTACCTACCTCCATCTCAAATTGAATATGACCCGAGGTTGATGTTGAAGGCAAATCATCTATATTCGAGAGCTTTTCCATGCTATCTTGTATTATCTTTACAACTCCATTTGCACTTTCCAACTTCAACATGATGCTTTTTTCATCAAATATCACATTCCAACTGACACACCTCTGAGAATGTGAATCCCATAGCAAGAAACTCTTTATATCTCATAAAAATTCGATGAATATCATTTTCTCTGACTTTAGGTCCAACTTGTTTCTATCGGCTTCTTCTACCAAAGCATATGTAGGACAGCCGAATACCTTTAGATGGCCAAGCTCCACCTTCTTCCCACTTCAGACAACCTCTGAAAGTCCTTCATTCAATTTTCTATGGGAAGACCTATTCACAAGAAAACATGCATAAATAAGAGCATCACCCCAAAATGATTTGGGCATGATGCCTGTGGCCTCAAGCTTCTGACCTTCTCTATCAGTATTCGATTCATCCTCTCCACGATACCGTTCTGCTGAGGGATCATCTTTACTGCATAATGGCATTTTATTTCATTTTTTTCATAGTATCTCTTGAATGCTAGGCTAGTGTATTTCTCTCCATTATTAGATCTCAAACACTTCACTGACTGTCCTATTTTTTTCTCCACCTCATCTCTTTAGATTTTAAATCAAACAAAAATATCTAATTTTTTCTCATTAGAAGGACCCATATCTTTTTGAAGAAATCATCTATAAAGGTGATAAAATATCTCGCTCCACCTCGAGATGCAACATGTGCCAGTCCCCATACATCTAGTTGAACAAGCTCCAAAATAGCTTTACTCTGCTTGATACTATTGGCAAATGAAACTCTATGCTATTTGCTATAGATATAGGGCTCACATAGATTATCTTCTTTCTTTCTGACTGCTAGAATCGGACATCTCCTACTCAACTCTATAAGCCCCCTATTATTTAAGTGACCAATACGATAGTGCCACAATTTGTAGGATAGCTGCTCCTCCTATGCTACTATAGATACCTCCATACTATCTGTAACCACTGAGCTCTCCATCCTATATAGATTATTGCTTAGTCTTCTCTCTTTCATCACCATCAATGCATCCTTAGAAATCCTCAAACACCTGCTGCCTGGTTGACAACTGAAAGCATATCCCTGTTCTTCTAAGTAACCCAAGGATATCAAATTCTTCTTCAGTTCTGGTACATGCTTCACATTACTGAGTGTTCGTATGATACCATCATACATTCTCACTCTAGCTGTACTAATACCAGCAACTTTACATTGATGATCATCTCCAAGACTTATACTTCCTCCATCAAATTTTTCATAAGATGAGAACCACTCCCGATGTGCAGTGTAATGGTAGGAACATGTTGAATCCAATGTCTAGTGGTTGTCCAACTCTATTACTTCATCTGATACTATCAGTATATCTTTTTCACTATCTTCAGATGATAGAGCATCACTTCCACTGATCGATCCATCCTTAGAAATGCCCTTTCTCTTTTTATTCTTCAAAAATGGGCAATTTCTTCTAATATGATCAGATTGATGATACTTTAGTATTTCCAAGCCTTCTGATTTTCTCGAGATTTTGATCTACCCTTAGATTTGTCTCGAGTCCTCTCCTTAGGCTTTTCTTGCTTCTCATTCACAGAAAGCACCTTTGAATTAGGATTTTCTCTAACTAGCCTCTCTCACTGCTCGTTGGATCTAAGAACTCCAACTACTTTTTTGAAGTTTAATATCTCCTTTCCATAGACCAGAGTAGTAATGAGATCATCATATGTTGCAGGTAGCGAACACAATAACAGGAGATCTCTATCCTCCTAATCAATCTTCACATCAAGGCTCATAACATCCAAGCAAACTTGATTGAACTTCTGGATGTGGAAAACTAGGTCTCCTCCTTCAGACATTCTCAAACTGTATTGCTGCTTCTTCAACCATAGCTTGTTTATCATGTTCTTGTCCATATATGTATTCTCCAGTTTTTGCTAAAGTTTCTTCAGTGTGGTTTTCATGTTAATCTTTAGTAGAACTTCATCAACGAGGCACATACGAATCATACTGAAAGTTATCTCTTCAAGTTCCTTCCATTCTTCAATAGAAATTTTTTTCAATCTTTTGCGAGTCAAGATCTTGTAGATTCTATTCTGCACTAGAAGATCTTTCATCCTTTGCTGCTAAAGACTGAAGATATCCTTACCATTGAACTTTCTAAAGTCTGCCTTGATGGTACTTGATGCTATCCCAATTAGATTCCAATAACCAAACACAAAAGAGAATAAACAGTGTTTAAAAAAATCTATTCAGCACCTTACCACAACACCAGGCGAAGCTTTATCCTTTCCTCCACCAAATCTAACAACAACACTCTGATACTAATTGTTGTTCTACTGATGGTCGCTCTGATACCAATCTATCTCGATGATTACGAAAATAACAATAAGAATTTGAGAAAAGGGATGGCCATTCTGTAAAACCCTAGCAAACCCTAGGCATGGAGAGAAGGGAAAGAATAAGAGAGGAAGAGAGACTTTTAAGGAGAAAAGGCTTGTATTGATTCCATGCTTAGTTTACAGAACTCAATATAGAGTATATATGCCTGGTCAAATAAGATCCAACCTAAAAAACTCTCCTAGCTAACCTAATGTGATATACTTTCCAAGCCCATGTACACCCATATCTCCCATGTACACATCCATTAAAATAATCCCAGTCCAATCCATAGGTTAGCCCCCTTAGGACCTTACAAACCAAGGCCCTAAGTCTCTAGAATTAAACCCAATCCCAGGCTAGAGCAGAAACTACATTCTGTTCTATTCACTGCTCGAGCTGGCTCGGTCAACAATAGGATCGGCTTGATGATGATGTCTCCTACGAGAGTCTGAATCATAACTCTCTATTCTACTGCTCGAGTTGGCTCTCTCAAGATTCGAGCCAGCTCGACTTCCACTCGAGCTGGCTCTAATAGACTCGAGCTGGCTCTAATAGAAACTGAGCCAGCTCTTTCAGCGTATCAGCCTAATACACTTTCTGGACTTTTGTTCGAGCTAGCTCTCTCAAGATTCGAGCTGACTCTTTTTTAACTCGGGCTAGCTCTTCTGCATCTTGGACTGGCTCTTCTGATAGGATCCAAGCCAGCACTTCTGAAGCATTTGCCAAAGCTTTTCGATGGTTGATCTCATTCGCTCCTTGCTCTCTTTCCACCTACTTCTAAGACTTAAGAGCACCATACCTAAGCTCACAAATATCTCTATACAGAATCGAGCCCAATAATCAAAAAGGATATGGTTAATTATAAAAAGATAAGATTGATAGTAGTCCCATTCAATGGTCCAACTTGGTCTAGTCATTATAACTTTATTTGATAAATATCAAACTAGGATATAGGTGGTTCAACAGAGATCAACGTGATCAAATCAATGGTGTCCCATAAGAGTCAAGGTGGAGGTCAATACGCTGTTCGATATTTTTGGTTTTTCCTAAAGATTTGAAACTCTTTTTGTATCTTTCCATACTTTTGCTTTTTACTTTAAACAACAAAATATGAAGAAAAAAAAATATTAAGTAGGCTGTCCACAAACAAACACAACCCCAACCAATGCTCAAATCAATAAGGAAAAAACAAATCACGATTCCTTTTCGAAGAATAACCCATTTGGAAAAGAAAACGAACACAGGAGGACATGGGATATCCAACCCATGTTTTCTTCTCGTTCGCTAAGGTCCAAACGATCTTTGATGCCCTTCCCTTTTCTGCTCACCAAAACCTCTCTTTCTGTGAGGACCCATTGGCCAGCCTAACCAAGCAAAGGCTTGGCCCATTTGGCTCGAAGGCTTATTCCAAAGTACCATCAGGGAAGCTAGGAAGAAAACCCAGTCCCAGTCGGAGATGAAGACCATCTTCAACTCAAACAATGGCGAGATTCACCCGCTATTTAGGCCCCAACTTCCCATGAGAAATTGCACGACTCCGGCCTTCTCTCTCTTCCCTTCTCCTCCTCTCCTCTTCTTTGAATCTTCATGGTGGTGCCCTGTTCATACGCCTGTCATCACCATAGCTGTTGCTTGCTGGAAAAATGAGGTAATCCACCCCCCTTCCTTTGCAATATTCTTTTCCCCTCATTCCTCAAGCCTCAGGGTCACAATCTATTGCCGATTGGTCTTCGATCAATGCCAAATTCAATGGACCAATCCTCCCTTGTTTCAATTCATTTTCTTATTTTCCTCCGCCTTTACCGCTAGAAGAGAGACTAAGGCCATTGTCAGATCTCCAACTAAGTTCTGGAGATGTTGCTGTCGTGATCATTGCCGGAGGTCATGCCTGGGTAGACGTTCACCTCCTGCCGTCGGCCACCCTGAGGCCCTTTCATCTAGTTCATGACAAGGCCGCCCTTCCTCTATTTTGCCAAAGTAAAGAAGAAGAAGGAAAGAAAAAAAAAAAAGAAGGAAAAAAAGAAACAAAGCAAAACAAGATCTGCTTTCTTTTTTCAATCTCTACCATCAGCTATCAATCTGATTCCACCTTCCCTGGTGGCTACCAACCTTGGCCTCCAACCATCCTCCCTTGGTACTCAAAATGCTTTTTCTCTCCAGCATATTTCTTTCTTATTTTATATCTCTTTGATCTCTCTACTTTCTCTCTCTTCCTAGGTTTTATCTCCCTCTAGATGTTAGATGACCTTAATAGGTCCATTCCGACGTTCCCTGTAACTTGTATTGACCTTTGGTAAGGGATCCTAGCTCTTTGCCGTTGGTTAGCGCACCGTCTCCCTTCTAATCCATATCAGATCCTTCTAAATTTGGCCATCCTTGATTACAGTAATCAATTTTTTTCCACTTTAACCTCTAATGAGATGAAATTACTTGGACTGACCCACTTGGACCACCAGGCTTCGCCATCTAACTGGCTTAACATTGCTCTATCTTGATTCAAGCATAAAGTCACACCGCAATCATAAGCCTAGTTGAATTTTTCTGCTCACTTGACCTGTTTAGGTTCTCAAGGGTTTCTTATCTATTGGACTTCTAAGATTTTGATAATCAAATTAATTATATATTAATGACATTAAATAGTGAAGCCAATCCATTTAATTGAACTATGGTTTCGGTGCAGGAAGATTTAAGTAACCTAATGCTTCAAAGTGTCCTTTCTAATTATCTTTAAAAAATTATAATTAGTTTATTAAATCTATTCATGACCTCTTATTTTTTGTTCGATAAAATGGATCAAGCATATATATATATTTTATTGTTATAAATAAGTTATTTTTGAATATATGATTTGCTTCGGAAAATGAATTTACAAATTTGATTGGATAGTTTGTAAAATTATTTATATATATATTCTAAGCATTGTTATAATCTGAACTCATCAATGAAAATTATATGTTGGACCTGCTGACTTATAATTTAAAAAATTAGTTTGACATTGAGCCATTGATAATTAGAATGGTGGTATTTATTATCTAGCACTTCACACAGACAAAAATTAAGCTCTCAAAACCTCAAGGGACCAACTCACAATGCCACGACTCCCACAAAATCACATGTCGAGGAGAACAAACTCCAATCAAAACCTGAAAACCCCTCCAATTTCCCTCAGGTGCTCTTTTTCCTCATAGATCTCTGGAAAACGAGAATGAAATGAAAAAAAATGAAATCAAAAAAAAAAACAAAAGGGAAAAGGTCTTATCTTTTTTTTTTTTTTTTCCGTCTTTCATTTGTTTTTGTTGATTTTTACTATGTTTTCCTCCATTTTTCTTCAGATTTTCTGTCCTGATTTTTCCATCCTCAGGAGTCTCGATCGGTAGAGATTTGGAGCGGCTGAATAGGGAGGCTTGAATGATGGCATGGGTTTTGTGTTGCTATTTATATAGAAGAGTATAAAATTCAAAATCTAAAGGACCAATGCGCACCACAACAACTCCCATAAAATCCCATCTGCTAGAGAAAAAACCTCAACGGGAACCTAAGAAACCCCTCCCATCCCTCGGGTGCTCTCCCTTCCCATGGATCTCTAAAGAAATAGAATGAAATTAAAAAAAAGGATGATTAATCTATGTGGGAAAATGTCATACCTTTCAATTTTTTTCCCTTTCCCTTGTTTTTGTTGATGTTTCCTACGTTTTCTTTAGTTTTTTCATGGCAGACTTGAAGCAGCAAAGCACCAAAGCTTAGACGTTGGCTAGGATTTTATAGCTTTTTGTGGGAGACTTGAAGCGGCTTAGCAGGGAAGCTTAGATGTTGGCTAGGCTATTATGGCGGTGTTTATATACAAGCGGATACCCAAGAGGTAAATCCCAAGCCCATTAGGATTTTAATTTTGAATCTCAATCCATCCCAAGTTCTATAAGATATATTAAATAGATTTTATTAGAATTTAAGATGAATCGAATATCTGAAAATATCTATCCATCTATCATTCCTAGTCTTTGGCAATATAGATCAGTTTTGTGCATAGATTTTGTATACAGAAATCTGAAATATGCTTTTAAGTACTATGGATGTTTGCATTTGAATTTATTTTGATTTCCCTACATATTATGTGTTCGATCATCCGAATCAGCTGTGCACCCACAATGACCTAACGTTGAACTGGCTAGCTTAGGCACGACCTCAAGCCCGTAATTGTTAAACACTCATCAGCATTATTTACATATATATTTGTTTACAATTATTGCATTACATTTGCATAATTTAAAACAGAACTCTCTTCATCCCTATGCTTGCACTCATTGGTGGGATAGTGGTAAGATATGCAATATTGTGGAGTTAATCTACAGCTGTAGATGAAGTATGCACAATTCCGGGTAGCAACACAAAGATGATGGGCAAATTTTTCAGATCTTTCAGTTATGTTTTTCTATTATCAGCAAATTATACATAAGGAATCCTCCCACTAAGCATTGTTGTTTTACTAAAATACAAAACTATAAAACAACCTACACCACAAACTGACAATAATACTATTGGTGCAGAAAATGGACGGCCATCGAAGATTGTTGGAGTATGAAAATTAGAATCTTGCTAGTGGAACCTACAAGACAAAGTCCTGGCCAAAGTTAGCTGTGGCATGGACCCTCTGATGGTCAAATTAGTCTTTTGGCCAATAAGAATGGAGTACTTAGAAAAGTGGAGATGAAAAGAGAGCTTCAAGAGGAAAACGTATCTAGAGGATCTAATTTATAGATGGAGTCCATAATAAATTTATGATAACAGCTGCAATAGAATGTCAGTAGGCCGTTTGGACAGCTTAAAGTTTGTTATAGAGAGTAGATTGTCGTTTGTCATGATTTGCTGATGGTTGGATGTTTTTCGCTGGAGTTCAGATGAAAAGTCAGATGCTTTCGAGCTTGATTGTAAGTCATTTATCCTGAGGTTAAGCTATTGGGGCTGTTGGTGCGAAATCTAGTTGCCGTCGAAGAAGTGCTGGAGTCGAAGAAGATGAGGTCGTCGTCGGTGACCTGCAAAATAAGTCTCATCCAGAGCCCGGGATGGTGGCTCCGGCAAGACCCTCCGACGATCAAGTTAGCTTTTTCGACCAACAGAAATGGAGTGCTCAGTCAAAAAAGTTGCAGAATTTTAGGAGAAAGAAAAGAGCCTCCAGAAAATGTATCTGAAGGATCCCTTTTATAAATGGAGCCTAAAACAAACTGATAGTGACAGCCATAACTATCGGATAGTGGGCCGCTCGGGGTCATGTGGAGTTTATTACAAAGGATAGTGTTTATTATCGTGAGGTGCCAGTCCATTTGAGATTTGATAGTCAAAGTTTGGAGGGGTGGGCGTCGGTTGGTGATGACCTTTGAGCTATATCAATTCTAGAGGAGTTTGGACTCCTCTAAGGTAGTCCGGATGTGGGTCGATTCATGCCGTGTACGGGATCGGACTCGTGCGAAGACCTTCTTGGATGACTGTGGGAAGTTTGACTGCTGGAGGAGTTTGAAAGGGGTTCGGCCGCTAGAGGAGTCAGAAGGAGTTTGGTTGCTGAAGGAGTCCAGAAGGAGTTCGGCTACTGAAGGGGTCCAAAAAGGATTCGACCGCTGGAGGAGTCCAGAAGGAGTTCGACTGCTGAAGGAGTTCGAAAGGAGTTCAGCTACTGAAGGGGTTCGAAAAGGGTTTGGCCGCTGGAGGAGTCCGGAAGGAGTTCGGTTGCTGGAGGGGTCCCAAGAGAAAGAATTCTCGATCGAAGCTCTTCTGTGGTTACCAGTTACATTAGGCTAAGCATCAGATTGGACTTCGGTGGGAGCGGGGTTTATCTCTAATAGGGGTTTAGGATTGGGTGGACTAAGCTTGAAGGTCGACCCTTAGATCGAGAGTGATAAGTTTATAGATTAGGTTCCAAATTTGAATCTTGGCATAACTATTTTTGGAAGCTCAGTCATCCTCAAGGTCAGATGATGATGGAAAATGGTACTTTGATCTGGAGGACTCGAGGTTGAAAAAGAATAATGGATCCCTTAATTAAGACTACAACTAGGCTTCTTTAATTATTTTGAAGTTCAGCCTGTGCCCAAGGTTGGCTCAAAATTAAGATCAAAGAGTGCTGAGCTTTAGTGCCTGTGGAGTAGTTGTTGCTTATCTCAGACTGAAGGTGAGAATCAAGCGGATGATGAATTTCTTTTGTTGGCCCAAGTTCGTTCGACCAAAATTCATGGTACAGTCTTGGCAAAATTTATAGTTATCAGGATAAAGTTAGAGGGTTGGAGTAAAGGAGCTCGGCTAACATATAAGATTAAACATCGATAGGAGTTGTTGTCATTTCTGGGATGAGCCACCATCGATTGAAGTTTTGAGCTTAGTTGGATTTGGAGGCCGATCCTTTGGAATTTGCCTGAACCAGGAGACTGACTTGATTGAACCTCGGATTGGAATGTGTCTTGAACCCAGATGGCACTCTAGCAAAGTCAAGCTTTACTACACTTTGGCAGGAGCTATTTTACCCCCAACACTTGTCCTCCTATTCTCAAGTTCGAAGTTCAGATGAAGGGAGTACTTTTACTTGTGATTGCTGAACTCGTATCTGGTCTTCTTGCTTTTGGAATGTGAAATGCTTTGGATTATTCAAACTGATGTAGGAGCTCTTTTATTTCTAAATGACTTGAGACAACCTCGAATTTCAAAATACCCCTGGCGTGGAGCTCGATTACATAGCATAATAATAATTTCTTCTGACATCTGCAACAACAATAATGGGGCGAACACGCAGAAGGCTAGAATTCAGTACTGCCAATCTACAATTATTATAGCTCGGGGACACCACCTGCTATTTAAATGCCTTCTTCTTTCTCATTTTGGCTTATTCTAAATTTCTTCTCCTACGTTTCTTCTTCTTCCAATTTTCTTCTTTGACTTCGACCATCTTCATCCCTTAAGAATTTTTCGGCTTCGATCACCCTCTTTCCATATGTTGTCTGCGACTTTGACCATCATGTCAAGTTTCTTATCTCTTTAGCTTAGTGTCTTAACTTTTTCTTTAAATTTTCTTGCCTTCTTTCCATCTCCAGGGATTTTTTGAGGTACACCTGTTCTTCTTCTAGTTTTTGAGTTCTTCCACCAATTTTTTCTGATTTTTGGTAGATTTTTCTTAATTTTTCTTGATCCAAAAAGGCCACCCAAAAACTCTGAATACTCTTGGTCTACTCCCTCTAAGAGCTTGTCCGATCCAAACCCTACAAACCCAGATCTAAGGTTGAACCCGACCTTAAAGACATAGCTCGTCCAACCTTTGTTTCTGGAATTGTTGCTTCTACACTTTCTGCCGAGGACCTTTCTCTTATCCAAATTCAGTACGGAGTTTTCTCTGAATACAAACTTGAGCTTTTAGGATTGGATGGCCGAGTCTGTGCTCCCCCTCTAGGTCGATTTAGTTTGTATACAGAGGCTCTTGGGCCGGGCTTAGGTTACCAATTTTCCTCTTCGTTGTTGAATTTTTTTGTTCCCTTGATATATCTTTTTCCTCTATCATCCCAAACTCTTTTTTTTTATTATAGAATTTTTAACACTTGGCTTCTTGGTCGAGGTCCGACCTTCGATTTTTTTGTTTCGAACTTTTTTCACCTTCAAGCGCCATCCCACAACTAAGAACTAGTGATACATTTCTTTCTAGTTTGGCAAGAAGAAGTTAATCAAGGGTACCCCTTTCTCTGTCCATAATTGGAAGGGAAAGTTCTTTGTCTCTAACCCTTCACTTGAATAGAAACTTCCTCACTGGGTTCGGCTTAGGGAGTCCATCCGCAAGGCCCAGAGGTTGGAGAGGGAGGATCTTAACTTCACCGATGTTTTGAAGAATTATAAAACTCCTTCATTGATCGCACTCATAGACAATCGGAATAAAAAAGCTTCCACGTCGGTTTGAATAATCCAAAGCATTTCACATCCCAGAAGCAGGAAGATCATATACAACTTTAGCGATCGCAAGTAAAAGTATTCCTTTCCATCTCCAGGGATTTTTTGAGGTACACCTGTTCTTCTTCTAGTTTTTGAGTTCTTCCACCAATTTTTTCTGATTTTTGGTAGATTTTTCTTAATTTTTCTTGATCCAAAAAGGCCACCCAAAAACTCTGAATACTCTTGGTCTACTCCCTCTAAGAGCTTGTCCGATCCAAACCCTACAAACCCAGATCTAAGGTTGAACCCGACCTTAAAGACATAGCTCGTCCAACCTTTGTTTCTGGAATTGTTGCTTCTACACTTTCTGCCGAGGACCTTTCTCTTATCCAAATTCAGTACGGAGTTTTCTCTGAATACAAACTTGAGCTTTTAGGATTGGATGGCCGAGTCTGTGCTCCCCCTCTAGGTCGATTTAGTTTGTATACAGAGGCTCTTGGGCCGGGCTTAGGTTACCAATTTTCCTCTTCGTTGTTGAATTTTTTTGTTCCCTTGATATATCTTTTTCCTCTATCATCCCAAACTCTTTTTTTTTATTATAGAATTTTTAACACTTGGCTTCTTGGTCGAGGTCCGACCTTCGATTTTTTTGTTTCGAACTTTTTTCACCTTCAAGCGCCATCCCACAACTAAGAACTAGTGATACATTTCTTTCTAGTTTGGCAAGAAGAAGTTAATCAAGGGTACCCCTTTCTCTGTCCATAATTGGAAGGGAAAGTTCTTTGTCTCTAATCCTTCACTTGAATAGAAACTTCCTCACTGGGTTCGGCTTAGGGAGTCCATCCGCAAGGCCCAGAGGTTGGAGAGGGAGGATCTTAACTTCACCGATGTTTTGAAGAATTATAAAACTCCTTCATTGATCGAACTCATAGACAATCGGAATAAAAAAGCTTCCACGTCGGTTTGAATAATCCAAAGCATTTCACATCCCAGAAGCAGGAAGATCATATACGACTTTAGCGATCGCAAGTAAAAGTATTCCTTTCATCCGAACTTCAAACTTAGAAGTAGGAAGACAGGTATTAGAGGTAAAATAGCTCCCACTAGTCTAGTAAGGCCTGACTTTGCTAGAGTGCCATCTAGGTTCAAGACATGCTCCAGTCTGAGGTTCAATCAAGTCAGTCTCCTGGTTCAGGTGAATTCCAAAGGATTGGCCTTCAAATCTGACTAAGCTCAAAACTTCAATTGAGGGTAGCTCATTCTGAAAATGACAATAACTCCTATCAGTGTTCAATCTTATATGTTAGCCGAGCTCCTTTACTTCAACCCTCCAACTTTATCCTAATAACTATAGATTTTGCTAAGACTATACCATGAATTTTGGTCGGATGAGCTTGGGCCAGCAAAAGAAATTCATCATCCACTTGATTTCCACATCCAATCTGAGATAAGCAACAACTGCTTTACAAGCACTAAACCTTAGTACTCTCTGATCCTAATTTTGAACCAACCTTGGGCACTAGCCGAACTTCATTAAAACAATTAAAGCAGCCTAGCCATAGTCTTAATTGAAAGATCTATTATTTCTTTCTGACCTAGAGTCCTCCAAATCAAAGTACTGATTTTCATCATCATCCAATTTTAAGGATGACTGAGCTTCCAAAAGCAGTTGAAATAGTTATACCATGGTTCAAATTTGGAACCTGATCTACAAACTCGTCACTCTCGACCTAAGGGCCAACCTTCAAGCTCAATCCATCCGATCCTAAACTCTAATAGCTTAACCTCAGGACAAATGACTTATAATCAAGCTCGAAAGCATCTAACCTTTTATTCAAACTTCAGTAAAAATAATTCAACCACCAGTAAGTCACAACAAACAACAGCCCACTCTTCGTAATAAATTCTGAGCGGTCCGAATGGCCTACTGATATTTTGTTATAACTGTCACCATCAATTTATTATCAGCTCCATTTATAAATAGGACTCCAGATACATTTCCCTCTCGAAGCTCTATTTTCATCCCCACTCTCTTGAGTATTCCATTCTTGTTGACCAAAATACTAAATGACCGTCGAAGGGTTCACGTCGGAGCCAACTCTGGCCATGACTTTGTCTTGTAGGTTTCACCAGCAAGATTCTAATCCCCATCCTCCAGCAATCTCTGGTGGCCATTCATTTTCTGCACCAATGGTATTATTATCGATTTATGGCTTAGGTTGTTTTATAGTTTTATATTTTAGTGAAACAGCAATGCTTAGTGGAAGGATTCCTTATGTATAATTTGTCGATAATAGTAAGACATAACTTAAAGATCTAAAAAATTTGCCCATCATCTTTGTGTAGCTACCCCCAATTGTGCATACTTCTTCTACAGCTGTAGATTAACTCCACAATATTGCGTATCTTTCCACTATCCCACCAATGAGTGCCAGTATAGGGATGAAGAGAGTTCTATTTTAAATTATGCAAATGTAATGCAATAATTGTAAACAAATATATATGTAAATAATGTTGATGAGTGTTTAACAATTACGGGCTTGAGGTCGTGCCTAAGCTGGCCAGTTCAACGTTATTGGGTCATTGTGGGTGCATATCTGATTCGAATGATTGAACACATAATATGTAGGGGAATCAAAATAAATTCCAATGCAAACATCCATAGTACTTAGAAGCATATTTCAAATTTTTGTATACAAAATTTATGAGCAAAACTAATCTATATTGCCAAAGACTAGGAATGATAGATAGATAGATATTTTCAAATATTTGATTTTATTAGATATGTGCCCTAAAAGCCAGATTAGCCGATACTTGTAAAATACTTTCTAAGAGCATTTTCATAATTTTAAATTAAAGTTAATAAATGGATTATTTATTTTATCACATTATGTATTAAAGTATATATAATATGTCCATTGAGTTAACGGGCATGATAATACATATTCTCAAGAGTTGAGAATTTAAGAAATGTGTTATCATAATTAACTCATAAATTGTTCTCGATCATAGGATCATCACGAAGATGGTGATCGATTTAGAAGATTGATGTACAATCGCTTCTCTAGGATAGATGAGTCTTAAGTCTACATATGGAGATATCATAGAGAGAGTATAGATACTTGTTGAGAATAAGGACACTGAGCACGACCATCTCGAGTAGTCATAAGAAAGTCTATCTTTTCATCAATAACTAGCTCGATGCTATAGTCAAGTGTCTGGTTCTTTGATCTTAGATGCATCGACAGTTCACCTTGAGGGTGCTATTATTTGACTATCCCATCTCCTAGCCAACCAAAATTCTAAGATCTATGTTGGCTATAGCATGTTCATTATAGAAATTGGATCACATCAATAAAGGATCTATCAACCTTGATAGAAGAGTAGTCCTATGATGATCATGAGATCGAGTCCTTAAATCCATGGCCATAGTGTGAATATAATAGAAATTTTTTTTTATTAAGATTTCACATCGAACTCGAATCAAATGATTTATTTATATGATGGGTGTTAGGTTTGATGAGTTCATCTTGATCTTGATCCCATCACGGCTCATGATAGAAGAATTCAATCATACAAGTAGCTGCACTGAGAGGTTCACTTTTGATTCTGATGGGTTGCCATCATATACTACTAGATGTCACTAATGGATTTTGGGATCAATTAGAATGATCTTGATAATCGATGATTCTAATTAGGTAAATCGAAAGAGTTCTAATCCATCAAAAAGTATTTTGATGATGTTGATGATGGAGATCATAACATATCTCATTATCATATAGAACTGAATCTAACTGGATCACACAAATAAAGATTTGGATCTAGATATCATTAATTAGGCTAACCCAGTTCGATTGATTTGGATTAGATCTAATTAGGCTCAAGAAAATCATGCTAACACATGATTGAGCCTAACATTCTTCTTCTGTAGTCTTTCTGATTTGTCTTGACTGAGTCAAATTAGATTTGGCTTATCTGAGAGCCTTGTAAGAGTTTGTCCTAGTTTAACTAGAGCTTGTCCTGGTTAGAATAGGCATTGTCCTGATGAGATCAGGGTTTGTCCAAAAATCATGAAATAAAATTTGGACAAGGCTCACCTGGGAGCCCTATATGATTTTGTCTTGATCTGATTGAATCTTGTCCTGGCCTGATCAAGACTTATCTTAAATTTCGAAAGATGGAAACAGGACAAGGATTGTCTTAACCAAATCAGGGTTCGTCCTAAAATCATCGGATGAAATTAGGATAAGAATCATTTGACCTGTTCTTTGCAAGAAAGAAGGGAGAGGGGCATGCGTCCCCTAAAGAAATTCTAAGGGTGCACGCCCTCTTGGGATTTGCATGAAGAATGAGGGCGCACCCATTCTAGGGGCACACACCCCCTTGAAATTTGCTTGAAGAATGAGGGTGCATGCCATATGGGTGCGCGCCCCCTTGGGATATGTGTGAAGAATGAGGGCGCACCCATTCTAGGGGCATGCGCCCCCTTGGAATTTGTATGAAGAATGAGGGTGCACACCCCCATATGGCATGCACCCCATATGGATAAGAAGAAGCATCCCATTCAAATGGGATTTGAATGGATCAAAGCATTTGAATTTGATTCAAATACTTGGAGATAATTGCTTGCACCAATCCACCTTTCTCCATGCCATTTTTCTAATTTTTGTGCGACAAAATTAGAATAAAAATTGGTGTGGGGCATGAAGATCATGGGAGAATTCTTCTGCATATTGGCTTTGACCTATTCAAAGTCATATGCAAAGGGACTTTTGGGTAGGTCTATAAATTGGATCCTGTGCTTGTTATTTTTGTAACATAATTTCTCTATAGCAAAGCCTTGCTTCTCCCACCATCTCCATGCCCCCTTCTAGATTTCCTCTTCCTCTTCCATGCCCAAGGAGTGGGCGTAAATTAGAGATCAAGAGTTGGCCCTTGATCCTGCAAAAGCTATGTGACTAGTTCTCAGATCGAGAGGTGAAAGTGCTGTCATCGAAGATCGGTTCAAAGGTATCATCATTTTATTCTAGATCTAAAGTTTTGACATCAGATCTAGAAGGGGGGAACTTTTAAATCTGAGTCGAGTGGATACCGATAGAGATCGAACGCATGCGTGGCTCAAGTCGGAACCTCAGGCTTCACCAGATCATTGATAGGATAAATGGTTTACCCAAAATAGGTAATATTAGATGTTACGATTTTAATTTTAATTTAATTTTTGATATTAGATCATACCAATTAAATTTAAAAACTCTCAGATCTAATCAAATCTTTATAAAAAAATTTTAAAATTTTACTATAGATCAGATCCGATCAGATCGATCTTGTGGCAGCAAAACTAGGTTTTCCTTCAACTAGTATTAGAGCCAGGTTAGCATTTCTTCAGATCAGGTTTTGATCTAACTTTTAATTTTTTTATGATTTGATATAAATAATTTTAGATATTACATGAGATATAATCAGATCTAAAATTAGTAGATTAAATTAAAAATATCATATATGCGATATATGTGATGCATGTTTAGACTAGTTTTATTGTTCTATGCAATAAATTATTCAGAATAATTTTTTTTTGATATGATCAATTAAAAAATTTATTTTTAGATGTTATATCAGATATATTCAATTTGAAACATGTATGTATGGTTTTAAATATGATACATAAAATGTATACAAAGCATGCATAGTTTAAATTTTTAATCATATATGAGATATGTGTGTTAGATTAAACTATTTTGTAGCATAGTTTTCATATTTTTGATTAAGATATTTTTCTTGGCCATCCAATCATAAGAGTAAGAAGGGTTTAAAGGCCCTTTCTTTTCATTTGATGGGATATTCTTATGGCATGTATAGGTGCTGTGTATTTGTCCTTAATCAGAAATCCAAACTTACTTTTTTATAAAATCCTAGATCCTAAAATTCTAGGATTTTTTGTGTATGTTTTGTTTATAAACCCTAGACTTAATTAAGAATTAAATTTATGAAATTATTTAGGTCTAAAAATTATAAATTTTTAGATCTAAGATACCTTCATAAAATATGGGTTTGGATATGGGTAACTCAATTAGGTCAAGCGGTTGATCAAACCAAATCAAGGTTGGTTAGGTAGAATTAAAAGAGCTTAGTTTTGGCCAGCACAATAGTTGTAAGTTTTGGTCAAGGTTGACTTACAGTTATATATGGTTGACCAAGTTAAGACCTAATTTGGCTCCACGGCTCGAGCCTTGGATTGTAGGCTAACTCAATCAGTTTTGGTTTGATAATTTAGTGTCTAAGATAAATTTTGCAGATATGACCAACTGATTTTTAATTGGAACCTACTCGACCTAAATACATTCATGTCGAGTTAATGACATATCCCTTCCACTGATCTCACTTACCTGGCTATTTGGATTGACCCAATTTTGGTTTGAGGTGGCTAACAATTCAAGCTAACCCATGCCACTAAGTTAGTTATAATTATTATGACTAAGTCAAGTCAAGTCTAAGAGATCTAAATCAAATCTTCCTAAAAAAATATCAAGTCATATATCTTCTACCATTGTAGATGTGTGGGCCCTTTTTGAGGTTGATTATTCTCGACTGGATATAGTGGTTCAGTTGTACCGAAAAGACGCAACTACTTCTATTAGGCATTGGATACTTCAATATTCTAGATACGATGAGGGACTCAATCAGAAATCCAATTCGTGCAAATGGTGGATCTGACTTAACTAAGAAATGGAGTAATTTTTTGGACATTGTGAGCTTCATGAATTAGAGATCAAGTTTGGATGCATCATGTTTAGAGAAACATTGGACAAGAGTTGTTCACCCATTGACTGACCCATCATCAATAATTGTTAGATAAGATGGTGAGGCAATCGATGGGACCACACCACCTACTAGAAATCTATGATTGAAGAGATTTATGCATCTCTACCAAGAAAGTATAGAGATCCAAAAAAATAGTGGGAGCCTAATTTATTTAAAAATAAAATTTTTAAATAAATTAGTCAAGTCAAATTACAAGTCTAATTAGAAACTTTTGACTCTCTATAGGAAAATGTCTGCCTCCAACCCCTTGATTCGAATCCTAGATACCTACAAATTGATTGGACCTAATTTCAAGGATTGGCTTAGAAACTTTAAAATAGTTTTAAGTTCTGAGAAGTTATCTTATGTATTGGACCATGAGATTTTCATCCTACTAGCCCGTATGACCGCTGAATAGAGAGCATCTCATGAGAAGTGGTCATATGATGATAACAAGATTAGGTGCTATATGTTGGGCTCCATGTCAGATGACTTGCAATGCCAACATGAAAACATAAAGATTGTTTGCCAAATATTAGCTCACCTACAAGAGTTGTTTGATGAATAGAGTCGCGCAGTGCATTATCAAGTCTCTAGAAGACTTTTTAAGGCGTAGATGCATGATGGGCAGTCGGTCCAAGATTATTGCATGGCGATGATCAAAGATTTGGAAGAGCTTGAGAAGCTTGGAGTTATTATGGACAAGGACTTGCAGATTGATATGATCCTATAGTCCTTATCTGATTTGTATGGCAGTTTATCATGAATTTTTATATGTATAAACTCCAGTGCACCTTGGCTGAGTTAATAAACATGCTGGTTACAGTTGAGCAAACTATGAAAGATTTAAAAGGCTCAGTTCTATCTATGGAGTGGACTTCTACCAAGAGAAAGTCTTCTGATAAGAAGAAGAAGTCTATGAAGAAGCAGAAGATAGAAGGAAAGAAGAAGAAGGGTGAACCAAAGAAAAAGGCCATGGAGAAGGAAAAATATTTTTACTGCAACTGCGATGGTTATTAAAAGTGAAACTGCCCTGCATACCTAGCCAGCCTGAAAAATAAGAAGGCAAATCTTTCTGGAGGTATGCTCATCATTAAGACTAACCTTATAGTTTTTTCTACATCTAGTTGGATGCTTGACTCTAGTTCTAGTGCTTACATGTATACTTCTACATAGGGTCTTGAGGAGAGCAAGAGGCTGAGGGATGGTGAGATGATCCTACATGTCGAAAATAGAACAAGAGTTGCTGCTGTGACCTTGAAAACCTATCCTCTACAATCACCATCTGAATATGTCTTAGTTTTAGGGACTATTATTATGTACCTACTAAAAGTAGGAATTTGATTTCTGTTTCATGCTTGGCGAACTAATGTAATTAATTTTTTTAAGGACTACTATACTATTCTTTTTGAAAGAAATAAAATTACAAGTAGTTTCTTAATTAACGGTCTCTACCAGTTACATATTGATATTTTTGTTTTTAATGTCAAGCAAAACATGAATACCAGAGGATCTAAGTGACCTAGGAATAGTCTAAATGAAAGGTATCTATGGCACCTAAGGCTAGGTCATATAGCTGAAGGTAGGATTAACAAATTAGAAAAATTTAGACTAATGGGTCCGTTGACTACTGAGTCATATCCAATTTGTGAATCATGCCTTCAATGCAAAATGATCAAGCTTCCTTTTGTAGGACATGGGGAAAGGGCCATGGACCTACTTGCCCTGGTACATATGGATGTGTATGACCCATTTGATGTGCTGACCAGAGATAATTTTTTCTACTTCATTACCTTTACCAATGATCTATCTTGATACAGATATGTGTACCTTATGAGACATAAGTCTAAAACCTTTGAAAAGTTTAAGAAATTTAGACATGAAGTAGAAAAATAAATCAGAAAGCCCATTAAGATTATTCGATCAGATCGAGGAGGTGAATACCTTAGTGTTAGGATTAGTGGTGCTCCTAAGTCTTAGGAGGCCACTGGAGAAGTTAAGGTATTGATTCTGAGAGACTAGGACAGGTGTGGTCCTAGGGCTAGGACTAGTTTGATTTTAGGATGGAGATTCAGGCCTCCACGATCATGAGGCCCTGATTTATGGGTCTCATAGGGGCTACTTAGAGCTTGGACATGGTTTGGATCCATGGAATTGAGTGCATGGTCAGATCATGGATATACATGGATTTGGATAAGTACATTCAGACTGGATTAGTCCAGAGAGTTTTTTATGGGTTAGAATTTTGGTCTATATATATATATATATACACATGTATATTATAAACCCGAGTTGTAAGAAGAGAAGATCAATACAAAGCCATTTTCTTCCACATCTCTCCTTCTCTTTAGTTTCTTCAAATGCCAAGATGCCCTAGGGGCGCGCCTCCAAGCTTGGAGGAAAGAGGTGTGCCCCACTCTTCCTTCAGCCTCAACAACATCAAGGGATCCTACATAATAATTGGTATTAGAGCCATCCTGATGAGGAGGTGTGAAGAACGGATCCAACGCAAGAATAGGATTCAGGTTCCATAGAAGAACAACAACCAAAAAAAAATAAAATTAGGAGGCCAGCAGGGCTCCCCTTTCTTCCTCTCGATTGACAGTCGGTGATTGGCCGCCAATCCTGGGCCTAGTGGTCGATTCTGGCAATTGGCTGGCATTCTCGACATATGATGGCCATTTTTCAGTGAGCGAGGCATGCAGAGGAGTTTCCATAGGCAGCTTGGTGGTGATCACGTGTAGGATGGTGGAGATTCGGAGTTGCAGCATGGTGGTCTTCTTCTTCAGGAAAGTCACTGACGGTGGTAGTGTCATCTCAAGTGGTGGCACACGACAGCGTGCACGCATGTGTACAACAGTGACCAATCGGTGGTGGTGGCTGGTGGAGCGTGGGTGGTAGGCACACATGCAGCGAGAGTCAGTCGAGAAGGCAGTAGGATCAAGGGAGATCGATCAGATCTTCCCCTTCCAGTGAAGTAGCATTGGCAATGGGATCCAACGGTGGTGCCATGCCATAGGGGCATTGGATCTAGCAATGGCATGCCAATTCGATAGTGGCGCACGAATGGCGGCAGCGATGGCATGTTGCAGCGATGGTCGATGAGATGGCATGCAGGCAGAGGTCGGATCTGATGGCATTAACTTGCATGCGCAGTGAAAACCAAGGAAGAATCCTATGCTAGGGTTCATGGATCCGATGATGGCATGTCGATCCGACAGTGTCTGAGAGATAGAAGAGAATAAGGCAGAACTGCAAGAAGAAGATCGCTGCAAAGAAAATATTGTTCATTGCAATAATGATGAACCACTGGAAGCGAAACTGTCCTATTACCCTGGCCATTCTTAAGAAGAAGAAGCGCAGATCCTTCTAGAGGTAGCTCGTTAATGAGTCTACCTTATGGTTTGTTTCCTGCAACCAGTTGGGTGCTTGACTCTGATCTAATGCTCACGTGCTCTTTCCATGTAGGATTTGAGGATAGAGGAGAACTAGGGATGGCGAGATAATCTTTGCACATCGAAAATGGAGCAAAAATTAACTGCCATGCGCCATAGAAATATACCCCTCTTCGACACCATGCTGGTTTAGAACTTACTATTAAAGATTGTACTTATGTGCTGCAGCAAGCAGAAATTGAATTCTATTCTTTCTGTCTTGCTGTAGAAGGCATATAATTATGTTTTCTTAGGATTCATTATACATTCTTTATGAAAGAAATAAAATTGCAATGGTTTTTCTTATTAAGGTCTTTATCAGTTACATTTGATGTTATTATTTTTTAAATTTTCGAAGCAAAATGTGAATGCCATAAATTAAAACGAGGTTAGGATAGTCCAAAAGATAGTATCTAATGGCACCTAAAGAGGTCATATAGCAAAAGATAGGGTTAACAAATTTGGAGAAAATCAGGCTATCTCGAGTCCATTGATTCTTGAGTCATATCCAACTTGTGAATCCTATCTTCATGGCAAATGACTAAGCTCCTTTTATAGGACATGGGGAAAGGGCTATGGATCTTCTTTGCCCTAGTACCATACTGATGTGTGCGGCCTATTTGATGTGTCGGCTAGAGAAAACTTTGTCTACTCATAATCTTTACACAATTTTATTATTAAGTGTATCTATTATGAGACATAAGTCTGAAGCTTTTGAAATGTTCAAAGAATTCAGACATGGAGTAGAAAAGCAAACTAGAAAATTCATTAAGATTCTTCGATCAAATCGAGGAGGTGAATACCTTAGTCGAAAATTCTTGGACTATCTCAAGGAAAATGGCATAGTCTCTTAGTGGACTCCACCTAGAACACCTCAATTCAACGGGATTTCAGAATGAAGAAATCGGATCCTATTAGATATGATCCGATCCATGATGAGCTTCACAGACTTCTCTAATTTTTTTTGGGAATACTGTTTGTTAACTGCAATATACTTACTGAATAGAGTTCCCTCTAAAATCGTTCCTACCACACCGTATGAGATATGGCATGGTAAGAAACCAAGTATAGTCATCTCAGAATTTGGAATTGTCGGCTCATGCAAAAAGACACAAGCAGATAGTTAGACTTTAGGTCCTTTAGAGCTCGATTGTTTAGCAGGTCAATTAGATATTATTCTACATTCCAGAATCATAATGTGATTGTGATCGACATGCCATTTTCTTCTAAAATATTTTATTCAAGATGGCGGCATTGGAAGCAAGATCAAGCTCGAAGAAAAAGTCTCACAAGAGCAACAGAGCTAAGAACCAAATGGAACCAATCGGTTGAGCCAATCCAAGCTACCTCCCCACTCATGAGATTGAAAAGGATTTTCATCCTCCTAAGAGGTACTTAGATACTATTTCAGAGAATGTAGAGAAAATATTCCTCGTAGAAAATGGGGTTCAAGGTGATGATCCTGAAACCTATAACGAGACGATATCAGATATCGATTTCGAGAAATGATTAGAGGCAATGAAGTCAGAAATTGACTCGATGCACTCAAATCAAGTCTGGATCTTGGTAGATCCACCAGAAGGTATAGTACCTATTGGATGTAAATGAATCTACAAGAGAAAGATTGGTGTAGATGAAAATATGAAGATATTCAAGGCTAGATTAGTGGCAAAAGATTATAGTCAATGCGAAGGTATTGACTATCAGGATACCTTTTCGCCAATAGCTAAGCTAAAATTTATTCACACATTGCTTGCTGTTCCAGCCTATTTTGATTATGAAATATGGCAAATTGATGTAAAAATGGCATTCTTAAATGGACATCTTATGGAAGATATCTATATGGAACAACCGCTAGATTTCACATCCAGTGATAATGATCATAAGGTATGCAAGCTGCAAGGTTCATATATGGACTTAAGCAAGCATCTCAGAGCTGGAATACTCATTTTAATGATGTGATCAAATTATTTGATTTCATCAAAAATGAGGGGGAGCCATGTGTCTTCAAAAAGATCAGTGGGAGCGCTGTTGTCTTCCTCGTATTATACGTGGATGACATCCTCCTCATTCAGAATGATATTTCAATGTTGACCATAGTTAAAATGTGGTTATCTAAAGAATTCTTCATGAAAGACCTAGGAGAAGCATCATTTATTCTAGGAATTAAGGTCTATAGAGATAGACCAAATAGGATGCTAGGACTTTCATAGAAAATGTACATATAGGAAGGGTTAAAGAGGTTAAGCATGAAAAACTCTAAGAGGGATTTAGTATCCTTCAGGCATGGCATTCATCTTTCTAAGAAGATGTGCCCTAGCACACCTGAGGAAATAGAATGCATGAGCAAGATCCCTTATGCTTCAGCAATAGAGAGCCTCATGTATGCCATGTTATATACACAACCTGATATAGCCCATGCTATGAGTGTCACGAGCAGATATCAGTCGAATCCAGGTGAAGAACACTAAACTTCTGTGAAATGTATTCTTAAGTACTTAAGAAGAACTAAGGATATGTTGTTGGTCTTTGGTAATGGAGAACTCCAAGTCTCGGGGTATACAGACTCGAATTTTATGTCTGATGTAGATGATCGAAAGTCGACATCCGAAAATCTATTTTTGTACAATGGTAGAGCTATCAATTGGAAAAATTTCAAGCAGATAGTGATAGCAGATTCTACCATGGAAGCAGAATACATCGCTGCGTTAGAAGCTACAAAGAAGGCATTCTGGTACAAGAAGTTTATCACAGAGATTGGAGTGATGCCATTAGATGCCATTCCTCTGTACTGTGACAACAATGGCACCATAGTCCTTGCTAAGGAGCCAAGATCTCATAAAAAATCCAAGCACATCGAGCGGCGATACCACCTCATCCGCGATTACCTCGAGAAGGATTACATCGAGGTCAAGAGAGTCAACTCCACAGATAATGCGGCGGACCCGCTTAAAAAATCATTGGGCCAGCAGAAGATTGAAGCCCACCTTGAGAAGATGGGACTTAGATTTGTAGTCAATTGGCTTTAGATCAAGTAGAAGTTTGTTAGATATGTGTTGCCCTAAAAGCTAGAATTGGTGACACTTGTAATACACTTCTAGGGCAAATTATAATTCTGACTATAATAATAAAATGGTTTATTTTCTATCACATATGTGTTGTGTCTGTGATACATCTCTTGAGTTAATAGTAATGATAATTCTTATATTTTCAAGAGTTGAAAATTTAAGACAGAATTATTTTATTATTACTCATAAAAGCTTCTGACTGTAAGGATCATCAGAGGATGGTGATTGATCTGGAAGGTTATGTACATCGCTTCTTTATAGTAGATGAGTCTTGAGTCTACAGTGTAGAGACACCGAAGTGAGAGTATAGGTACTCGTTAGAGAATGAGGGTACTGAGCGTGACCACCTCGAGTAGTCATATGAAAGTCTACCTTCTCGTCGATGACTGACTCAAAGCTATAGTAGTGTGTCTAGTTTTTTGACCTGAGGTGCATCGATAGTTCACCTTGAGGGTGTTATAGTTTGACTACACCATGACTCGGTCTTCTAGCCATTCGGAATTCTGAGGTGTATGTTAGCTATAGCATGTTCATTATAGGAATTGGATTGCATCAAGATAGAATCTTTCTACCTCGGTGGATGAGGATTAGCTCTATGATAATCATGAGAATCAAGTCCATAAGCCCATGGCTATGGCAAAGAGTGAAATAATAGAAAGAGTTTCTATTAAGTTTCACATTGGACTTGAATCAATGATTAATCATGATAGAAATTAGGATTTACGAGTTCACTTAACCCTAATCTGATCGGAGCTCAAGATAGAAGAACTTAATCACACAAGTAGCTGCACCGAGAGGTTTATTTTCAGTTTTGATGGATTGCCACCATATACTACTAGGTGTCACTGGTGGATTTTGGAAGCAATTAGAATGATTTAGATGATCGATCATTCCAATTATCTGAATCAGAAGAGTTCTGATCCATCGAAAGGAATTTCGATAATGTCGATGATGGAGATCACGACATATCCTATTATCATACAGAACTAAACCTAACTGGATCACACAAATAAGGGTTTGGATCTGGATATCATCAATTGGACTAATCCAGTTTAATTGATTTGAATTAGATTCAATTAGGTTCAAAGAAATCATGCTAGCACATGATTGAGCCTAACATTCTTCTTTTTCTATCATTAAAAGTTGTCTCGACTAAGCTAAATATGTTTGTGCTCACTCAGGTATCTTTACCTAGTCTAACTGGAGCTTGTCCAGGTCAGAAAAGGGTTGTCTTAATTTATGAGATAAGTTTGAGACAACACCTATCATTTTTTATCATTTGCTAATTCTTGTCCTTTGACTTTGGTCAAACATTGACCTTTGATCCTTAGACATCTACCCAAGTGTCATGCACTTATTGAAGAGTAGATAGGGGCTTATCTCCTCACTGAAATTTGGAAAGGAGGGGGCACACGCATGGATAGGGATGCCTGGAGTCCCATACGGATGCGACTCTAGGTTGCTTCTTGGATTCAAATTAGGTGACCCTCACCTATAGACTTTGACCAATCTTAGGCACCATCTAAGGATGAATCTATGGGTCTCTCATTTGATGATGTCATCCCATCAATCAGATTTAGATCTGATTTTATGAAACAACGTGATTGGCCGACGTGATGCGGCACTGCGTGGCGCAGCAGGGTCTATATAAAGACCCTGTTTGCATCCAACTTTGATAGAACTTTCTCCTAGCCATGCCCCAAGACTGTCCCTCTTCCTCCTCCATGCCACCTTTCTGATCCTCTCTCTCCTCTCCATGCCCAAGGAAGTTAGGCCTTCAGTTTGGTGCGATCCAGGCAAGAAAAGACTGACGACAAAGGAAGAAGGCAGCACTGCTACAGAGACGACTACTGATCTTCAGAAGAAGTTTTGAAGATCCTCCAAATTAGATCTAGATCTGATTTTTGGAGATGTGATAAAGAAGAAGATCTCCAGATTTAGCCCGAGTGGATACCGATAGAGGCCAGATGCTTGCATGGCTAGATCTAGAACCTCAGGCTATCAGTAGATCATCAACGAATAATTGGATTATCCATATCAAGATAAAACTAATTTAGATTTAATTTAATTTAATTTTTTATTTATCAGATCATAAAATTAGATCTAAAAAATATCAGATCTAATTTGACTCTAAGAGAAAATTTTTGAAATATGCCTCTTGATCTAATCAGATTTGAACGAACCTGGTCTGGAAAAATCTGATTTTCTCCTTTAGTCCACACACCACATGGGTCAAAGCCGAAACGGAGAGAAATTAGGAAAAGCCAAATGAAGATTTTAAAATTTTAACACAACACCGTTTTAAAATTTAAATGGGTTGCTTTAGTATCAAAAACATAGATAGAATTTTAAAGGTAATGGGTATTAAACTAATATCTGATATGATCTAATTTGATCCAATCCAATCTATATAATAAACAAGTTAAATGGGTTAAATAGGTCAGAAGGTTTGAACCCAAATCTGACCTATTTACTAAATGATTAAATAGTCAACACATTTACGACCTAAATCCATTTTGGTCAAATCTAAACTTGTTTATGGTGGGTTGAATACGGATTAGGTTGAATACGGATTAGGTTGATGGATCGGGTCATATTTTACCAGCCCT